>JAKRZM010000062.1:475975-596613 GCA_036379175.1 Heliconius cydno galanthus | reverse complement strand
AAAGAAGCGAAACGGCCAAAGCCGCATAAGCCCATACGGTTATTAGAGACGGCGGCGGCGGGAACGCTCCTCAGCGAGTCTCAACAATGCCCTCTTGTTTACACTCCGGCCTACTTCCTTTGAACCCATGTGGACTGAGGAAACGTGCTGTAAACAAATCTTTCTAGTAATGTTTAATTAAATTAATCAGTCGGTTGATTAGTCGATGGTCGGTAAACACGCTTTGATCTCGCGCAATCGTTGTTTACCGGCGCCCGCGCAGCTTACTTTGACAAAAGTTATCAATTATTATAATGGCGCCGTTCTATTGTCAGATGTTTATATATGTGTTTGAATTTTAAATAAACAAAAAAAAATTGATATTAAAATCATTTATATAACATTTTTCATTTATATAATTATTAATAACTATTAAAATAATAATACAACTAAAAATTATTTTTAGTTGTAGTAATGCTATTTACACTAAATAATATCGTTTAAACTGACAACCATGTATTTTATAGTTCACGTGGGGTGTTTAAACACAGAAACTTTTATTTGTAAAAATGTAATCTAACAATAGCGTTGTTTAGCTAAAACATAATACTTATTGTAGGTGTTGTGCGGCCGACGGACAGACAGACGGACGTGGCGCCTCGGATCTTTAATGTCCGCTAATAATAAATTTTGTTTAACATATAACTGTTGGAACAAATGCGAGCGCGACGTTCTGGTAATATAATTTGAGATACATCCCACTTGATGGAATTCTTTTATGTAGGTATTTGTGTTGGTCCGCGTCATTATTGTATTTACCGCTTCGAAGATCTGGGTAGGCAGGGGTTTCGTGTTAAGATACTTTGCTCCCCATTACTCCGCCGAATTCAGCATTGTTTGTTAATATATGAAAATATTAAATATTTCATTTTCATTCGAACTGGAATCGAATCCAGAACATGTCGCGTCTACAATCGCACGTTTGTGTTCCTGCGCCACCAACGCCTAAATCTATATAAGTACTAAGCTAATAATAATCTTAAAGGAAACAGAGTGTCTCACACTAGATTCCCTGGTTTCCTCTAGCTACCCTCCTTTGTGCGGGATACAGCGTGAAGCTAATAGTTAAGTATTTCTTTATATTCATTGTAGTTCTCATGATTGAAACGTTATTTTCTTGCTACCTCAACAATGTCCTCATAAGGCTACCAATTTTCGTTATAAGCAGACTGAAACGTACTAACATAGATTACGGAGGTTCAGACCGACAGATCTACAGAACTTAAAGTTATAGAACTAATTAAATAAATATTTTCAATTATTACTCGGAGGCCAGTGGTGGTGCAAGGGCGAAGGTGCGACTCGACGTGATAGATTGTGGGTTCAATTCCTACTTGCGGAAATTAAATATTTAGGTAATATTTTTATTTCCTCGATCTGGTGACGGCGGCGTAAAGTTGAGCAACTCAATATGCAATGCCTCCAAAATTCGCCGGAAAGTGGCGGAACGAAAGTGTCTTAAGAGGTTCCCTCAGCCTATTCTCCTAGGTGCGGGATACAGCGTGAAGTTAAAAAAGACACTCTTCTACAAGTAGTAACAAACAGTATAATTGTGAAATCTTATAAAAATCCGAACGGCATTAAGTATTTTATGATTATTAAAAAAAAAAACAAGTAACAAAGGCAGGAAATGTCAGAAGAAAGCGGTATTTTTGTTTGGAATGCTACTGCCGTCGTATACAACGTTTTATTGCATATTAGGCGTATTTATAAGTCAATTGTAAACCCTACTACAGTACAGTGAGTATGTAATCTAAATCTGGATTCAAATCATTTTTCAAGTAAAAAAGCACTTGCTCGTTGCAACGATCATTACCATTAATTCAATATTAAACGTGTTTACCGAACTATATTTTTGTAGTAGGCAGAGGGAACCTTGTGTTAGGACACTCCGTTCCCTTCTTTCCACCGACAGAAATTTTTGAGGCATTACGTGTTGAGTGACTCAACTCAACGTCGGGTTTTGGCCTTGGTACCAGAAATTAATAAATAATAAATAACAATTCATAACCCCGAGTGGGGATAGAACCCACAACCCATCACGTTAACAGTCACACACTTGTGCCCCTACGCCACGACATACGACGAAAAGTATTGAAATTAACATTTGATTACAAAAGAAGAATATTCGATCTACTTACAAAGATTTCGAAATGTTTTCAGTCTATTCAAATGGTATGATAGAGTTTACTTGCTACCATTATCAATACAGGCAGTGGCCAGCCGCCTGTGAAATTGGCAGAAACGAAAATTGCGAAGATACCCAACAATGGTGCATATTTGCGTAAGTGACTTGTAAACACCGGCTTAGTTGCTAGTTTATTGTGCCATCTTTCTCATATGGGCTTCTTTTATTTTAGAAATATATTTATATAGCTTCACGCTGTATCCCGCATGTAGCGGAGAAAGCAGACGGAGACCAGTGTTAAGACATTTCAATTCCCACTTTCCGCCAAATTCTGGAGGACTGCTGCCGAGCTGCTTTACCAGAGCGAAGAAACGAAAATATTAAATTTTTCATTTCCTCGAATGGGAATCGAATCCACAACCTGTCGCGTCTACAGTCATACGGTTGTGCCACTGCGCCAAGAGTGGTCTATGTACATAAATTACATATACCTATATACAGCGTAGGACATTTTAGTTCAAATAATTCGTTTCTTAATAAACTTGTATGTAAATATTGTAATTAAATTATTAAATGAGTATCGTAAGGTCTTAGAACTAATTATGATTAAATTGTCTACATATATGGAAAATATTATTTTATTTTAGTAACCATTAAAAAAGTAAAGTAACTTATTTTACTTATATCTTGAGTTAATGATATTAATTGGTTGGGTTATAAAATAAAACTATTGAACATTATAGATGAGTTAAAAAATTGAACTCGAGGAAGGTTAACAAAATAAAAAAAAGGTGTTGCAAATAAGAGGTAGCGGGTATAGTCCGTAGTTTGCATAAATGTTTCAAAGTGGTGCCGAGGACCGCTGAAGGCACGTACAATTCGACAAGTACAATAAAACTTGAAAAACTGCACGAGCGCTAATAGAGTCTTCTCCTGTTCAAGCGTATAAACGAACAATATTTGTATTTCGTTTATATTATTGTATATAGATATAAAGTAGGCACTGGCTGTGTTGTAGAGCGTGAAAAACTTTAGAATTTAATGTAATTTCTGTTCTGGTTGTTTATTTTCTATAAAATGTGGCTAAAATTTTGTGTCAAAAATGTCATTGATAAGGATTGTTTGAGGTCAACGAATTGTAGAGTATTTTATATTATGACAGTTTTCATTTTGTATAAGTGTCATAAAAAAGTAGAACAAAAAGCAATAAGATAAATAAGTAAAACTTTATTTAGTTAGCAATGTATTAAGTAGATCACTTTTCCTATTGTTTCTCAGTAAGATATCGCTGCTATTATCTGCTTGCTTACATTGTATTCAACGATACTAGATAAAATCAAAAAAGAAAAATTCTTAAGATATTTCCTCACTAATTATAAAGATTGTTACGGGATTCGTAATGCATACTTAAAAGATAATAAATATTTTTCCGTAGACTGTAGAATGGAGAAATTGTAATTATTTAAAAAAATGAAAACATTTAGAATTTATATTGCGTGTGGCAACATCGGGAGAGCGGAGAACATTAAAATATACGAAAAACATGATCACTGAGCACGTATCTTTCGTTATGTCACTGAGGTACACGCTTCAGGATTCAATACGAAGGGGTCCTTCAAACTATGACATTATGGTGTATTTTTTATGGGAACATAAAGGCACATGTGTTCAAACGTTGGTACTGTACCAATACATCATGCGACGACGTGAACGAAACGCGCACTGACCGTTGTTACGAACAATTTCAATCCAATAAATGCTACTGAACAATGAACGGGTCGATCACGAAAAAATCATCTACAAGGCGGTCGTGCGCGGGAGTTGCACGAACGCAAACGGTAGTCGTGTACGGCGCCCGCGGCCCGCCCGGCCCGGCCTGGCCTCGCGTCGATACCAAATATTATAAAAACAATTACAATTACAATATTTAAAATATCCATAATATTATATTATAATTATGTATTGTATGTTTATTTTACTTCTGCACACCTGCATAATAATAATAATAATAATAATAAAAACTCTTTATTGTACACCCAAAAAAGAAATAGAAAAATACAAATAAAACAAAATGGTNCAAACAAACAAACAAACAAACAAACAAACAAACAAACAAACTCTTCCGCTTTATTATATTAGTATAGATGTGAAAGTTTGTAAGGATGGATGTCTGCTTCACTTTCACGCAAAAACTACTGAACGGATTTAGATGAGACCTTACAGTAATATATTTTATACATAAGAATAGCACATAGGCTATAATTTATATAAATATTTTCAACTCAACAAGAAGTAAATTTGAAAAACCTTTGAATATTATTGTATAATCTAACGAGAGAAGTTATTCTCTAAAGAAAAACTTCACAAAAAGTTGTTAGACTTTTGCATGTTATGTGCCACTTATCTTTGAAGTGATTAATTTAGCCATTTGTTCTACTTCCTCTTCGTCAACGTCAACAACTTGGATTAGGCTGCGATTCTAATAATTTTGTATATTTGAAGAATATGCATTAGCATTTATGCATAGAATAATAAAAGATATGCATGTCTGTATGAACAATGATTGACATCATTTTATGTAAATCATAAAAACATTGCCATTGTAAGCCACAATAGTGATATAAAAACTACGCCCAATTATTTACCATTATGCCTACGATATAATGTTTTCTAGGTCGCGTTATATACAGCCTTTGATTGGTGAGCCAATAATTTTCACAGTACCTACTATCACGGAGGCTGTCCAATGCAACAGGTGCTTTCGATGATATTTTTTAACAAAAACCTGTGTTTTTTTTGTCGAGCCACCAATTATGTTTTGTGGATGAGTGATCGTTTCTATGTAAATATGTTTGTATAAATCACTTTCGATCTTATTGTGTTTTTAAAATAATTTCTTCTAATTTTATGTTGGAAAATTAAATATCAATAGTCTCTAGGAAACATCGAAGGTTCTCTACTCGAGCAACATAGAGTTTAGAATAACCTAAAGTAAAATACTTACATATATTTTATTTCTAATTAGCATACATTGTTATTTGTATAATATTGTAATAATATCAATAATATAAATCAATGTCATATACATATAATAATTTAAATGTAATATATTTAAATTATTATTCAGTAATTTGAATACCATTAAGTAACAGTATGAAACATGTTGTCGTGGCACGTATATTTAAATTCTAATTTTAAAGTGCTTTATATAAAAACGCATGTATAAGGAAAAACATAATTCAATTTCTTCTTCTTTTCAGCTTCACGATGTTTCTCGACAGAGCATGGAGCCTAGTATTAAGATAATCCATTCCCCACTTTCCGTCGTTCTCCGTCGTCACCCCCTCGACACCAGATCGAAGAAATGAAAATATTAAATATTTAATTTCCTCAAATGGGAAATGAATCCACAACCAATCGCGTTTACAGCCACACGCTTGTGGCCTCAAAATCAAATAAATGTCAACATAAATTAGAGCGTGCAAATATAATTCTTTTCCATAGTTTACAATAAAACGCATAATTTGAGGCATTGGTGGTACGAATAAAGGTTCGATAAGTGCCTGTGCACTCTCGCCTCCGCCATAAACATATAACACTAACAAATTACATGTTGGTATTATATTTCGTACCAAACGCACAAGGGCCCCAGTATTTTATAAAATATACAACAGTTAAATGATAATTTATACTGTATTGTTATTTATTGATGTTATTATATGTATATTTCGCCATTGTTTCAAATCAGAGCATATTTCATGCATATAATGTTTTAGGACGGGCCACAGTGAGAGTTGCGCGCTATGATTTCATATATAAAATAAAAAGTGTTACAAGTCGCCTAATCGATATCGGTCGACGTTTGTATAAAGTAATATGTAAAACAATAGAATATATTTATCTAAAGACAGTATTGTAATTTATTGTATAAATTTAAAAGTGAAATTAGGTGCATCGAGAATGCAATTGATGCAGTGACGTTCATATCTATGAGTGTTTAACATTTCAAATGTATTTGATTTCTACGGGGAAACTGTCGACAGACTATGTTTTTTATAGCGCTACTTACTATTTGTACCGAGAGAAAGGAGAGTATAAACAAAAATTAAAATATCGAAAATATTTATAATTAAGTATTCATATTATGATAAAATTTATTAATATTAAATCATCCTATTTATATTTATTTATAATTGTATGTTTCTCTTTTTATACGTTATTATAAATTTTATTATTGTAATATATTTTTGACTGCACTTTACAAGCTCTCGACTTAATAAATGGAACATTTTTGGTTTCTACCTAATGTGTATACAACAGACGTTTAACAAATTTCCTACAGACCACCCGCGATCTCCTCATTATGTAAGCAAGAGACTTGCGAGCAGAATTTTAAGAATTTGTCATTTTGAAGTCTGTTAATTTTTTAATCATTTTTAGAGGACAGCCCATAGAATGGTAAAAGTTGATTTAGGTATGTGAGATAATGGAAACCAAACCTAAACAAATACTTAAAATATGTATATTAGTTGCTATCTACCTATCTTTAAGATAATTGTATATCATTTTGAGCACAAAACTGGATGGACTGTTGTGTATGTGTGATGTGTTTTTTTTATTTATTTTGAACATGCAATATAAAAAGGTTTGCTCATTAAATTATTATGTAGGTACAGGCAAGGACTAAGATTTAATCTAAGAAAATAGTTCAGTTCTCTATTTAGCATTTTATTGAAATTTATTTATTTTAAAATAAATAAATACCCATTTATTGCTATGAAAAATACAATATAAAGGAGTACCTAGTCTACAGAAAGCTCTATGAACACCGTAAGAAATTTCTTTTCAATATTTAGTTATGTATCTTTAATGATTAGATTAGGTACGTTATTAGTTTACAATATTACTACTTATTTGATTTTCTCAGTTTCTTAATTTGACAAATTAAGCACCTAAATAAATACTAAACTTATTACAGAATTTTAAAATTTCGATTATAATGTCTTCTCACCTACATGGCACAGTCGAAAATTTGACATATTATTTACCAAATACGCACCACAAAAGAAATATAAACAAGCTCACTGAAGATCATAATTTATATAACAACATTGTAAAATAATTTATTTATTTAATTTTGATTGCCATCATTAATTCAGCATAGCTTTGGTTGCACGACAATCTCAAATTACTCGCATTGTTCAGTGCGCGCGTGTGCACGTGTGCATACACACGCACACATACACGAGTGCCCGTTATTTATATTTAAGACAGAGGTCGCCGTGTCGTCGGCATAAAGTAAAGACAAATATAGAAGCGCCAGAGATTCGTTGCGTTTTTTTTTAATTTCATAATGACTCGCTATGACAAGAAACATACTTATATAAATAGGTTAAATTATATATATTATACTAATATAAAATATATATTTACATTTTTTTAGGTTGACGGTCGTCAAGACATTTCGTTTTTCGCTTTGCATCCGAATTTAAAACTACATGTTGGGTTTCGGAACTGAACGTCGCGCTTTGTTATTTTATTTGTTGCCACAGCGAGGAAATCAAAATAATTTCAATAATATTATTCCGTCGGGTGAGGATCGAAACCACAATCATTCCGTTTACAGTCAATCAAGTGGCAGATAACAAAAACACATAGATTTAAATAGGTACATACAATAATGACAGAAATATCTGGATGTGGTTCGACCAACCAACCAAAACCAGACCAGAGAGTCAATCCTACAGGAAGCTAGCAAAGCACAGTTTACAATAGATGTATAACCATCATCTCGGGATGATGGTTGTCAAAGTCAAGATGGTAAACATCACCAGCATGTTATTTAACCAAGAATAAGAGAGGCCCTACAATCGATCCCTGTCGTACATCCATCCGTAGACAACAACCGGATGACTTCGAAATCACGAGCACTGCCTTTGACTCCATAATGGTTAAGCTTAAGCAATAACGTAATAATAATAATATTGTGGTCTACGCAGTCAAAAACCTTAGACAAAACACTCGCTGCATTCTGTAAGTTTGCCCAAGAGTTATTATGATAAATGTATTTAAGAAGGGCGACTTCAGCATCTTTTGTAGATCTTTCTCTAGTAAAACCATACTGTTATTCAAGATATAATTACGATTTAAATAAGCAGATAATTAATTGAGAATAATTTTCTCTTTCTCTTTTCTCTGAGTTTATCAATCTAGTTTATTATAAAATTGAAGACGTGCCAAAGTGTCATAAATTAGAATAGCAACAATATGCACTCAACTTTTAACTGCTTTTTAACTCTTTCAGACTTCAATTCAGTATAAATCATCCAATTACGATATATATCTTACTTCGGAGTTATTCAATTGAAAGTTACTAAATATTGTCAAAAGATATGGTAAGAATTTTTCTTTAGTGAAATTATTTGAATAATATCTGTACGATGGACTGATAGGGGGCAATTAAGAGACAAACTTTTGGATCATTTTTTTTTTATTTACCAATCAATCGTCAATTTTATTGCACGATCATAAAACTAATAAGTTTTAACAAATGTCTAACATTTTAATATTTTAATTTCTACGCTACGTCGCGCTACTTCTGGTAACGTTGTAAAGTGCGGCGCTGAGTTCCGCTACTCAACATCTAATGCCTCCAATATTCGGCGGAAAGTTGGAAACGTAAACGTCTTAATAAAAACGTAGTGTTTTAGCACTAGATTCCCTCTGCCTACCTAGCTATATGTAAATCTACAACTTACAAATATCTATTACTTATCTATTGTAGTATATAACATAGTACAACAGGATATATGTTCCGTAGATATTAAAATTTCAAAGGGCCGTAGCTTGTTTAATAATGAACAAGGAATATTAAGTAGGGAGGTATCGAGAGGCCCGAGTTCAATACATACATATGTAATTGACAGTTGCAATCAGTCTATCAGATGCAATGCCGCCCGAGATCTGAATAGACTTGCTTCTTAATTGAATTACATAAAATATCCTATTTAGGAACATGATTATAAGACATTATGTTGAGGCTTAAATATTTCTAATTTTATCTAATTTATTGTTTCATATTGAAATGAAATTGAGATTAAAACATTTTTTTTATTTTTTACCAAAGACACTAAAATAGAAACTCTCTCTTATAAGTTTCACTTTGAAATTTTTATTAATGAAAAATGGCATAGTTCTTTGTGCCGTATCGTATGCATAGACGAGAGGACTTATTATAAAGTCAAAAGAAGAGGGTCAATCAAATTGCTTTTTCAATATTCATACCTTTAGTTCATTAGGGGAGACGAACAATGTTTTCACTCAAATATGAAAAATGTACTACTTGCAACCTTCGAGATGCTTATCAAACTGTACTTAATATCAACCCAATTATTTGTAACAATTAAATGGTTTTAAATATATTTATTACATTATATAAGTTAAAAAAATTGCAAATACTTTATTCATATAAATTGACGAATTCTTACAATTGTGCTTAAATTCAGACAGTTAACAATTTAATAATGAGAAAAAAGATGGTAATAAATGAATATGTAAGCAACCGAGGCGCGCGTGTTAGCGCGGGCTACCTCGAATCGAGACTATCGGGTTACAGGCAACGATAAATAAAGTCTAAAATAATGTTTTATATGTAAATACGGGGTATTGTTACAATAACGAGGCTTGCTAAATCACAATATGAATTTGATTTATATCTCAACGCTCCGCTTACCGCCTCCATGGGAGGGCCATAAAAATTTTACCAAAATGTAAAGTAAGTGTACGGAAGTGACCACAATTTTACAAGTAAATCGAACAATGAAATACTTATTTCTTAAGGCATATGAATGTGAATGGTGTAAAGTCCACGTTAGTCCACCTGTGGCTCGCTGTACTCCTCTTAATTGGTCACTTTACGCTGCAAAGAAACACGTAATTCATGAGATTCCAACGCGTAACGCGTAACCCGAGAGTCGCGCGTAGGGGCTATAAAGCCATTTACAACCATACACTCGTTATAAGTAATCGTTTTTAAATCACCTTTCAAATTAAAATCAGCTTTATGTTGTATCCCGTATACAGCAGGGAAGGCAGAGGGAACCTAGTGTTAAAACACTCCGTTCCACAAAGCTAAATCCGCTTTTATTTAAATTAACGCTTCTCGATTCAATTTAGCAGGTTGCACCGTGTCGGGGCGAGGGCGGCGTACAACAACGCATGTGAGATATATCGGATTAGGAAGACAGAATTATTCCATATATCTAGCATCATTAGTAGGCATCTTGTGGTTCGTATACAATTAGCGTATAGTATTATAGTCAAGACGTCCGTCTTGAGCGCGTCACTAATTATTCCAAGGATCTAGGCCTAACACGAATGTAACGAGGTGGTTTCGAGCGAGGTGCAGTCCACCTCTGCTTTCCTGATGATCGACAACAAACACTTTGGTGTAGGAGCAGCGACCTAATCAAATTAACGAACTGATTTCGAAACGTTGCACTGAGGAAATTCATTAATATCCTGCGTCGATGGAAATAGATGAAAAAGTTAGCTACATATGCTGGTTAAGTACAGCTATATAGTTGTCTGTACGTTTATTTGATTCAAATGTAGTGTAGTGCCAATTATCTCGCTCAGATATTATTTTCTAATAGACCCAGAAATAAAAATTAGACGTCCCGTTTAGATATTAGTAAAAGTACACATAATGAATCTATATTTCTATACTAATGTTATAAAGCTAAAAATATATTTGATATAACGCGCCAATCTCAGTAACTAGATACCGATTCGAATTAATAAATTGTTTTAAGTAGACAACGATCGACGTATTTTCTGTTGTTAATAATTTCGATTTACCCCAATGTAGCTTATATATTTATAGAATTTACCTGCTGCTATTACCATATACTAATTACAATGAAAATTACTGGTTACATCTAATATAGTAAATATTACTACCGTGTTTACTCCCATCTTTTAATATAAAAATATACTTCGTAAAATAAATGACTCAATAACAACCGATTTTTATAATCATATGTCTAAATTTAAATATATATATATATATTGGAAATAATGGTGACCTCGTACACCTCCCTTCATATAACAAGCGAGATTGAATTCCCGAATCATATCGAGCAGCAAATTTTTAATATCCTGTTTAGAAAAATCGTATTACTTGCAGATATCTCCTTATATTCGTATTTTTATTTAACCTCAATCACATTTAAATATACCTACCTAATATTTAAATGTGATGTCATTTCCATTAAAATATGCATGATGACTTTTCCGTTTTTCTTTAACTCAGAAATAATCTTGAAAAAAATAATAATAATATGATACATTTACAGTTTTTAGAGAACTACTTGACGCGTACTATATTCGTTGTCATGGCAACGTCTATGTATGTATAAAATATTATTCTTATTATCATTATTTATATGCACTCTCTTCTTTTTTCCTTTATATGAACTATAACTGCCCCAAAATTCATACTCCTCTGTCCGCACAATTTTCGTAAAATGGGATACAGCTTTTGGGTTTTGGGTTCGATCACGACCGCTCTGTCAGGAGCGAAACGACGAAGAAGAAGAAGAAGAAGAAGAAATGACAATAATATAATATTATAATACGTGATAAACATTAGAGGTATTTCCCGTGTTCCTGCGGACGTGTCACGAGCATAATATGATGAGCTGCACTCTAATTAACAACAACGGCGAAGCTTAACCCGTAACCGCTAACATTTTACGCTGTTGAATTACATTTGAAACAATGTTGTAAATACTTCTTTAAAAAGTTAATTTTTTTTTACTAAACGGTAATTGAGGAGAATTTATTCTACTAATTAGAACATCGAACGATACGATCTACTAGATTTTTTTATTGATATAATTATTTTCAGTTATTTTTATAGTAATATTTAACAGATATTAATTAAGTTTTAATTATGTATGAGTAAATAATGGCAATATTTTGTTACAGGATTTCAGTAAATAAATTCGTTATTTAATATAATGTAAACAAAAGTAACACCTAAGAATATTGCCGAATAATCCAAAAGAAAAGGTAAAAAATCATAGGAACTCAATAAGTTTAAAACTACCTGTTGCCTAAGTAGAAAAATATAATTTATTATCCGAAGCTTTAATGCGTCGTATAATCTGTTCACAGTCACATACACTATTCTTGTTTGCGGTGTTTGATTTGTTTATTCTCTAAGTATGACTTTCCTGATGTTGGCAGTTCTGTTTTCTGTCTGTATGTCTGGTGGTATTTGGAAGAAAAATCCTGTTGTCTGTCAAGAGATTTTTTTTTAATTGATATTATTTAAAAAAAAAGATTAACATGTAATTTTCTTAATCTATGCAATTAAAAGATACGCATATTATATGAAATTCACCACGTAAGGCTTTCACGATACTTTCTGTTGATATGAAATTACGAAATTTGCCAAGAAATGAGAACATTACAGTGCAAATTAAAAAAAATCCATAATTAGAAATTTATTGAATACCAGTAGAGTATCGTCTGATCGTCAGATTCATTTGTTGCTTTGCAAACGTTGAATCGACAAAAATGAAGTTGGAGCCTACTAACATAAAAACACTTGAAGGTGTTCTCTTTCATATAAGTTTTAGTTAATTTACCAATAAAATTATACTTAAAAAGTTAAAATTAAGGAGTTCTTAGTGAAACCCCTATATTATTAATCTATATATATAAAAGGACTTGTCCTCACTGACTGAGGTAAGACGCACGCACAGCCGTAACCGCTGTGCGGAGAAACGTGAAATTTGGACAGATGTTTACTTTCGTAATCTGGACATCCACTAAGAAGGGATTTTGGAAAATTTTAACCCTAAAGGGGCGAAATAGGGGTTGAAAGTTAGTATGGAAAAAAATTTAAATCGGCACCGATTCTTATAAAATTTGAAATTCAGACTCTTAAAAGTATTTAATTGAACACGTGTTTCATGGTTTTCTAGAATTCTTTCCATAAGGGTGCAAATAAGGGGTTGAAAGTTTGTATGGAAAAATTCTTAAAAGGCCACCGATTTTTATAAAATTTGAAATTTAGACTCTTAAAAATATTTAATTGAACATGTGTTTCATGGTTTTCTAGAATTCATCCCCTAATGGTGCAAATAAGGGGTTGAAAGTTTGTTTGAAAAAATTTTTAAAACGCCACCGATTTTTATAAAATTTGAAATTTAGACTCTTAAAAATATTTCATTGAACACATGTTTCATGGTTTTTTAGAATTCTTCCCCTAAATACGCAAGCGAAGCTGCGCGCGTCCGCTAGTAATAGATAATTCACATACACACATATAAATTTTAAGGACTTTTTTGCAAGGCCATAATTCAATATAATAACAATTTATTAAACAGCCGTGTTCTATAAATAAAAATTCTGTTTGGACGGGCAATGAATTTTCATTCTATTACTATTCTCATTATTCCCTCGTGTGAAATGGTAATTTACGATACATGTTTCTAATTTTATAATTACTAGGAAATAAGCAACAATGAAGTAAAATATGATTGTGTCCACAATTTTTGCAACATGTTACTATCAAAAATAACATAAAAAACAAAATAAAAGGATACAGAGTGAAGCTAATTCACTATGTATTCCAAACACAGTAGTGGAGGCAGAGGGAGTCTAGTGTTAAGATACTCCGCTCCCCATTTTCCGTAGAAAAAATGAAAAAATGAAAATATAAATTTAAATAAATATTTCATTTCCTCGAGTGGGGATCGAACTCACAACCGTCGTCGTTAGTCGTGTTTACAGTGCCACACTAGTGCCCCTGCGCTACGACCGGCTTCGATAAAAATTAGGTTTATCAAATATTATAGTTTCAAAGAAATATAATATTTCATAAGTTTAAAAACATCTCATTGGTTATTATGTATAGATACTAATCATGTTAGCTGTGTTGCATTGAAGTTGGCTGAATATAATGAAGAGGAGTATAGGCTCGTCACGGAAATTGCACCATTTGATGCAATTCTAAAAGGTGTCGAAGTCCCAGCAAAGCGATTATAACTGAAAAATTGCGACCGTCGAACGGACAGAAAATTCTTTTTAATACTACGAACGTATTCGTGTTATTTAAGAATTGTATGGTTGTATGTATACTTTTAAATGAAAAGATGATACTAATTGGAAAATTTAAACAAAAAAGGGGGGAGGAGCGTTAATTTTCAGTACATTTCTAAATAGAACGTTTGGTATAATCATTTTGAACAGATAACCATATAAACTAAATGTTAAAAATTAAATACAATAATAGTTTTGTGTGGCATTGGTTGCTAGTGACTATTAAGAAGGAGCGCGAGAATTGGGGCTCAGTGGCGAGACGGTTTAGTATGAGGTTCAAATAACATTTATTAAATAATAGATCTATAAATAACAACCTTTACTTCTCACATAGACATTAATTGAATTTAAAGAAAATTCTCGTGGTTACTTACTTATTTCAAATTTTCATCATTTAAGTATCAATGAAGTATAGTGAAAATGTCCTAACTTAGGACCTCTCAAGGAATGAATATAGGTAAGTAAAGTAAGCTAAGTTCTCTTTATCATAAAGTTTCCGGAATCTACAGGTTGTATGCCTGGTTCTAGACAAAGTTTTGAGTAACATCATATATTAAATATAGGAACTAATTATTTAATAACCCTAATCATTTTTAATGGTAGACTATTTGCAGCTCAAATAAATAATTAGATGACCTTCTAGATTCCAGTCACCTAAATTAAAAATTTAATTTTGCTTTCGATTTTCAAGTAACCAAAAAATGTATTTGTGCCTGTAGGTACTCGTGATAAATCTTTTCGTCGGATTCGACTTAGTTAGAGTTTTAACCAATGCCTTTCAAATATTTTTATATATATATCGTTAACTGAAAAAACACAGTGACAGGTGTTAGGAGCTCTTGTTATTTATTAACTGTTAGCTATAACTGTAATAATTTTAACTTAGGATATCGATAGCAACTGATCACCCTTCGATCACGTACGTTAATAATTGTATTGGAATTCTAACTATATACTATATCGATTTTAATTCTATACGTTAGGACTTATTTGTAATGTTTAATGACAATTGTATTCTGTTATCGATCGGAATAAACGTCGATCGAGTTTGTCGATCTTGACATTTCTGTTATGGCGTCGCTGTCGACAAAAAAATTGCTTAAAGAATTTACTTTGCAAAGCAAATGGTAAGCTATATTTTTTTCAATGTTGCTAACAATGTGACTATTTTTATATAATGGAATTGTTGGGGTAAAACACCTAGTAACATGGAGTAATCGCAAGTAATTCCTGTACTAGCATGAACCTTTCTTTGGGGTGGGTGGCCGCGAGGGCGCGCAGGGTTGCCACATGTGAAGGAAGTTAAACATAACGAAATATTTATGTATGTATTTAAAAGAAACATTTGTAACAGATAAACAATATTAATTACGTAAAAGTAGGTATTTACAATAAAAAATCTTATTTCACTAAAGTGAGTAAGTATTATAAATTATTCCAAAATTGATATTATCTTCCCTTTACAAATGTAGCTATTACAATTTCGCGTGAAATTAAATTGTGGTAGTGGTACTATGTTAAAATTGTAATAAAATGTTATAGTTTAACTTATCGCTAGTTAATAGTTAATGTAAGCAAAAAGGGTTAAAAAATAAAGGGTCAGCGGAAGTATTGTTGTTCCTAATTATATTTAAATGGTTCACTTTAGATAATATTCAAGTAACAACGTTTTAAGTTAATGCTAAAGATAGTACCTACCTATATTTAGTTTTTTGCCGCCTTGCATAAAATATTGAAAGGTTATTATTATTTACATAAAATCCTTACTAATGTTATAAATGCGAAAATAACTTTGTCTGTCCGTCTGTTTCGCTTATAATTTTGGTTAAACATCTGCACTTACTTAACGAAATGTTACAGAGATAGAATTAATTTTGTGTAAAAGATATACTCGTACCTATACCTATTTTCGTGAAAAAAAGAGTTGAAGGTGTTGAAATAGTCTTAGTTTGTAATGTAATATTATAACGTTGCAAACACTTTCCACGTCTTCTTAAAGATCCAAATAGCACAATTAAGGAGTAATATTGGCTATATTATAGCCTTAAGTAACTATAGATATTTACGCAAAAAACTCAAAATATACTAAATTAATTTCAGCTTCACGCTGTATCCCGCACACAGCAGTGTAGGCAGAGGGAACCTAGTGTTAAGGCACTCCGTTCTCCACTTTCCGACAAATTTCGCGAGGCATTCCATGGTGAATTGCGGAGTTTCAACGCCTTATTGCCAGAAATGGAAATAAATAAATAATAAATAATTCATTCCCTCGAGTGGGGTTCGAACCCACACAAATAATTATTTGTATTACAGTTCCACCAATGTGCCCATGCGCCGCGACGGGCTCTAGTCGTCTGTTTAATTTTTTCCACTCACATGAGCGGGTTGCTGCTAATAAAAATATATATATAATCTCGAAATAATAGATTATTTATCCATGACAATTATTAATAATTCTGACTGACATGTTCAAATTTAATTAAATTAGAGTGTTTTTTGTAGTGGCTTATTCCTGAGACACGAAGGTACCATGTCTCTAAGAGCCCTTACCGTAATCGATACGTAAATCGTTTATGCAACAAAATATATAAAAATAAAAGAAACAAATAATAACTGTGGGGGAGTGTGAAATAATTCGGGGGTTCAGCAGCCCTACTAGGGGGAATAAAGCCGGCTATCGCATACTTGATGTTATCATAATGATTATTAACATGTGAAACGGCGTACCAGGCACCGGCGCGCGCCCTAGATATGTTTGACATCAGTCAGTTATTTTAATACAAGCAATTAGAGGTTTCCACTATTCGCGAAGCAAACTTTTCGATTAGTCTGTGGTTGTCTTTAAGTGGATTTTAAATTGCCCGATCGATCGATGGCTAATGTTTCACGAAAATCGGTCGTATTTCGTAGAAACGGCGAGTTGGGCGCGCGAATATCGCCTGCGGTGCGAGGGGCAGCTTGGATTTCTGGCTTGTAATGCTATTAAACTATTGTTTAAAAGCTATTCAAATATCTGTTCAATAGTTTTTATTATAAAGTTTTATGAAACTTTATATTAATCAGAGTTCGTGGTTTTACCTACTGTAGGCGGCGCGGTCGCGTTCGTTCAACTCCGTATTTCAATTAAATCACGACTTTTTTTTATATTTTTTCCCCTTTATATATGATGATTTTAAATAAATATGATTTTTTTCTTTAAAAAAATTTCAAATGCACTAGAATCAAATTAATTTCAAGACTGACGGTGCCTGAAAAGGCGTCTTTATAAGCTTTACAAGCTAGATTTAATTCATTTGAGCTTCGAAGCCTGTTCATTTACTCGTAGTTGCGTTAAACATTTAATGTTTAAGCGGAGACGAAATATTATTTGTGAACTATATATTACATAAATAAATTAAATATGTCACTATAGTTATAACGATGTATCCCGTATCTGCTGTATGCCGTAGGCAGAGGGAACCTAGTGTTAAAACGCCCCTTTACCCATTTTCTGTCAAATTCTGTAGGCATAGATATTAACGCCGTGCTTTGCCTCGACACCAGAGCGAAGAAAATCTAAATATTAAATATTTCATTTCCTGAAGTAGGAATCGAACCCTGCCTCACGATTTGCCTCGATAGTGAAATGTTAAATTTAAATATAATAATTAAAATAAATATTAAAATATTCAATAGATAAATGTTTATATTGAGTATATTAGGCAAGTGCCAATACAAGGTGCAAGCAAAATATAATAGATCCATTTTACTCACATTCTGAAAGTCTACGAGTACACCGTACATACCCTGCAGGTTGTGGTAGTTTTTGTCATACATAAATCCGCGTGTTTTCGCTTCACTAAAAGGCACTGCTCTTTTATTTCTGCAAAACATGTCCTTTGGGATACCACTATACGCATGTCAAATGCTAGACAACAAAACACTTTGTAGAGGTGATTAATATTTTGCAGGAAAGTATTCGTCACGTGAAGCCTATGGGGTTGGTGTGAGCACCTTGTTTTACCTGTAGTTTGGGGATAGTAGGTTCGAGATATATATCTATTATTATGTAAATTCATATATTTGTTTAAATGATACTAAGATCCAAACAAGTGATTAATTTTTTTTCTGTCTATCTGTCTTGCTGTTTGTCCTGGTCCAGAGACACCGATTTTTATGGAACATTTACTAAGAGATGAGAGAGAAGATTGTGGAGCAATATATAGCCTATACATACATAGGCTTTTTATTCTATAATTCTCGCGAAATCGGAATGTACGCGGGAAAAATGTCGTTTACCGCGCGCGAGTACCGCTTGTAGTAAATAATATCTAAACTATTTGTATAAATTCATTGATAATAAAAAAAATATTCTGTATTTTTTTTATAAAGTTATTTTTAATGACTTTGGAATGGGGTCAGAGAGAGAGAGAGTATCGTCATCATTTAATTACTTAAATTATTAAATAAAAACATTTAAAACAACGATTTGTCAAACTGGAAAAGTTTTAGGTTATTAGGTTTATTTTTTACATATGCGGCGTTTGTGGACTGTAAGTAAAAAACAGAGTGTCTGAAAGGTGGTCTGCCTCTTTTTCTGTCAACGCAGCAGATATCTAAACGTTAAGTACTTTCTCCCATTTGTATATACGCTTGCAAATTTAAGTTTATTAACTTTTATAATTCACTTTTCCTTTGACCTACAATTATGAAATTGGCACAGAACCTTTGATGGGCGAGACCGACTCGTACTTTACCGTTTTTTTGTTTCACATAGTTAAGTAATTACTTGCTTAAGCTTACATAAATGTAATTTAAACTATTACACCTAAAACTATAAACGGGGATCAGCAAGTGTGTCCAACCGGCCACTACAGGCGGACTATGATTGTATGTCATGTCATCAACGGAGTGGGTCTTCAGAGACATCGAATGAAATGACAGCTAACTGAATGTTGCTAATACTATCCGTATCGTGTGGCCGAGTACGAATACTGATTGGGGTAAATTGTATTCGTAAGACGTATAAGCCTATTTGAGGATTGCCTGTTGACTGAGCTGTGGAGATCCTGCGAGTACATTACGTTCGGTATCGGGTTGTCTAAAACAATATGCATCACATATCGCCGTACTGAGTGGAACTATGACAATCTGTTTCATTGTGAAATTTTACTTTGCATTTCAAACTTTACTTAGTAAATATAATTATGTTTTAAGTTAAATCAACTAGGCCCAATATAGGTTAGTTTAATTTAAATTTAACTCCTAATTCCATGTTAATGAGTACAACCATTAGACGGTTCCTTTTAAACACTTAAAGCTATTAAAAAACTATTCACGTTAATTTTAAGTCGACACTCACGTGGCTGTGACAGACAGACACCTTTGAAACATTTAACTAATACGGTACGAGCCTGTAAGGGTGCGAATATGAAGTGAATCTAGGCATAGTCCTCTCAGTTGATATTAGGAGGGAAAATGCAAAAGGAGAATCTAGTGCATAGCCATTAGTGCTTCACTAGTTGTATTATGTACGTGCCAGCTATTCGGGTACTCCAAGCCTGCCTTTAAAAAAGACGGTATAAAAATGGACAGTGCGCTTTTATTTCGATTTTCACTAGGTTACAGTCAGGAATTTTTACAGGTATTAAATGAAACTATACTAATATTATTTATATATAAATAGTCGATATTGTTTGTTGTTGTTATATATATTTTTAGTATAATCAGAGCATTAGGAATTGGATTCCCGTTACAAATGATTGTATTTTTTCTCTATTATTAAAGATATTATTGATTCTATTACATGTAAAATATATTATTATCTTATGTATTTATTAGTCATAATTTTCCATATATAATATTAGATAAAATATTCCATTTAAATTAAAATAGCATTGTTTATGTCGGTGCGATTCAATTTGATCTTGTTGTAACCATGGGACTTCGATTGTGGCGTTTGACAAAAGCACAGAGCACTTACACTACAGAGCTTAGATTTTGATAACGATGTAGTACGTGAACGTGTTTTGTTAACACGCGGGACTATTGATTCATATGGATGCAATAGCTCTGACAATTCCATTGAGTAACCTGTGCCCGTTTACCATATATCGGGTATTCCAGCTTGTGTTCGTGTTTAATTGCTGCTATTTTATTGTATTGTAAATATTTATAGATACACAAAAAATATTGTAACTTAAGTAGATATTCATAATATTGGCACAATGGTGTAACGCGACGGTTGTGGGTTCGATTCCTAGTCGGGAGAAAGAATTATCATTTTTTAATATGTTAATTTTTTTGCTCTGGCACCAAGGCAAAAGCCCTTCGTTAAATTCACTCAACCCGCAATACCTCCAAAATTCGGCGGAAAATGAGAAACGACGTGTCTTAACACTAGATTCCCTCCACCTATCCTGCTGTGTGCGGGATCCAGCGTGAAGCTGATCATGTAAATTTAAACGTACTGGTTACGGTTAATAATATATTCTATATTCAATAGTAATTAAAGCCAAATCAAAAGTCAATTCATGTCACAAACGTCGATAGATGTTTTTGGGCTAAACCCGTAATACCGTGCCGGCCTAAATGTCGGTTTTCAAAGACAGTTTTGACAACATTACCAGTGTAATGTGTTAGATTCGAATTAACTGGCTTTAGCGTGCATATCGCTATAGTTTTCATATTACGCCAGTGTATCCGTTTCATTGATTTGTATGTAATATAGGTAATATTGTAGTAGGCTAATTACTTTGTAATAAATATATAATAACAGAATTACAAAATTATTGCAATTAGTTACATACCTAATAATTAATAAAAATAATGATTAAACGCAATATATTTAATATATATACGTGTCTTACAGACTAAAGCACATACCTATGTAAATAAATAGCTATTTAGGTATACACAAATAAAAGAAATATCAAATTTGGTACGTTATTTTTGTTTTATAAATAACCTAATTAATTTGGAAAACAATAGGTTTATGAAATAAAACCGATCATTTTTCACGGCTTAGTAGCTAAGTGTTCGCGACAACGCAACGACGCGAAAGCGCATCATCGGCCGTGGACTCGTCACGACATGTTTGAGACTGTTTCGTTCGGCAAAAGTGACGTCATACCACTCTTATAGTTTTAAATGTTATTATTAGTGTTTTTTCTAAATTAATAATGTTTTTTCCTATATAAATAAGTAATTACATTGAATAATGATTATAAATAGATTTGGGTTCTGTTTTAGATAATAATTTTCGACTTTATATCGTATTTGTATAGTTGTACTATGATTTGCCGCAATAATCGCCTTTTTATATAATAGTAACTTCCGTATAGTAAATTTTATTATTGATTATTGTTTATCATAGTTTTCTGTAGCTTAATAACACATTTATATATACCGTATGTTTGTGAATAATTAATGAGAGATGTTTTATCGTGATTACTTGTGTGAATTTCGTCATACTTTTCGTGTTTTTCGTTGTTTCCTAATAGTTAATAATTTAATAGTATAATGTATTATATATCGTTTAATAGACATTCTTGTATACTTTCTATATGTATAAATTGTAAGAACATCCGAGTTTTAGTTATAAAGATATAAATGTAAATGTACCGAAATCATAGTGAAAATCTTCGATAAATAAAGTCAAAACGGCTCGGTGACTCTCGGCTCTCTTTACCGTTATCCGCTCCGACCGCCTCGGGTATAAAAGGCGCGCGCCGGGCGGCACAGAGTCAGTCGGCAACCAACAGCGAGCACAGCAACAAGTCAAGGAAACAAGGAACATCGGAAACAAGAAACAGTTAAAGAAGCCGACAGTCACCGACCGTTATACCGCATTCAAGATCGTGTTTCAATATCCTGCTCCAACCTCCTGTTTCAACGTTCTTATCAGAACGTCTGACAAGAACGTCTTGGGGTCTCAGCATACTCCGTGTCCCCACGACCCGAACCTATAGCGTGCAGGGCGTCAGCGGCTCATTCGCTTGAGTTCCGCCCGTCCGGCACACTAAGAATAAAGAAACAATACCCATATAAAACAGCTTTTTTCTTAAATATTTTTCTTTATATGCCTATAAGGCGCGCAAGAGAATCATTCTAACCTAACACAAAATATTATAATAAAATGATATGAATTGGTTAAACGTACGAACGCGGAAATTAAGCTCGATCGAGTGACACTTAGGGATATGTGACGTCACTGACGTCACAGGCTTCAATATTCATATAGAAAATATTAGACGGCGAAAGGGTTGGCGTGCTCTGGGGGTCACCGATCGACCCCTCACGCCGATGGCCACTCCAACACGCTCTGCCCGCCTTTAATGAACTTTACGTCGGCAGCCGCAGTAAGAGAACACTTCTTTGCCATGTTACTACGAACAAAGCACAAGTGAAGTCACTTTGAAAGGAGCACTTGCCACTTTTGCTCTTTCTTATTGTTTCGCTTTTTATGATTTGATGGATCGCCGTCAGAAGTTGTACTAACTATGTGGAACTACACCTGGATAGAGGCCTGTCGTCAACGTGACGGACCTCACAAACTGCTGCACCATCGATAAGTATTTTCTGTTATCGGTCAATAGCTCCTACTATACACAATGTGTACGCTCATCCAGAAGCAACATATGATACGAAGGCACAAAGGATCTCTAATAGTTTCAATTTTCACGGAAATTGGATTGTTGTTCTCGACAGAATTGCCCTTCGTCTATTAATAGTGTTGCGAGGCCTAAATGAACTCAAATAGCACATTATAATGAGATGCCAAAAGTGTAATTAATGTCCTGGACTGACCATGAGAATACCTTCTATGCTCGTTATATCAAATTTCTATAGGTATGGTAACGACCCCTGTGGTAAGCGATTCGATTTAATTTACCTTTACATGTACACAAACGAGAAGATATTTCTGAGTTATCATTTATTTTCATTCTACCCTTTTTCTAATTTTTGTTTAAAAATATATATAATTTTGAAACTTCTATGTAACTTACTTGAATTTTTCTTTGAATTTAAAATAATTAAAGACAATTCATACAAAAAAGTCTTATTTATTAGACAACCTTATTAAAGCTTTTGTAAAAATTAATCTATATTATTAGTTTAATTTAACTATGGTTTATTCTATACAGTACAAGGGAAAATTTACAAAAACCAATATCATAATAGCCTAACGTGCTCCGATCCTGACTATTTTAATAAAAATGTTTCCTCGCATCCACCTTGTTAGCAGTTTTAACGTTCGTCAAACAAAAATTTGTAAGCTAAAATTATTATTATAGCGGATACAGTAATTTATAAAGTTAAGAGTTGCTTTATTAAACTTCAGCTTAGCGGTTGGTTGTATATTTAAAAATATTTTTAAAGTCAATATAAAATATATGTAATAATTTATGAGGCCGTCATGGCGCAATGGCATAGGGGTGTGACTGTATAACGACGGTTTTAGGTTCGATCCACACTCGAGGGAATGTATTTGTAGGGTGATTGATATAATTTTCTTCCCTCTGGCACCAAGGCCCGGCGTTGATTTCCGCCCCTCAACACGTAATTCCATGAAAAATTCAGCGGAAAGTGGGGAACGAAAGTGTTTTAACACTATATTCCCTCTGCCTACCCTGATGTGTGCAGTGTGTGTAGCAGTATACAGCGTGATTCTGATTTGTAACAATATAAAATGTATGTAAATGATACTAGCATCGTCTGATGTATGTATTTTAAGTTGCCAGAGTTCTTATAACTCTCTCGTGATTTCTCTACCTCTTATAAGTAGAGAAATCACGAAAACATTCGTGATATCGCAGACAGAGCTGCGAGTAAATCGCTAGTATATAATAATTTAATATTTTTCAAACTATAGACATCATTATGTTTTAAGTTAGATGTAATATAAGTATTTAGGGTTTATTTAATATCAAAAATAACCAAGTTCTCATGTTGTAAGGAATGACAACTGCTGAGACAATCACGTTACGAGTTAACTAACAGACCGTCGCAGCTACAGGTGGCAGTCAAATTAGGTCCACATCTTTAAGCCAATAATAGTTTAGTCTTCATAAACAAAGCCCAACCGAATATAGGCTTTATACAGGTCTAGCCTAATCTGGGATAGCTTGGATTTAAAGCCGTTAATATTACGCCGTGCTATTATACTAAACCTAGGGATTTGTGGTTATATAACGCTTTCAATTGTTAATTCAACTATTTTCAGTTTATTATTGTATTAATGTTATTGTAATAACCTATAGGCAAATATTGTTCCTTCGTATACCCAGCTTCTTATATTTAAAAATTTTAAAAAAATATTTTTTTTTATTGTAATTCAAAAAGTAAATCACGTTTTGGTTTCGTTTTCCGCTTCATTACTTCCTATATTTATATATATATATATAAATATAGGAATATAAACTGTAAATAAAGTGCGTCTGTGTGGTATATATATAATTATTGAATATATTTCGCGAAATAATAATCTTATTGTATACCAATAATAGCCCAGCTATATATACCATTCAATAAATTTATTTAATCTAATACCTTTATATTTTTTTACAATGGCCGCACTTTCGTTAAAGAATTATATGTAATACCTAGGAAACGAAGAAATTGGTACTAAAATATCATAAAAATATTAGGCCCATGTCATTCCGCCGCCCAGCCTGCAACGATTCTGTAGATAATAGAGAATGGAGTGACCACAAACTATCGTCTCTCTCGCAATATCCGTCATATGAAAAATATTCTGTAAATATTTACTTATAGTATTTTCACTAATTATTAATGTGCAGTTTAACGCAGAGTATATATCTATGGAGAGCCCTATGTCCAGCAGTAGACGAAGACAGGCTGATGATGATGATGGTGATGATGATGATAATATATCTATACATATATATATCATAAAGGAATGTATGTATTTAGCAATACTAACTGTACTGTCCCTACATTTTCTGATTATCGGCGAGTACGAAATGGATGGAATATCTAATAAAAAACGAGGCATTGGGGAGAATTAATGAAAACGGATGACGTCTATCCCTCTGTCATCTAGTTTTCAATGTATGCTTCACTGAAGTTGCATATTTTTTCCATACTGAAAATGTATTAGATACTCGTACATAAGCTAACGAAGAGTATTCAAAAGTATTAAAATTAAAAGAAAACGGAAGAGTTCAATAATAAGTGTATTTCTAAAACAGTCATTCACAGGCCACGCCTCACACAAACATCTACATGCCTCGAAGCGAGCCGACGTTTCCGAAAATCAGTTACGGTGAGGTCGCAAAATGATGAATCAACAATTTTGACTTGACTGCCTTGTGGGAGGAGGAGGGAGAGGCCAGATCGATCCTACCTATTTCGTGGTAATTAGAATCGCACCGCTAAATACGATTTTACTGTTCAATTTTCGTATACCTATCTACGTACTATTGCACTCCTTTTTCTTGATCTAGATGTGATGTTATATTTGTTTTATGCGTTTCTAATTATCTGTAGTGGCGAAATATCGGCTTTTTGCACGTTTTAAGGATACGCGGTTATGCGTGAAATTTTGCAATTAACCTTAAAGCGCCATTGCTTATGCAATTTTTTTCTTTTTTCAGCTTTGTGCTCTATCCCGCAGCAGGTTAAGCAGAGGGAGCCTAGTCCGCTCCCCACTTTTTGCCAAATTCTGGAGGCATTGCGTGTTGAGTGGTGACTCACACTTGGCTTCGCCGTCAGAACGAAGCAATGAAAATATATATTATATCAGTTTCTCGAGTGGGAATCGAACCCACAACCAATCGCGCTTACAGCCACACACTTGTGTCCCTTTGCCACGACTGACCTCTAACTGTTTATGATAATTCTGATAAATTGTCAACTTTCAAATAGAATTAATACACATACCAACATTAACATAGTCTAGTATAGAAGCCTAGTAATAAAAAATAATTCAAATATAATTTACATAATATAATAATAATAATAATAAATATGTTAATTACGTTATTTATATTTTATATAAGGCTTACATCACAAAGATATCGGAAAGGCGTGAAAGTTATAAATGGCCTTGATATAATCATCAAAGAGTGTACACCGCGTGAAGCGGAAACTCCATAGGCGCCCGATAAAAGACAGTTACCCACTACTGCGGCGATTACAATATATATTATGCTACGGTGGGTTTTGAAATATGTTCCTTACGTATAAAATGGATATTTTTAGTCTGCTATCTACAACGGATCGTTATTTATTATAATAATTTTTAAAGTTACTATAAACTCGACAGTTTGTGTGTTCGATTCATATTCGAGGGAATTAAATATTTAATATTTTTATTTCTTCGTTCAGGTGTTGAGGCGGTAAATTCCGCTACTCGAGCCGCAATACCTCAAGAATTCGCCGAAAAGAAGGGAGCGGAGTGTCATAACACTAGGCTTCCTCTGCCCACCCTATATATATATATAGCGTGAAAATGACAAAAAATAATGTATGTAAAATAATGTGTGATATACACATACATATTTGTTATTTCGCAATTATGCCATAATAAACTTCATTTGTCTGATATAAGTAGACCATTAGACACGTAAGTAGTCGCGTGCAGATAGCACTAATGTAGCATTTGTATTTGTAACACCATGGAAGTACGCAATTCGGCCGTCGCCGCTTATTCCTTATACAATAAATGGAATTTGACGTAAAAACTATATCTATTAAAGAAATAAGATATTGATTACGAACAAAGCTACACCGACGTTGCATGACATGAGTTTCGCATAATTGCAATAAAATTCCGTTTTACGATCACTTCTAGATACAATATATTTCTTCCGCGGTTTTATTTGAATTCTATAATCGCGTGTTAGTGCAACATTTTGTTATAAAAAATAGGGTATAGCGGTTCCATGTTTGTTTGACGGAACGAGAGAATCAAAGAAGCGGAGTATATATTTATTATATATACTTAATTAATATTAATACTGTACGATCGTTCGTAAGAAATCACAATCGTTTCCATTCAAATAAAAGTACTACTGTACTACAATATCTATCTATGTAATAAATTATCTATAATTATAAACAGAAAGTAAAAACGAAATAATTGGTCAAATATAAATTAGCAATCAATACAAATATTCTTGTTAAACGAGAAAATACTGAGCATGCGATGATTATTTATGTATAAAACGCAATAAATATGATAATTGTGCTGGTATTTTATTATTGGACATGAAATATGAATTACGAGGCAAAGAAATCTGCGTAACGCGACCGGTGGTCAGCCAGGCCAGGCTCTACCAAGTGTAGGAGTGAGAAGTAGATGTATAGAGATAAAGCAATCGACTCCGAATCCGAAAGTGCGTGCCAATTTTGTCCGGACCGCCGTTACAAAGAGCCAGAGTACAAATCCCAGGCAAGACATTTTCCGTAGTGCAGCCACCAGGCACCAGGCACCAGGCACCGGTCTCTTTGTACGAGCGCAATCAGCCGCCGGCGTGCCCAGCAATTATTCAAAATACATCAGGCAATATTAGATAGGTGGGTAGGCCGATGCGTTTTGCATTGCGAATCAGTCGGACTTTGGGGAGTACTAGTGTTTATACGCCGTCACCGACAGATTGTGGGGCCAGCCTTTTGCTAAATTGTCAGCGCACTTGGGGATTGTCGATGGCGGGACCGCGGCGGGGCTGAAACGTTAATGGCGCCCGTTATCACGAAACTACGTTAAGGGAAGCGCTCGCGTGAGTTGGCAGGCAAATGAAATCGCCGGTTCGACTCTGTGGCGATCCATCTCCTAGATATCACCTTAGTTATTATAACATCTTATCTAAGTTCTCGTGCCCGTTCGTGCTTTGAGACGTCTGTTTTTGTAAATAGAATTATTTTATTAAGGTTTTCAATATCGCGTTGAAATCTAATTTATCGTAGTTTCGTTTTACCAAATATATATATAATATATATATAATTAATATGCAGGATGGTAGCAAATAGTTGTGATAATGGCTAAATGAACCAAAGACGTTGCAGCGGCAGTGGCAGTGGCAGTGGTGTGACGGCAGGTCGACGCTCAAAACGTCCTCCGCATTCGGGGCGTAAATAAAGGCCGTTACAATACAAATGATCATTGGCGAAATGTTTAACTTGAGGCCTGTGTTCGCTCGCATTAGTATTCCCTTTGCGCAGTTTGTAGCCGTGCCGTACATTATTTGTATACACTAAGCATGAAATGTTGCCAAGCAAACGTGTACTATTTGCGTGGAGGTTTAGAAAGCAGACGCGGTGGCGAGGGAGGCGCCGGTGGCGGCCCCGCTGCACTCCCGCCCCGTCTCCTGCCCTCCCCCTGCCCCATGCGTGCACGGATGAGAAACACTCACCCACTCTGAGGTTTCAATATTCCATACCGAAATGCATTCAATTGCAACATTTTTAGACAAATGGAAAAGGAACGGTGTCCCGGCGCACCCTTTGATAAAAACTTAAACGGTCCGATTTATTTCATATTTTCCTTTGTGGCTGTTAACTTACCGACAAGACGCGGGCGAACTGAATCCAATTTTTATTTACTTTCCCAATAATATCGTCCAGAAGATCGCGCAGCAGTCGAATGTGGAGTCAAAGACATTTCTATTTTGTTTCAGTATTCCTTTTAAGCTTTGATCAAATCATAAAACCAGAATTGTCAATGGTTTTAATATTCAAATAAAAATTGAAATATTTTTGAGCCTGCTGTGAGATCCAATTGCATACCTACATATTTCCATTTTTATATTACATAATTAAATGGCATACTTAATTGCAAGCATTTTTACGTATAAAAACGATTCCTCTTTATTCTTTTCTCTGTTCTCCACTTATATTAGAAGATAGAAGGCACTTTCACTCAAGTAAACCTTACTTTAAGATTATACAAGCTTAGCAAACAAAAACTAACATATTTCAATCAGCATTCAATAACGCAAGAATCAGTCTATTGTCAACAGCGCGAGACACGATGAAATCTAATTATCCATTAGCCCTCGGTTTGCTATCCAGTGCGCACGGCTCCTGACCTATCGCGAGTGTAATGCTATAAACATATAGCTGCCACCGCACGTACCTAGCGCACTATTTATTAGATGATTTATCAATTATGCGCACATTTGTGCACATGTGCTTGTTGAGCGTAGGAAAAAAATGTTGAAGAACGATGAAGTAATCTTTAAAGTAAAGAAATAATATAAAATATTAATTTTGTTATTCAAAGCGCGAAAAAAATCAAGACAACTTGTGTTTATAGTTATTAAAAATATTTTTTTTAGTTTCTTTTTTTCATTATTATAACGGACTTAGTTTAGATAATTAGTTATTAATTTTGTAAATAAATATTAAATTATATGAGTAAATCAAAATCACTAAACCTAACCTACGTATTAAATAAAACATATCTATTATACAAATTTATATACATGTCCGCCATTATAATATGTAATATGTTTGAAAGTTGCATAGATTAATGAAATAAAGCACCCAATAAAGCGCGTATAACTCTGTTAGCGTTATACGTCAAACCGCAATAATCACTTTAACGTCAACTAAAGAGCCGTGGTGGTGGGCGGTCACAACACTATTTCTGTGACGAAATCTAATCATCTATTAGTCCTCACATTTCTGTCGTGTACACGAGTTTAGGAGTATTTGGCACTCGTACGTACGTACATGTGAACGTTTAGTGTACGTAAATCGGTACTTATTATATAACTGAAGAGTTGGTTTGGTTAAGCGCGGTAATCTCAGGAACAAGAGGTTCGAAATGAAAATTGTTTTTGTGTTTGATAGTCCTTTGTCGAGAAAGGCTTATATTAAATCGTATTAAAAGTTTCGATGTGACACATTGTACCTGTTTGAGTTCCATTGGGCTCTAAAGTTTGTTATGTGTCATACACAACTCTTATTTATTTTCCATTGAAGTTAGTAATTTCCTAAAATATGACCAGAAAATTTTCAAAATTTATGGAAAAATTGGCACGTAAAAAAACGAAAGCTGATAAAAGTAGAGCACACTACTGTCAAATCACTTCCATTTTAAGAACATTATTGTAAATCTTTAAATAAAATAACATCCTCACACCTCATTATGCATAAAAGAAGAAATATCATATATGAGTATACCTAAACACTTAAAACAATATAACATTAAATTAAATATTAAATATAATTCTTAATGTAATTTCTCAGAGGAATTTTGAAAATTTAAGTTATATACGATGCTTGCCAAGTACGCCACCAAGAGAAGAACTCATTTATAATTAATTATACAACATGTTACACACACACACCTTCATCATCATTCTACTATTAAGTATATTATTATAATGAAATTTATATTTTCATTTCTTCGCTCTGGTGTCGAAGCACGGCGTTGAATTCCGCCACTCAACACGCAATGCCTCCAGAATTCGGCGGAAAATGGGGAACGGAGTGTCTTAACACGAGGTTCCCTCTGCCTACCCTGCTGTGTGCGGGATACAGCGTGAAGCGGATTTAATTTATATAGCGATATACGCTCGATCGTAACGGACAAGTTACTATTTTTTACTTTTTATATGTTACCTACATATTTCTGTAAATGTACCATTTAGGAATTAAAACACACAGTTTATGATTATTTAAATGTTGAAATAAAATATAAATAAGTACTATTTACGCTTTCTAAATATATACTGTTTTCTACATTATACTTAATTATTTAAATGTAGATTTAAATCAATCTTGTTCTAATTATAATAATCGTTTTATTAATTGTAATAATTATCATAAATATATAGCAATAACGCTAACGTAGAATAATTTTATGTGGGTATATAGATTTTATGATATAAAATAAATAATTTTCCACATACAAATTCTATAGTATCTAAATAAATAAAAATATAAAGAAATCATTTTTAACCCTTAACCCGCAAGAATCAATGTATTGCCATGAACACGCTAGGACCGACTAGATAGAATAATATTTCTATAGTAAAATCTAATCAGCTATTAGCCCTCGATTTCCTGTCGACTGCACATCTGCTATATGTGTACCCTATATGACATTACGTATATCTAATTCTATGGAAAATTGCAAGCATAATTCCTTTTTAAAATATATATTATTTTATATCAGAATCTTCTCTTATTGTGGGTTTCAATTTAACTCCTCTTACCACACCTTACTTTTTGATTATACCTAGCTAAAATAATTTCGTGTATATATTTCGTGAAATAAATAAAATAATACAATAATATGAGGGTATCGTAACGCCGGGGTACAAGCTTGTGATTGTAAACCTGACAGTTATGGGTTCCATTTCCACTCGGGGGTATAAATGACATATTCAATATTTTCATTTCCTCACTCTAGGGACGGGGCAAAACGCGGCGTTCAGTTTCTCTACTCAACACAATGCCCCAAAAATTCGGCGAACAATGGGGAACGGAATGTCTTAAAACTAGATTCCTTCTGCTTTCCCTCCAGGATACAGCATGAAGCTGACAAAAAATACGCTGCTATTTAATGTTTTATAAAAATAAACTTAAAAAATCTTAAAAATCCAAAATGTTCTAACTGAAGAACAACCATTGACAAGAAACGATTTTCAATATTACACATTTCATTCGTGACATTTTAAGCAAATGAGAAGTAAAAATGATATTGCTTTATGTTATAAAAATGAAATAGAGAGAGTACCTACTGCCTATCTTAACGGTAGTTCACGGCGCTTGGAAAAATAATTATTAAAATTTAATAATCAAGGCCGGCATCGGAGGTGAAGACTAGATAGAATTAACTTTCCAAAGTAAATAGTGCACTGGCTTCATAATTATTTTACATTTATAAAATGAACAGAGGTAAGAAAGCAATTTATTAATAGTTATTAGCATTAAAGGAACATTGAGATTAGAACTGATATTTTTCCATATAATTTTATATAATTATTATTATGTTAACGTAACATTAGGGAATTATGAGAAACTATCAAAGTTTAAAATAAACAATATACCTACATATAGATCGATATTTGTCTTTCATTCAGAAATAAACCTTTAAATAAATAAATAATCTTTTTTTATCCCGCGTGTAGCAGAGGGAGCCTAGTGTTAAAACACTCCGCTCCCTATTTTCCGTCGGATTTTGGAGGCATTGTGTGATGAGTGGCGGCTCTCAACGGCTTGCTTTTCCTCATAATTTCTTCAAGTGAAAGTTGAACCCACCACCTTCACGTTACAGCTTACGCCCCTGCGCCACGACTGGCCAAAACATAAAAGCTTATGAAAAGCTTGACCAAGCATCGATCTTCCACGTTTTTTTAACTCTTACACTTATTTATATATTTAATATTTAAAATAAACTTTATTTAACATAGAAAAGATAAAATCGGGTAAAGTCAGTTGCCTAACTGTAATTTGAGTGTTTAACCGTCGCTGCATATTGGGCGCAATATTTAAGCGAATCGGGCGATAAATTTCGTTCGCGCACTCGCCTTGATGATTCACGAGCGGTTTGCCCTACGAAATAGATTTCGTTGTTTTGTGTGTGCTGTGCGTGTGCTTTACATATGTTATTATGTGCAAATGTAGAGACTGTTTCTAGATTTACATACTAATAGGGATTCCCTATTACGGAATCTTAGAAATCTTATCCCGGATATAATTTGAGTTGAAATAAGGCTTGGCTATATATAACGTATATTATCTTTAATCTAATTGTGAAAAATAAATTGACAGTGTTTGTTTATGACTATTTTATTTCCAATTTTATTTATTTATCAGTATAACTTATATTGTATGAGGAACCAACGCCAACAATAAGACAGGTAATAAAAAACAAGTTACAATTTCATTACGTTGCATTTTAAAGTAATATCTTGCCGTAAGCGAATTATAGCTGAATATTCAACGAGCAAACGGTCGCGGATAAGCGTGTGTATGCATCAAATATTGTATTATTAACGTCTCTATTTAAATAGCAATACGGCCTGTTCTCGCCGGAAACGGCCTCATAAAGTATGAAACGATCCAGCCTATAAAACGTATAGAGCACGTTTAAACTACAGATACTCAAAATTAAAAACTGTTATAACACAGTTAAAATTTAAATGAAAAGACTTGGATAAGTTCATATTTAAGGACCGGCAAACGCGCTCAGACTTGAAACGCGGACGTCGCGGATGATTTTAATACACGTTTTGGATAGAACTTGGCCGCTTTGAAAAGGGGAACACTTGGTTTTTCATATTTTCATGTCCGTTCGTACGAACACACGTACGTAACATTGTGAGGTTACTGTCGTCCTTGCCAATTTCGTTAAGAGTGGTTTAATATTTTAATATTATTAGTGATATTTAATGTTGTACGTTAAAAGTTCGCCTTCGCTGTTCGTCCTGCGTTGCTTTTGTGTAAAATTTCGGAAAACTTTGCGGTAAAAGCTTTACATGTTAAGTTTTCAAGAGTTTTCCACGAAGTTTTATTCAATCTCATTGAATGTTTACAGCGCACCGAACTAGGCGATAGTTCATTTTAATTTTTATTATTAACGTAATTCTTAGCTCGGTGCGTCGCACCGTAGAGAGGGCCGCTCATTATGAGAGCGGATTTAGAAAATGAGATATTTCCTCGAACGTCACATGTCCGGCCGTCGACATTTAATATAATAACGAAACAAAGACGGCAGGCGGCGAACAATGGCCACATACTCGTACGAGAGTCAGTTAGAGGCGAGAGGAGTCGCCCTGATTGAACGCATAAGAATGTGGGGTTGCCGCGGGTCCGACAGAGGAGAGAAGGAGGAGAGCAGCGCGCGAGCGAGACGGCGGCCTCGCAATTACCTCGTGAGATTGTTGAATAAATTTACATTCAGTTGATTGAAATAATAATGAAATTGCTAGGGCACACTCCGCAGCTTCGTGCGCGATATTTAAATTAATAATAAAATCGTAATGTTACACAAATCGCGCATGTGATACGCCCCGCCCGCGCCATCTCTATGATAATTAGGTTCTTTCTCGTGCCTCGTCTTTTGTTTTGAATTATTCAAATTTGATTCAAATTTTCCTATGTATGTATTTCATTCGTACTGGATTACATTGAATGAGAATGAGATGTATTGCTTTGGTAATATGTATAAATGTTATCGTTAGATACGACCATTTTACAGATATATTATTATTTTCAAAAGCAAAATACAAAAGACTTTAAATTAAAATTGAAATAAACTTGTCACTTTAATATCATACTTCGATGCGCTGTCTTTTGTCTCTACTTAATGATTACTTGAAGGAACGACTTAAACAAGTTTAAATATGAATCGACGGAAGTACACGAACGGAAAAAGGTATCGCAGTATTATATTATTGTTAATTTTAGGTAACTTTTGGAGTTGCAAGATTGGAATTCTATATTATTAAATTAGTCCAGTTCAATATGTAGGATAATCTGTAGAGCTTAATAATAAGAAACATTCGTATAGTTAAATAATTGTACAATTATATAGTTTAAGACATATCAGCTAATAATATACTGTTATTGGTAAATGAAAAATAGCAATGCTTGGTATTCTTGCTCTCGATTTATTTAAAAAATAATGTAACATTAAATAAAAGTAAGAGCTAAAAATAACCATATAAGCATTATTTGTTACACTTATATGCTTCAATATAAAAAAAATATATAATATTTACTTTGTAACTGTTCGCGCATGTTTAAATAAGTTTCACACATGGCCGAAACATACCAAAACATCAAGAAATGTCATCCTTGACCTGACCCAAGGGTCAACAGAATGGACTTATCGGTAACCATTCGAACGGAAAAATCAGGCGACCGCGTGACTGGAATCGGCCGAGGCGGCTTGGTCTCCGGCTGCCAGGCCCGGGTTGCAGTTCGGGGGTCTAGCGGGGCTGGTGCGACCCTGACCTAGCGCAAGTGCTGGGCGGGTCACGCGGGTGGGAGGGTGACTCGGGCATTCACCTTGAGACGTACGATACAGCGATCGCGAAGGGGATACCTATAACCCATCCCGTTTCCCTTGTTTTGCTTTTGCGGACGTTGTTTTGTCGTCACAAATTAACATAATATGTGTTATTAATTTTGATATATGTTTTTGGTCCATTTTTATATTAAATTTAATGTTAAATTTAATACAAACTGCCCAGAGCGTGGAACTGTAGGGCGACGCAAACGCAACTACGTCATAATTGAGATGAAAATTTTAATTTAGTTACTTTAATTGCATTCGGTATACGCGTGGTCAGAATCTGTAATTCAATATTTTTTATCATTAATGTAATAATATTTTTTATTTATTATTACAATATTTTTTGCGTTTTGTTATTTCAAACCAAGCGGCCACATTAAAAGTCATGATAAACAACACGGCGCAGCTTTCATTTTCTAAATTTAATTCCGTAAATCGGTTTTTACGATAAAATGCTATCACAAAGACCTTTCAATCGCTCATATAGAGCGGTCTGGTGCGGAATAAGGGAATTCAATAGTTGTCCTTCAAAATAACTAGCTATACAAAAGATGACAATGGAGTCCGGAAAATTCTGCTTTTCAATTATTATTGCTATTGTGCTGTAATTTTGCGGAGGTTTTTCAAATCTTGTATTTTTTAAATTTGAAATAATTTCCTGGGGAACTGAAGATTGTGGTACACAATATGTCCATTACTTTTTAATAGACAGTTAGAACACAAGTAGAAAGTCATATAACTCGTGCGTCCAGGTCAAGTGGTAACAACTTCCGGTACGAACAGCACGTGCCAGTATAAGGACAAAACGGGACGATTTACTAAATATTTAGCGAGAGCATTTTGCTCAATGACCAGCAGCTCAGGCAGGTGTAGGTGTAAAATTGCAATTTCCACGTTCGGAAACGTCGGCATCACAGATGTTGCACGATTAGTTCTGAGGAAATGGCCAAGTAGGACGTGGCAAGTGACCGGGATCCGCATCCGTCCAGCTAAACTGACTAACAACTGAATTAGCCTTATTCTATGTTCCGTCTTATATTTTGCGTTTGCTAGTTTCTATTTGATTGATGCCGTTGTAACTACTTGGTGGTTTACAATGCGTTATATTTGCTTTTTTGTCTTGGTGCTGTACCAGGGCGAAGAATTATTTCATTCCCCCGAGTGGGAATCGAACCCACAACCGTCGCGTTACGGTCACACGCCTGTGGTGCTGCGCCACAATATCTTTATCGTTAAAATTAAAGATTTCTTAATGGAATTATATCAGCAGATTCATGGTGTATCTAAAATATTTTAATTTCTATTGATATTCAATATTGCGACGTGGCTTAGAATTAAAAGCATTGTATGTAATTCTTATAATTAATTAACTTAAAGAAATTAGAGTGGGGAACAAATGGGAACTACTGCGTTCACTAGTTTCCCAGGTTCCCTCTTCCTATCCTGCTATGGACATGGTGGAATACAGGTGTTGATTTTTTTTTGCTTACTTGATAAAATTTATTTTATATTTACTTCTTAAGCTAGTAAATTAAAGGTTTTAATAAAAGAAGTCTTATCTGACCGGAGCTTTGATATCCGCATCCGACGCGTCTCCCTTCAAGGCCAAAAGTGTTTTGTTCTAGTTTCTTTAGTCAATAGAAAAGTTATGTTTACCACTATAGCTATGTTTCTCTTTAATAAACCGTCATAATTTTAGTCAAAGTCAAATGTGCATTAATACTTTGAAAATATTTGACAAAATTATAATAATATTTCATTATTTTTCATTAACCAATCTAACAATAAGTATATAATATAATTGAAATAATAATATGTTAAAAATTAACTTTCAATCAAGTAACATAAATTGAACATGGACTAGCAGTAACAGGATCGAAATACGATATCCTTAGGAAGGGTGAAGGCGGGCAGGTTAAACAATTAATCTAAATTGCAGCTACAAGGGACATGATCGCTTACCGTTTAACGCCTCTGAGATATAACATGACCATTTTGGAAGAAATCGGTATATACTAATTTTGTAAAATAGTTAATTTAGATCACAATTAATTCTTTTTTATTTTTTTCGCGCTGGTGTCGAGCGTGGCGTTGTGTTCCGCCACTCAACAAGCAATGCCAGAATTTGGCGAAAAAATGGGGAACGGAGTATCTTAACACTGGGTCTAGCTCTGCCTACCATGCGGAGTGCGGGATATAGCGTGAAGCTGATAAAAATAAATTTAATAAATAAGCATATGAGTGTACAAAAGAAAGAGCGTAAAGTTATTAGGCACAATTCTCAAGTGAAGTGTAAACTGTTTGTTATTGATTATAACAAAGAAAAACATGAGAAAACAATATAAAACAATAATTAGCATAAAATTGTGAAGAAATCCGGAACGAGACGCGGAGGCTGCGAAAAAACTCATCCGCGGTCTGCTACCTGTTTTAATGAAACTATAAATAAAACTATAAATATATCGGTGTACGGTATATCGCCCGAATAATCATTCAATCAATGCGTCCCTCTCGCACGCCCTCGGAGTGATAGAGATGTCCAATTATAGTAGTTCGGGCACCCATCTAGAAGCGTGACGTGATTTTCACACCCGCAATGCAAGTGCATCATCAATTCTCTCACTTGGACCCTCGTCGCGTCACTCTAGTCCATATGACAATTACATAAAGTACATATTCGCGTGAGACAATCCAGATACTAGAACATTGTGTTTTTTGTTTAAAATAATTAATCGATGTTTTGCCTCTCATAATTCCATGGTACAGACTTGAATGCACGAACCAATTAATATTTGTAACGAAATATCTACAACAAATAAAAGTCAAAAGTGACTGCGATATGCTTAAAATATTCAAGATTTTAAGCTACTAATATATAATTAGGTTTATTTATTTGTGTTTTATTTAAATTTAGTCATCGTCGACGCACGGATAACGGGCAACTTAATCCTGCCACTTGCGGGTTACGTCACACCTAACCCTCCCGCCCACAGTAACGGTGTTTACCTCGTGTTCCTCTCCAATTTCGATTGTGTTCGTGCATTTTTATGCAGGTGCCATTTTTGGTATTTTTGGTTTTTTCATTACCACTCTCCTGGGCTCTTAATACTGTATGAATCTATTATAGACGTCTTTCTCTTTTAGTTTATGCTATATATAAATGTATGTAGGTAAATCATTAGAATTTTAAAAATATACAAATGAAAATAAACATTTCGGTTTTTTATAATATTCTTTCAAGTTCATTGTTTCTCTTTTATATTTGTACCAAAATTGAATTTAAGAAAGTAAAAGCTATTAATCATTCATATTACATGAGCTGAGGTGATATTAAACTGAAGATGAATCTTAAATATTTAATCTGAATAAAATGGAACAAAAATGCAATGTATATAATACCTGAGATGCCTGCAACCACGGACACGTGGAGCCTAATGAGGAATATGAAATAAGATTAGCCTTTGCTATCTCAATTGCGTTAAACGTCGCTCTCAAAGCTAATTCTCGGTGCGCTACGTCGTTGACGCTTTTCGTCACCCACCCAATGCACTTCCGAAGCGTAAAGCCTCCAGAGGGTGGGGGCCACCACCCTTCGAAAAAAGGCGATGCACTTCGAATTGTTCCTTTTATGTCCGCAATCGATCGTTTCGGTAAAGGAGCGCGTTTTATCTGTCCGGCCTAGCCTTACTTCACACGTGGTAGCCTAATTTGTGCTGGAATCTAACATTTTCTACGAGCTATTTGGGAATATGGCAGTCTAACCGCAGGTTAATTATAAATTATTACGATAAAATACGATTGTCTCCTTGTATTGGAATAACTTGTTTATTTTAGTATGATTTTTGAAAATTTAAAATCCACCCATAAGTACTCCAGCCTAATACATTTTATATTAGTTTTATACTTACCTTACTGGAATGTATGAAAATATCAGTGCTGTTTATATTTATTCAGATTAACTTACCTGTAACAAAGATGATAAAAATATAATAATACATAGATTTTTATAAAAAAAATATCATTTTAAAATAAATAATGAAAATAACATTAACAATAATCTAAAATATAAGAAACCGAATGAATAAAAAGCGTTTGCCCAAAACAAACATGTCTTTCGATAAATTATTCCATGCAGATACCCATAAAGACGATTCGTATTTATTTTATACACTAGAGTGCGCTTATAAAATAAATGTTTTTGGATGGGTTTATGAATTAGTTAATACTTAATATAGATTCACAATTTTTGGCTTAAAATACTTTGAGATTTTGCATTTACATATTATTAAACTAAAATATGATTTTTTATTGCCACGCCTTCTTCTTTTCGACGGAAAATCATTTTAACATCATTAAAACATATATATTTAAAAATATCTATTCCTTTATATCGTTAGAAATGTTTAATAAATAAGGAGCTAGAATAAAATTAGTTAATATTAATTAAAGTAAAACTGAGAAAGTCATAAACAAGACACAAGCACATTATTGTCCACTTATTTTATAAAGCCTGGGTGTTATAATTATAATAAATAGATGAAAATAATGTATCTACTACGGAATTGTATATTTTAAAAATATATACGAAAGAGTCAACGACATATCTAATAATCCTTTAAGCATAACCTTCATATTAAATAAAAAAAACGAACACAATTCAGTTTTTTTAGCTTCACGCTATTAGAGAGAGGGAACCTAGTATAATTCAAGCGGGCGAAGCCGCTGGTCTTGCGGGTTGTCTTCCTACTAGTCGTTGATAATACTAAGTTTCATGAGTTCATTGCAGAGCTTTAAATATATTTTATAATAAATTTATTAACAACGAATATAGCATTATTTTACGGATTAATATTTTCAATCCACCTTTAGCCGGCTTACTCTCGCCTCCATTAGATATACTAACTAACAACTAATATGTTTAATGTCTGTGGATTATTTATCAACTAGTAAAAAATGTAGATAAACTATAGCTTGTAAAGCGGAACGAATCCTAGCTTTAATGTTTAATTCAATCACCAGTTAGCCGTGACTTGTTTGTAAGTGTATGTATAAGTACATGTAGAGCATGTGTGAAAATTTTTTTTTCGGTATATATTTAATTTCCTTTAATCGACAAACTATATAGGCCTGTTGATTGAAAAATCAATGATTGAAATACATTTCTGTATATAATAGATTTTTTTTTAAAATATTTATATAAAAAATACTATCCTAGAAACAATAATTAGGTTAATTTTCAAAATAATTACCATAAGAATAAAAGGTATATAGATTATTTTATTACCATAAATGGCGCTGTCGATATAAATACCAATTATTGCAGCACACGATGATATTTATGAGTTGGCCCGACAGTTTCTTTTTGAGTATTTTTCGATAGCGTGTCGGTGTTGTGGATATAAAGTGGTTACAAATTGCAAAGTCAAATTTGTAGTTTTTAATGACACCCGTCAATGTAGAAGAGGCATTTTGTGAATATTTTATTTTTTTCTGGGTGATATATACCTAATACTTTTGAAATGATTTTATCATTTTATTATACGTATATATATGCTAAAATAATAATAATAATAAATTATAAAATAATAAAGAAATTCTATTACTCTACAGTTTATTGGACTCTACAATCTAGATAAGGTGATAATAGTAATAAATTTAGTTAAATGAAATATGTAGAAATAGTAATTAACTAACTATAAAGCATTATTCTGAGAAATAATTCAATTGTGTCAAGTATCAAATGATTGTTATATATTTAAGAAGCAAGCAGTGTATTTTCTCACGTGCAAAATTATAGTCTATTAAAGAACGTCCAGATTGACAATAATAGTGTTTGCGTTCAAACAGTGGTTATTTAGTGAATGAAGTGAATGGTGCACTATAACGGCATATATACCTATATATGTATAATATAATTAGAGCTAAGGGAACGCTAAAGACTCAATAATATATAACTAGCAAACAAGCAAGCATTATGTGCTTCTTGCAAATAAAACATTTACAGAACCCCATTTAGAACTATTCTTGTGAACGAACATTATAAAATTAATTATTTATTAATGTTCCGCTAAGGCCTATACAATATTTTTTTAACAACATAACATGAGTTAATTCCGTTCTGCGTGAATGTGCGTGTTGTTATAATGTAAAAAGTAACGTAACAGCGGTAATCTACGATGACCGTCAAGTATAGACATTTATGGGAATACTTTATTGTAGTAGATGCATTACTTATTTACAGTAGATACTCTTACAGTGCTTGTATGAGATTAAAAGAACAAATATGATAACAATGTTATTTTATTAAAAATAGACATGTTTTAAATTTATATTTTAATTTTTTCGCTGGGGTGTTAAGGCAAAGAGCGGCAATGCCTCCAGAATTCGGGGGAATTTAACATTAGGTTCCGTTTGCCTACCCTGCTGTGAGCGGGATACAGTGTGAAGCTGTTTTTTAATTTTTTAATTTCATGTACAGTATGTATGTATATTTTCTATGTTTTAAATAAAGATATAGAGGTTATATTTCACAAAAATTATATCAGTAATATTTGTTAATAGTAGGGGCGGCGAAGAGGGGACTTTGTGGAGTCATTCGAGCGCATCAGATTAAGATACTGGGGATTCCTTGTACTCGGTTACGTACTTCCACCAAATATGAGCTTCCTATGTATGGCCGCGCGTCTAGGATAAAGGATCAGATTAGTAAAAAAAAATTGATCATCGGACATTCTCGAGCGCGTCAGATTAAGATAGGGTAAGTTAGTTACATGCTAAATCGTGTATATTCCACTAATCTGACAATTTGAGAGTGACGCAAAGGAGGGAGAGGGCTCCAAAGTTGTAAAAAAAAAACGTTATCTGGACATTCTCGAGCGCGGCTAATTTTTTTTTTATTTTGAAGGGAATCATTCAAGGATTACGAAAAACATATAATCTGACAAATTCCACAAACCGAAGTAATAGAAATTGATTGATAAAGTTTAATATACCTAAGAATTGCATATATTCCTCTCACCGTATTTCTATTCCTATCGCACTCTTTTTTTATTTATTGGTCCCTAACTCATCAATGAAGATGATAAATTAAAAAAAATACTTGAAAAAAAAATTTTTTTTTGTACTTTTTTTTTATAAATACAAGTATTCTATTTCAAACATACATTCTTTTAGTTACATTCTATTTCTTGAGCTTTTCTATTGATTGCGTTCAATGAATAAAAAAATTGAGGCCAGTCGTGGCGCAGTGGCACAAAGTGTGACAGTAAAACAGACTGGTTGTGGGTTCAATCTCCATTCCAGGAGATGAAATATTTATTGAAATTTATATTTCCATTTCTTCGCTCTGGTGTCGAGGCAAAACAGTGACGTTAAGTGCTGCTACTCAACACTCAATGCCTTCAAAATTTGGCAGAAAGTGGGGAACAGAGTGTCTTAACCTTAGGTTCCCTCTGCCTACCCTGCTGTGTGCGGGATACAACGTAAAGCTGACTTGTTTCTTGTATTGGTTTAAAAAAATATTAATAATTGTCAGATTAAGCAAGTCCCTTCAGATAATCGTCTGATTTTGAGATATCACGTCTAGGGCATGAAGATGAACCATATATATCTTAATCTGACGCGCTCGAGTATTTCAAGATGACGATTTTTTTTTGCATTTTCAAACAACGATTACGAGCTTGCGTCACATCCAAATCGTCAGATTATTACATAAGAGCTTTTTTTTAGGTTCACTTAACACCCCCTTAGAAAATCTGACGCGCTCGATAATATTTTTTTTTTTGCCATTTTTAACTCTTACGTACGACCACCTCCACCACGGAAACTGTCAGATTAACATATTTTCATGCTTAAGAAGACGTAGGCAATTGATGATATCAATATCTGACGCGCTCGAGTATGTCCATGGAACAGTTTTTTTTTACATTTTTGAAAATCTATAACCCCTCAACCCACCGGTCAAACGAAATTTTTTATATGACATTTTTTTCTTGTTATCATCTAAGCTTCGCAACCCAATAGGTCTCCATGACGCTCGAGTGACTCCACAGTTTGCTGCTTCGCCTCCCTAACTATAAGTATTTAACAATTTTAACGTTGAATACCAATTTTCTTTCGTCACCCATGCCAACATACCCATTCCAGCGCATTATTTTTTCATATATTAGGCGTTGTAAACATTAACTATAATAAAGTTATAGGTTCATATTGCAAAGTTACATTTAGACAAATATCTAGTACTGCCTCACAATATAATTATGTCATATATGACTTACAAGTCACTTATCAGCAACTGAGGTTGGTAGGACATAGCGAAGTATAAATATAGCAAAATTCAATGTTCCAGACGTGGCGCTGTCTCACGTGGACGGCCGACAGTCGGCAATGTTTACATTAAATACTCTGTTGTTTTCTTTTAAAATCCTATTTATTGGACAAGAAGCTTTCTCTGGGAGAGTTCTGAGATGAATTATAATCGTAAACGGTAAAATATCGACAGGAAATAATATTAAAAATATAACATTTTCAAATATAATTTCGTTTTATTAATACGTATTAAGTTACATGCGTCATGCCAACTACCATAGAATTTTTAAAATTTCCCAATTTAAAAAAAATAAATCGATAATCTTTTGCTTGAATTTTTCAATATACGAGTATAATGTTGGCTTTGTGTGCTGGGGCTAGAGTGGAACAATGTGCGGACATGTACGAAAACCCATAGTTAATAGAATCATTCAACTATACTGTTCTTCCTACGCTAAAGGGGATTTTTCTCGTTACAATATTATTTTTTCGATAAGGAAAAAACAACATTTTCATGGACGATGTTTATTTTCGTTTCCATTTAAATGTTAGTATAGAAAGGTAAATATTAAAACATTCCCCTTTTACTTTCAGCGAGATTACAACATAGTTTGTTTACAATAAAAAAAAGTAATTAACTTCTCTTTCTCTAGTCTGACAAACAGTAGGTATTTCAAAATGATTTTAAAAGAAAATGGATTCTAATAGAATGAACTACCCTGAATAATGCACCAAGGACCAGATAATCCTCATGATAAGTCATAATGTCATGCGGCATTTTTTTCCTTTCTGGGGCTGGCTTTTAGAAGTCCAATATGTCATTATCTGTCAATATTCTGGCTACGTTCTTCATTTACGGTGTGACAAGAGGCAGGTAGGTATATGTTCACTTTATGGGAACTCGATAGCCGACTAATATTATTAATATTTAGACTTTTATAAATAAATAAGATTTTATTTACATTTTTCAATATAAATAACATTAAATAAAATTATATAGTCCGGACGGCGAAATTTCATTTAAAATATAAAAAAATATTTAATAATATTATAGTCTCCCGATGGGACAAGGGCAATAGGATAAGGACAAAGGCAAAGGGCGTATTGCCTCCAGAATTCGGCAGAAGGTGGAGAACGGAGTAACACTAGGTTCCCTAAGCCTACCCTGCTGTGTGCGAGATACAGCGTGAAGCTGTGTTTAATTTTTTAATTTCATGTACAGTATGTATGTATATTTTCTATGTTTTAAATAAAAAGATATAGAGGTTATATTTCACAAAAATTATATTAGTAATATTTGTTAAGTATTTAACAATTTTAACGTTAAATACCAATTTTCTTTCGTCTCCCATGCCAATATACCAATTCCAGTGCATTCCAAGTGCATGTACAGGTAGGTAGGTACGTGCACGTAACACAATTATAAATGCAGGAGTTATAATCAACTCGGAAATAGATATTGACGTATGTACGTTAGAGGCTCGATTTGTTCGATTACCCTTACCCTCTATAGCAAAATTGTTGGTAAGCAAAACAAACAATCTAATTGTATTCTATTCAATTTCTATTGTAATTTTGCATTATTCATGCAGCGATGCCCCACTTCAGTGCGTAATTTAAAATTTAATAACAGCAAAGTGCGCTCGCCAACACAGCGAAAGATAACTTATTGCATTTCATTTTTATACCTTTCCCCCGGGCCTACCTTTTAATACTTGACTCTTGCTAAATCATGGAAAATGAGGGAACCGGAACTGTGCGTATAAAACATTATTTTTTTTTATTATTTAAGCGCGACATCTAAATGTTAGACTATTATTTATTTTGTTTATAGTTTCGAAGGATAAATCTACGTATTATTAGGTGGCAGTACACAACTAGCCTAACACAAATATATAGATTTTTTTATCAGCTTCACGTTGAATACCCCCGCTCCTCACTTTCCGCTGAATTCTGGAGGCATTACGTTTTGAGTGGAGGTTACGTTTACGTTTGGAGTGAATTCAACGCCGAACTTTTTCTTCATCTCGAAACCATAACCTGTCGCGTTGACAGTCACACGCTTGAGCTCCTGCGCCACGACTGGCCTCAATATATAGACTTTTAACAATGAATTTAAGTGAATTTCGAAGATATAAACGGCTTATTAAATTAATCTATTTAATATCATGCATATTACATACATATATATACATCATAAATTTAAAGAACTTTTCTCATTACCATATGTTTTAATCGAATAATTAAATACTTACGAATGTCATTTAAAACAACCCATCTGAGTTCGTAAAAGCTTACTTTACTTATCAAACAAACAGCACGCGATATAAAAATAACACTTATCCCAATGAACGCATATTCCACGCATACTAAAAGGAAGCTCATTTATAAAAGAAAGAGGTTACTGACAATTAAATCGTTTATCTTTCTATATGATAGGTTAAAATCCGGATAGTTGCCTTATATGGACGTTTGTGAAGATAGATAGCATTTTACTATAATTGTATGTATTCTTCTTACAGACCTACGTTCCATGTGAACTGTCAGCAGGTTTGAATCGTGCGCCAGCTGGGTTTTGGAAGTAATTCTTGGCTCCCGTAGCCCCAGCTTGTGGCGGTCGAGGAGCAACACCGTGAGGTTTTGGTGGTCCATGAGTCTCACATAACCCGTTCAAGTCCCCAATCGAGCAGCGTACACGTAAAAAGGTTTCCTCACGTTAAAAAAAATAAAAATAGTTTTGAACCGTGCGAGGGAAAATCTTCTACGACGTATGTAGCTTCGAAAGGCGCTGAATTCATATTTATCAGTAATTTATATATATTGAACGTGATTTCAGTATACTTTTCTTTTGTTTCTAAGGATTACGTTTTTAATTACAGTATTTATTATGTTTTTTGTTGAATAGTGAACTATGCCCCAGAGGCAACTATCCACAATTACAAATTCTTCCACAAGTATAGATAGATATTTTCTTTTGATGTTTTGTGAAAAAATCGTAATATTTTCTGTATGTTGTGTGAGTGTTACTCACTTAAATTGAGGAGTGACTTATAAGTAAATAATAAAAATTCTTTATAATTGTATTGGAAAATCATCACATGATTGTGATTTTGGTATAAATTTTACGTTAACTTCACTTTTGGTGTAAATATTAGTGAATAACTTATATTCATTTCTTGACACACATTCACACATTTTTTTAAAAAAAGTACCCAAAATGGTTAATTTTTATTATTTAGTTGACCACTAAATAATAAAAATTAACCATTTTGGGTAGAAATTTGTGAAAATCGGCAAGCGTAGGCACTGCTTGTCCGTGTGTCTAGTGAAAATACTAAAATACAAGGATATGCTAAGTGATTACGCAAAGGAAAACTTCTGCAACACACGATCCATTGTTACGTCCTATATTCCAGGGTATTTGGAAATATATGAATAACACATGAAATGTTAATGTGCATTTGCTATCTTTTCTTCGCGAGGAACTGGGTCGACGCCCTGTCATGCTTACCAATATTAATAACTAGTGACTCGCCCTCACTCCGCCCAGGGCTCTATGATTGTTTTATTAAATATATGTGAGCAAATTATTTAAGGACATTGATTGGTTTTTATTTTATTTCATGTAATAAAAGTTACAATAAAATACCCATATAAAATTTAAAAAAATAACCTCTTATTAAACATAGTCTAACATTAGGGTTCCCTCTACCTAGGGTACTATATGAGACATACGGCGTGAAGCTGATTTTTTATTTTATTATAAACTACTAAAATTCATGAATTTAGTAACTATCACAGGAATAATAATCAAAATCCTTTGTTTACAAAAAAATAAGTCATAATATCCATAATTTATCTACAGAGATAGGGATGGAACAAGCCAGGTGTTCAAAGCGCAAGGGGTTCAAATGAACACGGCGTACGTCTATAGCCTGATATGTAATTAAGTGACATTTAAATAAACAACAGTCTATGGTTGCAATTTAATGCATTGTTTTCTGTTGTGATATGTTTTTCAGCCGTTTTCTACCAAATGGTATGAAAAATAAGATCTATATTTGTGTGAATTTTATGAAAAAAAAAACAACATAATCGTGCAAAAAGTTAGGATGCATTTGCACTTGATCATATTAAATCTTTGGCGCCGCTTCGCTGGTATTTTTTGGAATGAACCGTCGCTCCCCGTGGACAAAAAACTCCACATTGTAATACATTTCCGACAACCATTGTTTATCACTGAGACTTTTATCTAATTACTGTAATTTGCTTATCTTTACATTTCGATCGTAATGTTTTACTATTTAAAAATGAGGATGTAATTGTTAAATGGATAATTTAAGATCTTCAGATAATCTAGTATGTTTTAAATATTCATTATGTTATTTGTATCTCGAAGTCACCGTGTGCTAGCGGTCTGTCGTGGCGCTGTAAACGCGACTGGTTATGGGTTCTGTTCCCACTCGAGAAAATGGAATATTTATTTAAATTTATATTTTCATTTCTTCGCTCTGGTGAGACAAAAGCGCGGCGTTGAGTTCCGACACTGGACACGCTATACCTTATCACTAGGAAGTGTTTTAACACTAGGTTTACAGCGTAAAGCTGTTTTTTTTTAATTTATTTGTATGTCAATAATCGTTAGCAAGTTCATAGTTAGCTTACGTCACACTTAGACGAACGGAAATCTACTTATATGCATGTATGGTATCTACTAATTATTATTAGAGGCTCCCACGTCCCTCGCTAATTGCCAAAACAATTAAACCGTTTATCATCAATACGAATTTTAAGCATCGGATTTCACGGACCCACCCCTAATTATTTTACATGAAACACAATTTACCATTTGCTCCACTTATACTATACTAGCGTTATCTATTACTTACTGTTATTGATAACGCCTATACCTGCGTGAGTTATGGAACTTGTAAAATATTACTTTGTTTAATTGTCCTCTTGTTAAACTGTTCTTTATATGAATATTATATATATGACAGAAATGTTTTTAAAAAAAATCTCTTTCCTGACATTTCAAAATTAAAAAAAACCGGTGTTAATAAAAAAAAAATGCCATTGTTCCCTAAAAAAATCATGTAAAAGTGAGGAATTGTAACAGTAACCAACGCTATCAGCATCAAATCGTTTCGATCCCGTGGTTTTTGCAAACCGACACCTATCAGGTATCAAGTTTGCGGTAAAAACTAACTCGGTTGAAGCGAGTGCCCGCGATACGCCGCTAATTGGCCGAGCCAATTATTGTGCCACCGGGCCCGTCGTCCACCGACGCGTGACCCCAAACTTGCTATGGATATACTATACCACGCGTCGATACACCGTTGATGCGTGTAAATCTGTTACTTACACTTTAAGGAATATATACCAATACTTGTTATTTATACTATAACGATATACGAAAAATAAAATATTTTCAATTAAAAACTAAATTTGTTTGGTTACTTTTAAAAGTAATTCTAAAGAAAGAGGATTAAACTATCTAAAATATTGCAAAAGGCGTAAATCAGTCTCGCTGTCCTCAAAGTTGGCTACTGAAGTGTCCATTCTCTGGATCATAGTCTTTTCCGTGGACACTTTTTAGCCTCTCTAAAATCTGTCCAATGTTTACCCTTCGACCTATCTATCCCGTTATTAAAACGAAACGTTGCACGTTCGCGCGCGCTCGCCACATTCGAAAATATTGGATTCTGTATAGTAAAAAAAAACATGTTGGAAAGAAACGCAGCGAACGCTCGGTTATATTGCGTTTCTGTGCTCTTAGATTGCCAAAAACCTAGAGTCGTTAATTGCTTTCGTTTTAGGCTTATACAAACTTAATATATTATTTACAAACGTCGAAAAAAAATTTACGCAACTAATATTTAGAGGTCAGTTCTGGCGCAGGGAAAAGTGTGTTTGATTGGTTGTGGATTCGAACCCCACTCGAGGAAATGAAAGTGAGAAACGGAGTGTGTTAACACTAGGTTCCCTCTGCCTACTCTTCTGTCTGCGGGATACAGCAAAAAGCTGACTTTTTTTAATTTACCTAAAATCTAACATTATTAATCACTTTTGATATATCAAACGTTTTTAAATAATACTTAATTCTTATGTAAAGGTAATGAGAAAAATACTCATTCACACTATTTACTATATTTTAGGTCAAGTAGTAGATACGTGCGCGTAGTAAAGTTAATAATAATATATAGATATACGACTGCCTGAACGTTTATTTCCTTAGCAGTAGTAATAAAATGGTGACCATAAATATGTTTAACCCATATATTTGATAACTTCCATTAGAGATAGAAATAAAAGTTAAGTAGGCATCATAAATAAAAATATAAGGAAAATTGTGTTTAAGAAATGAATCTTTTATGAAGTAAATATATTTTTCTAATATTTAATAGTATATACTAGTATAGTAAAATACATATATAACTGGGTAAAATACATATATAACATAATAAATATGTCGAGGCCAGTCATGGCGCAGGTGCTCAAAGTGTGACTATAAAATCGACTGGTTGTGGATTCGATCCCCGCTCGAGAAAATGAAATATTTATTGAAATTTATATGTTCATTTCTTCGCTCTGGTGTCGAGGCAAAGCGCGTCGTTGAGTTCCACCACTCAACACCCAATGCCTCCAGATTTCGGCGGAAAGTGGGGAACGTAGTGTCTTTACACTAAGTTCCCTCTTCCTACCTTACTGTATGCTACTATTGTTTTTAATAAATATTTAGGTTCTTTACTTGTATCTATAATTACCTACGTAAAAAATACTTCCAAAAATAATATTGATATGTCATTTCAGTATTTTACAGTTATCATCTCCCCGGATGACCGGCCAGGTTTATCTCACATTTGGTTGGTTTATTATAGGTTATTAACAACACCATATAAATAATATTTTTAGGTATATATATATAAATCTAATATATATAAATCTTTAGTGCGGGTGAATTTATTGCCTTAAATATATTGATACTTTTTAGCTTTATGCACATAGCAAAGGGAACCTAGTGTGAAGATACTCGGTTCCTCTTTCATGTTTCATTTTTAATTCCTTTAGGCATTGTATATCGAGAGGCGAAACTTAACGGCGCCTTTTGTCTTGTTATGAGAGCTTGAAAATGTTAAATGTTTCATTCCCCGAGTGGAAATCGAATATACGACACATCTACAGTCACAAGCATTTGCCACGATCCTTTTAACTTATACGGATTAAATGTTTTTTTTAAATATTTAATTTTAAAATATATCTATGAACTTTATTTAAATAAAATAAACATATAGATATAGGCATAGCAAGGAAAACCTTTAGTGTTACCAGTAATCGTTTTGTTAATACAACATTCAACATTTAAATGATATAATAAATTCGCATTATCGTCGCCGTCCGGCAAAATTGTTTTCGGTCTCGTGTGGCATAATTCATTAACCCATATATTATCAATGGCTGTCGTCGAAATTTTTAAATTAAAAACAAATTTCGACAAGCTCTACAATTTTCTAAAGTAGAAGCTTTAAGAATATATTTATTTTATATAAAAAAGTAAATATCATTATTAATAAAAAACGTTGTTTCAAGTAAAATTTCTATAAGTATAAGTGGATCTTATTATTTATATATTTTTTAGATTATCCTCAAAAAATATCCTTTTTTTCACATGTAAGCGACATTGGGCGCTTTATCTTAGCTCACAATATATATTTTCTATAGAACTGGCCATTTACATAAATCTAAGTAATTAAATGTGCTCTATTTTCTCTCTATTAAAAGATAATTTACGAATTTGTAATAAAAGCTAGCAAAAAAATATAAATAATTCACGGTATTTTTAATTGTTTTGTTAAAAAAAGGTGTTAAAACTATCACAATACATCGCGGACCGCATTTAACGAGGCGCGAAATAAAATGAAATCTATCCGATGCGATGTACAGCGAACTGCGACAATTGATTAACAAATTCATACTAGCAAAACGGGGTGAGGAATAAAATGTGACGATCAACAGCGTTCGCGAGCCTGAGTCCTGTTCCCACCTCGCGTGGCTGACTGTACGTGGGGTGTATCTTTTCGACTGCAGCCATATTTCACCCGCAAGCCTGCTACTGTTTTGGAACATTTTATAGGCGATGTCACAATAGGTCCCGTCACCGAGGAGTTTCGGTAGTAGTTTTATATATAGTTTTTATGCTAGATATTTTTTATTGTGTAAAGTTACTTATTAGTATACATTTATGGACGCAACATTTATTAAATATATATTTTTAAATTACATATATATTTAAGTATTAAGTTATTGAGTAGGCTTTATCCTGCAATTTTAGTAGATGACCCTAGTGCCTTTAACTAAAACAACTTCAATTTACACCCCACGAAACAAGCACTCGACATCCGAACGCGCGGCTGACAGCGAATTTGTCGAGAGAATAAAAGCAAGTTTAAACAATGCTAAAATCCAAAAGTGGCCCACCTCGCACCAGCGTACGGATCAAATATTGACTTGCGTCCAACACGTAAAATTTGCCCGTGAAAAACATTCGCAAACAATATAATTACGTGGCGACCGAACGGGGACCCAATACGGACGATATAGTTCCCATATTAGTTCGGCAACGGCAAATTTAATTGAACGCGCGATCGCGATGGCCGTGCACGGTGATGTATTAACATTTATTGGTTTACAAATTAAAGATAACTCGGACAGCGCCCGCGGCGAAATTTGCACCGCGAATATTTTTTTAAAATCGATGAAAATATACGCTGTATTAAATCGCTCGCTAATCGGTAGCGCGAAACATTTATTAATGGACGGGCCCTTTTTTAATCTGTAATAAAAACGTTCCGAGCCGCGTTCGACCGATTCGGGTTTGATCGATATGAAATTATTCGCGATAAATTATGCGGAGTCAAGGCTCGAATTTATCGAGCTTTATTTACAACGTTTATTTGTTTCAATAATATAAACTGAAAACGGGCGGAGATTAACGGCTTTCGCGTTTCGCGAAATACGATACGTGCAATATGTAAGGCGGTTAACGTTAAAAATTATTCAAGTTCATTTAATGATTGACGTTTGTTCTGGCTCTCTCAGTCTTAGAGCGTCTCTATTACAACGTAATAAAAAAAGAAAGCAAAGTTAAAGCTTTTTTCTTTTCTTAAAAAAGTGTGGATGTAAAGAATACAGGAGAAGTGTGAACTTAACATTGTACAACGTTTAAATTATATCTATTACAGTGGCCAGAGATTATCTTTTTATATCTCTTTAAGTTAAAAGTTTTTTTTTCCAAAAGTTTAAATAATATTTTGGACACAAAACGATAAGCCAACCAAATTTTATATTACACCGCTAGGCCTAGTGATAGCATTCAACGATTTAACAAATCCAAATACGAGTAGGTATATAGGTACAGATACGTACGTAAATCCCTACATTTCGCTCAAGACTAGAACTTTATGCAGCGAAGTTGTTGAAACTACGACAACTTACTTATATTTTCTTAAATAATATGTTATTCTGCTGTTTGCAATGTAAGCCAAGTGGAAGTGTATATTCAGAGGCGTCGACGTGAACTCACCTGCGTTGCATCTGACGCGATACTACTTTGAAATAACAACATACTGAAATCTTTTGACGTTATAGACTGACAATATTTTACTATATTATATATTATATTGAAATAAAATATAAGTTTACCTTTAACTTAAATTGTTATTCGATTATGTTTTGTAAATTAAAAGAAAATTTAGTAGGTATGCCCCTTCGTCATACATTTTTAGTCAGTAAGCTAAATTTGGGATTAGATATTAACTATGTTGTATTTCAAGAATGTGCTTCTATCGAAATGAAATATTTTATATTTTCATTTCTTCGCTTTGGTGTCGAGGTAGAGCGCGGCGTTGAGATCCACCAACAAGGCCAAGGACCCACCGCGGCAATGAGATTCTACAAGCAATGCTTCCAGAATTCGGCGGAAAGTTCCCCACTTTCCGCCTTAACACTAGGCTCCCTCTGTCAACCGTACACACACGTGTACGGGATACAGCGTAAAGCTAATAAAAATAATTAAAAATGAGTATTACTATAAGTCCTTAAAAGAGCATAAAAACTAAAACTTATTTAGAGGAATAATCCACGCGCACTCGACTCGGCCATTGATAACAAAACGCCTATCACACTACCGGCTGCCTATCGCTTACAAATCGCCGAACGACATCTCAATCTACTGCGACAGTAGCCTCGCAAATTTATGTTCGTCAAGAGCACCGAGCCCGGCTAGTTTTGCACCCCGGCCCGTGTATTTTTTAACGTAACTTGCGTCGGACGACTTTTGCATATTTCACCGTTTTGTTTTTGCCGTGTCAAATAATTTATTTCAACCCGCACTGTATTCTAGTTGGGACGTGGTTTAGGACGTTGCGATTGTTGTGTCGAGTGCGAATGTTTTGCGTTTTTTGTTATTTGTTGTGATGGTAATTTTAGGATGGTGTAATAGGTGATTAGTAAAAGGAAAATTTTATTTTAATTAGATATTTAATATTTCTAAGATAATTTCTTTTAATAAAGAGTTGGATTTCTTTTTTAATTTTCAAAATTCGACTTTTATGGACATATAAGATATAACAGTTTGTATATTTGGACCTACTCTACTTAGTAACTATATAACCGTTTTGGACTTTTACCTATATACCTACCTATAGATTATGATCATTGCATTATGATTATTAACTTTTAATTAAATCCGACGTAATTTTTTCAAAGTTTTTCTAAAATCTTAACATTTTTTTTAATATAAACATAATAAATAATCGACATACTAGAAAATATTTTGTATTGAACAAAATATCACCAAATACTTACAGCGGGTTTACAGAGCAATAGGTACAAAAGAGAGATAGCGTTTCACTGATAAATCTCGTATCCAAGTAGCCACGTCTCATGTAATAACGAATTTGCAATCCGATACACGCGGCGTTTTTATCGTTTTCCTTTGACGTTCAAAAAAAGTATAATCCGTCTGAGCTGACCAATAGAAGCCAAAGGTGACAATCGGTGATGGTCGATGGCCAATCACTGTAGTGTAGACTATATTATATTATGACAAGAATTTAAATTATATGAGTAGCGTCAGCATATTAAATACATTTACAAATATTATTTATTAATTATTAAAATTATTTTTTAAATTTGTAGGTATATTTGAATCTTTATCACTTAATTGTACAAAAACCACTAAACTGTCTCGAAAATAATTTTATATTAAGTAATGAAAGGAATAATAATAATAATTTGTTTAAAATGTATGAAACGCTCTACATTGTACATACGTTTAAGAAAATTATACGAAAAAAGAGGCCAAATTGGCGCAGGGGACAAGTGTGTAACTATTAACGTGATAGGCTGTAGGTTCGATTGCCACTCAACGTAATGAAATATTTAATATTTTCATTTCATCGCTCTGGTATCGAGGCAAAATGCGGCGTTGAGTTACGCCATTGAACACGCAATGCCTCCAGAATTCGGCGGAAAGTGGACAACAGATTGTCTTAGGCTCTCTCAGTCTACTCTGCTTTGGGTAAAAGCTGATATATATAGATAATGTCAGTGTTATCTAAGTACAATTATGATTTTCAATCAAAACAGTGTTAAATATTTAACTTGAATAAATTTGGAGAATTTAGTATTTAGTAACGTGTGACCGCAATTCGGAAGCAAATCGTATTTGGCCTTCAAATATTTTGATCGAGTGAATCCAATAAGCACAACACTGTCGTATGTACACGTATGTACCCACATATGTGCAGTGGTCACATTTTCGTTTGTCATTAAGCGCATATTTGTACGTAGACGCGCAAAAGGAAACATTCCCTAATAGTTCGAGAGTCGCTGCTCTCGTACTATTATTTAATCGGATCGGACTTTCGTTAATATATTCACAGCCCTCGGCATTGTGATAGTAGCATGTCAATGTGTTCCAATAAATACATGACAAATAAAGTTAAATAGTCACTGGGTCTCTATTTATTTAGTATAAATGTTATTCTTTTCTTTCAGCTTCATGCTGTATCTCGCATATAATAGCGTAGGCAGAGGGAATCTGGGAACGTACATAGTTTTAAGACACTCTGTTCCCCATTTACAATTTTAGACACTTTACGTTCTCCACTCTCCGTCAAATTCTCAAGGCATTGAGTGTTGAGTGGAGGCCTTCAACGCCATATTAGCATACTATAAATAAAATATCTTCGACGACTCGTAACATTAGTAGCCATTGCAATTTAATATGAAATTGTACTTGCACACAATGAAGATTTAGACACTCAGCTACTCAACTGTCTCCGGAGCTCACATCGGCGAGTGGGTCGTGGGTGCCGCGGGTGCCGAGGGTCCGGAAGCAGCACAATCGGGCCTCCAGAACGAATAGAAAACGGTGGAGATCAATTAAAAGCGGCCAGGGCGGGCCGGCGTGGAATTAAAAGCTAAACTTCGTTACCGTCGAGTTATCGTCAGAATTGAAAGAAACTTGTTACGTCTATGTCGCTATGATTCCAATTTCAAAGCGGATCCGACGCCTTGATTGGTTCCGGGTTGTGTACAAAGACTGATCGGGGTATACGTGATTCTTGCATATTACCTCCTCTCTGTTTGCACGCAAAATTGTCAGTGTCTACTTTTTATTGCGAATGTCTCAAAAATCGTCGCGACTGCCTCTCGTGCCCGCGTCCCCGCTGCGCTGAACGTGTCCGGTCTTCTGTGGACATCGATTTGTTTTATTGGGACGTCAAATATCATTTAAAATAGATGGAAGTTGCATTTGTAAATTTAAGTATTTGTTTTGCAGTGGATTTCTTGCGAATTTTCACGTCATGTTTCAGGTTTCTCTAGAGTTTCTCCAGCCATTTGCCGGGAATGATTAGACCATATAGTTTTGTTGGTACAATCCAATATAATGTCAAGATATATTAGCATTCGATTGTTTTTTTTTTTGGAAAAAAATATAATTTGTACCTACAAAATAGAAAAAACTATAGGGATATAAAAATTGTGTCTCTACTAGGTAATTATGAAAAACTACTGTAACAAGCTTAAATATTTATTATGGCCAGAGCTGGGCAAATTGATTTAATTAATCGTAATTAACAATTGATTATTTGTTGTGCGGAAATCTCAATTAACAACTATTACATAAATGGTAGCTTTCACATTTAAGTTGCCAAGACAACGATAATCAAGGAATAAGCTTAATAATATAAGCTTATATTCAAAACAAAGAACTAGATGGCGCTAGCTGTTTAAAAGGTGTAAAATGAATTACTCTCTATATGCTTTTCTATTACATTACAGAAAAATAGGTCAAATATTTATAATTTTTATTCGCTATCATGGCATTGGAAGAGGTTCTTAATGTACATACTACGGTTGCGGTTCAATCTTTATTCCGGGGAAGTCCCCGTTCTGGTCACGAAATATGGCGTTGAGTTCTAATACTTAACTAATATACAGTATGAAAAATATATGTTAAGTGGAAAACGAGAGAGAGAGAAAAGATCTGAGGTTGATTTTAAAAAAAACTTAACAGGGACTAAAATTTTACTTAATTTCTTCCCTCCCTGATCTCGTCATTCAGATAAGACTCCATATTGTTGCTATGCCAAGACATCTACACCAGGTCCTGGCTTGTCAGGAAATTGGATTTTGTCCCAGACACCTTGCGATACTGGACTGATAGAGCAATGGCGGATTGACTGTTTTCTCTTTGACCCTGGTAGGTTGATCTCAAAATGTCATATAATATGTACCTGTAATTGTTTAAACCTATTACAAGTATGGAATTAAGGTGTGAAATTTTGAGATTCTTTAATATATCTACCTATATATAAAAAGTGCCGTTCTAATTTATACGTCAAAAGTTATTTTCCGTTGAATATGATTACAAATAAAATACTTCTTTAGAGTTCCACAAAAACGAAAACACTTTTGCACAAACAAAAACAGAAAGTTTTCTACTTTCTCTCAACGCGTAAATAATTAAAAATCAAACAAAAAGGTAATTAAAACGTGCCTTTCAAAGCGGTAAACAATTATGTCCCAGTCGCGCTGTCGTCGCAATCTTAAATGGCAATGCAATTATAGTGTACCTAGTAGGTAGTAGGTAGTAGATAGTAGGTAGTAGGTAGTAGGTACCTAGTGTTCGCCAAAATGTCCATTTAATACACTCGAAACTTTAATTATTATTAGGAATCACTAACGTATATCTTCAATATAAAATTCAAATTAATGTATTTTTTTTTATTTTTGATGATCGAACAAATTGCAATAAAAGTTGATATTGTCAATTTTTCATATTTGCCGATAATCTATATATATAAAAGGAGGAGTGAGGACAAGTCCTCACTGACTGAGGTAAGACGCACGCACAGCCGTAACCCCTGTGCATGGAAACGTGAAATTTGGACATATGTTTACTTTCGTAATCTGGACATCCACTAAGAAGGGATTTTGAAAAATTTTAACCCTAAAGGGGTGAAATAAGGGTTGAAAGTTTGTATGGAAAAAAAATTAAATCTGCACCGATTTTTATAAAATTTTAAATTTAGACTCTTAAAAATATTTAAATGAACATGTGTTTCATGGTTTTCTAGAATTCACCCCTAAATAAGCAACCGAAGCTGCGCGCGTCCGCTAGTAATAAATATTTATATTAGTTTGCTATGGCAGCACTGTCGGTGCAACTTCACGCTTTATTCCTCACGGGCAGAGGGAGCCTAGTGCTAAGACATTCCGGAAAAAAAAAAGAAAAAAAAAAAAAAAGGGATTTTCGGGAAGAAAGGTTTAAGATACTACATTGTAATAAATATCGCCTTATTTGGTTAAATTGTATTTCTTTGGCCATATTGAGCTCGATCAGTAAAGGCGAGTGTTTTCATATATTGTAAAGACGTACCTGAAGCCTACACTGCTACGAGTTCAAGAATACAAGTATCTATTGCTGTAAATGTACGAATTGTAATATCAAATAGAACTATGTGTTGTTTTCTTTACTTCACATACCTAATACGGAAGATAACTATATTTCACAGGACAATACATGGTATTTAAAAAATTACCGAATATAAAAAAAAAACCGACCACAAATACGAAAACGAAAACGTAACGCGTAAAAAAAACAAGAAACGAAACGAAAAGTCAAATATTGAGTTGACAAATAAGACCGCGACATTAAAATTTATCGCGCCGGGTGGGTAGGTGGGTACACGGGCTACACAAATAGTGGCGAAACCGTATATATAAAGTTTCTAAAGCAAGTAAGTATACAGTTTATTAAATAAAACATTCGTTCGTACTTAGCGACGACCGCTGAAGGTGCCTAACTTACTCAAAACTAATGCATAATTTAGTGAAACGCGCCATGTCTAATGGTTTATTCAAACTCACATTTCCCAGTCTCGGCTGGCATAATGCATATAAACAAGCTACTCATACATTGAAAATATCTTATAAAACAACATAGGAACATCATAAAAATATATCCAATAACCTTATAGTGTAGAAGTAATTGCATAGACAGCTCTCCCTGCAAGACAAATCAGGTTGAATAAATAATAATTAATTGTAGGTACTTATTACGTTGTAAGTTCAAGTGGTAATTATTATTAGATGCATATATCGACAGAAATATATAATTCGAATCTATGGCTGATTTTAATTTTATATTTATTTTAAAATAGATTTTTATTGTGCTTGTATTTTAGTTGAAACGCAAGACGCCTCCACTATGAAATTTCTATAGAATAAATATATATGGAAATTTTTGAAAGTTTCATAAACTTGGTGAAACTTTTCCAGCCGTCTTTTATTAGATATTTTTTAAGTGCGAAGCTTTTGCACTTTAGTAAAAGTATAGGTATCTACAATAATTATTTTTTAACTTACTATGTTTAGGTACGTCTCCTTTAAGATAATATACCTGTATATATCTAAAACGAAACAGAGATAAAGGACTTTGCAATATAATATTATTTACTATTATTATTTTGTTTTTTTTTTCAAAATAACTGAGTCATTTTTCGAATGTAAGCTATATTTCTAATGACAGATATAAACAAAGATGTTTTGCTAGGATACTTGTTGTTTCTACTTCACATTTTCTAGTACATATTAGTACTAAGCCATGTATCTAAAGTATTTATAATTGCTCCTAGATATTTTTTTTAATAGACAGCGAAAGCAATACCGAGAAGAGTATTGGCGGAAGTGGTTTATCGGGGTAGTGTAGTGTGTGATGTAATTTATACGTGAGATATGAGTGACCATCAATACCGTGATTAGGGCAAGGGAAGGACAGAGGGAGGGGGATATTATCTTGAGAGGGAAGGAGCGTTAGTCGCGCTGGCGTGCATTTTGCATGAGCCGGCGCCGGCGTGCGAGCGAGAGGGCGGCGAGAGGGCTGCGAGAGGGACGCTCTGGATCTACATTTAAAGCGCATTGTAAGCAAACGCATTATTAATGTATCTGTTTTAGTTGTTGGGGAGTACCGGAGTACGGGCGTACCGGCGCACCGGCGCACCGGCGTACCGGCGCGCCGGGCTGCCAAGAGCGGCCCGAGTTATTCATGCTTCATGCATACACCATTCATATTTGATTCCTTTTAATTCCCAGCGTCTTTCGTCTACGTCGGTACTTGGTCGGTGACGTTTCGTTTAGCTAGTTGTGCTACGCCGACTACAGTACCTACACTACCTACACTGCCTACACTACCGCCGCCGCGCCCATGAATACCTTAATGTATATAGGGACACGCGTTTCATCACGTGCGATTACATTTCTCTTTTTCTCTTTTACATTTTGTTTATAAGTTCTCTTTATGGCATCTATATTAATGACTTGACGAAGATATCGTAGCACACTACTATGTTTTGGATACTATACCTGCCGCCAAGAGAGCGTTCTTTTACTTGTATCAAATTAAAATAACGAATAATTGAATATTAATAAATGAAATAAATATCCAATAAAAAAATATATCATTTGTAATAGGTATTGCAATTTTATAGGTTATTTCTTAATCTATTGTACTAAAGAGAAAAAATAAAATATATTAAGATATTAAGCAAAAACACTTTTTTTAAAAGTTATATATTGTTATAGAAAGTTTGATAAAGTAAATTTCAATAACAATAGACGAGGTCAGTGTGTCATTCGTAGACTCAACGGGTCGTTGGCCGGTCGTTGGAAATTTACGCCAGTTCTGCGTCGGATAATTTGTGGCGATTCTAAACATGATTTGAATATATACGAGTATATATGAAAAGTGTCAAGCCGTACGCGATAGTTTCAATAAACATTAAACTTTTCCTCCGGCAAATTCACACTGTAATCAAATAATAGCAAAAAATATGTTTTATTTAACTTTCGACGGGCGCGACACTGCGTGAAGTGTACACGGGACACTTGATATGGATAGCCACCTACTCACGTTGAAAATATAAAACTGAAATTATACATTTATGGTTGACAGCATTGAAAGTTTGTGTTTCGTGCTAGTTTGTTTATTAATTGTGGGTACTATTAATTATTAAGAAATTTCTTTAATACTCTTTACATCTTAATACATACTTATTAGATACAAATTATACTGAATTTATAGAGTGAACGAATTCGTCACAAATCAAATAATAAGTATTGGAATCGACGCCGATACGACGAGCACAGATAAGAGAGGGTTGAAAGAAAAACATTTGGAAACAAGCCCGCGAACCCAAGGCGGCAAAGCCCGCGCTCACAAAGAGTTACTCCACAATTTTCTCAAAAAAAAAACCGCGCGCGAGCGCAAACGGCACCCGGAGTGCAATTCAAATGGCTCGACCCGCACGTACGTACATAAGTTATTAAAAAAAGTGTGCCTTTGGCGTAGGTTTTAATAAAAATAGTCGTCTCGCGCAACCCTTTGTTAGAACATCAGAGGAGCTCGTGCCATACCTCTATTGATGTGGGGGCTGCCTCGAAGACGCACAGGGCCGCATTTACGTCGTGTATTAATTAGCGAACGCGTGAACGACGCTGGTCGCCAGAGTTAGCAACACTAGCGACACTAGCGACGGTGTTCAAAAACCCCGACAACTTCAAAACAAACTATAGAAAAGACTGCCTCCAATTGTAATAGTATTTTTCCATCTACTTCCAAATCGGAAATTCAATTAAAAAGGAAAAACATTCTTAAATTTAAATTATAGAATCGAATTTATTTCTGTTGCTCATACTTTTTCATATTTGGAGAAGTGGGTTAGGGGTAAATAAATTGAAACTTTGCCAGCTGCCATACTGTAGCTTATGTAAACAGGATTGGAAGCTTAATTACGACATTTATTAAGTGTAACTAAAAACAAGCCGTTTGCCAAAACTTTTATGTTAATTTATCGAATTTTGCAATATTTGCAGCCTTTTCTTTGAAACTTAAATTCGGAGGAAAATAAAAACATGAGTTAGCTTAAAGTATCAAGTTATAATATCATATTTTAATTGCCTAAGTTAGTAATTGGACTAGATATTTCGGTAAAAAGTAATAAAATAAATTCATGACGGTAACTTTTATAACATAGACGCCTAAAACCACTTAGTAATTATTTCTTATTGTTAAAACTAAGAATATTGCATCACATCTGTTTTTACACTAACTTACACATAAAAAAAAATATTATATCTCAAAAAAATGCAAATGTACATGAAGGTCGGCCCTGTCCTGTCGCGCGTCGTCATGCTCCGCGCGAATGAATGGGACAACACTGGATCCTTTTTCGTGAAAGGCCATCGCATCGCAACATTCGCTCATAATATTCCACAAACACGGACTGAATGAGCTTTAACCTCCCAGAGTAGCGCGTTTAAAATACTATATACTAAATATACGTTCATTCTTTTAGTGTCTACGGTGACTGTAGTTAGACTTTTTCAATTTAGGTAAGAGTTACTTAGAAGGCCTAAGTTTTTGTTTCTTATATTCTGTGTCTACCTTCTATACCTATAAATATATTTAATGAATACAATATTTGTAATATAATATTCTGTAATTAATATGCATTATATTTTCTTATTTCCTGTTTATACAATTGTAGTTTTTTTATTAGAATATAATTTATTACCACTGACTAACTTAACGTTCTTTTAATGGTTAAAAACCGTCTAACTGTGTAGAATAAGAAAATCAATAATTATTAACGGTAACACAATAAAGTAAATATTTATATAGCAACCAGCATTTTAGTAATTGTAATCAACACTGATAGTAGCTATACAAAATAGAAAGTAACCCGGGTTAAGTAATACACGTTTGCCGCAGAAGTAAGTACCCACTTTAAATTAACATGCAAAACGATATCACACTGGATGTGCCGGTAATGATAATGTTTTACCATGGAAGGGTCATACAATTTGCAGCATTTTTCATCCGACATAATCTTAACGTATGCTTTGTGAGATCCGAGTTTCGAGTACTCAATCTAAGTTTCATAGTCGTAGAGCATAGAGTCGCGCGTCACTACGACAACTACACACATCACTTAAGATATTAATGAGTGCATCCGTAATAGACGAAACATAAACATGAAATTTAAATTTGTACCGCGGCCGGGTCGGAGCGAGCTCTTCTACATATTTTAGTAGGCAGCAGAGTGTGAATTAGAATCTTTTGTTAGCATTTACAACGTCAGTCAGTAGGTACGTACTAGGCACCACTGAGCCGGCGGGGGCTGTCCGGGCGGGTGGCGGCCCATCGCCGTAGACAAACGGAGGCCTACGTCGTAGCGGTTGTTCTATACTGATTGCTTATTTTGCGTATAATGCGAGGCACCGCTGCTCCTACCGATAAACTTGATAAGACAACGTCCGCATATTGTGAGGAATCCATGCATAAGTACACAGTGAGCTGTTCAGTTTGAAGGAAGCCCTTCTCGATTGACCCCACGTGGTTTATACGGTGTGCTAGTATATTGTATGTGAAATTAGTATTGATTTAGTAACATAGTGGGTTTTAGAGTATATTTAGTAAAACATATTTATTTTTATATTTATATTACAAAGTTAAGCGTGATTTACAAATGCAAATAGCAGACAGTAGACGAGAGTTCACAATGGCGCACGTTGCAGGTATAAAGAAATTCGATTAGGGGAGCGACAAAAGATTTATAGTTTCTATAGAAAAAGTAATTAGCGAAAACGAAAGAAAGCCGGGCGTTGGTAAAGTCATTGGACATAATTCATAACAAACAGAAATAACGGGAAGTTCGTTCGGCGCGGGTAGGCAATGAATAATTCCCTAACTGCGAACACCCTTCCCCCGCCCCTCCCCCCTCCCCCCTCCCCCGAGCGCCCCAGTAGGGGCACCGCGAAAAAAGTACACGACCCGGTCGAGTTTTATAGTCCGGGGAAAAATAGGAGGTAGCCAAAATATCTATATACGGCGTATGCAAAAAGTAGAAAAAACTACAATCCCGCTGGCATGAATAAGTGAGTGGACCTTCATATAGAAAAAGTAAGCCAACAAAAATCGAAAAAAAGCACGGGGACGCGCCACAAGGGGACGGAAGGAGGGCTCCACATCGCGGACGCGCCACATCCTGATACAGGTCTACTACTGATGGAAAAGTCTTCGCGGAGGAAGTTACGCGGAATGACTGGCCTCTGACACGGAGGCAAGAGTTAAAGATATCCGACTATCTAGTCGGAGGCTAATGAAAATTAAAACTAACCTATCGGCTACGATAAATGCGTCCAGTAAATATAGTGAAATATCTAATTTAAACAGAAACAACGTTGTCATTTAACCAGTGCCGAGTAAATGGCGTCTGCTGAGAAAAAACACAATCCCCGACGATCGTTTTTCAACGTCCAGCTGGGCATAAATCAAATACGGCCAATACAAGTGGAACAACGTAAACGTAAACATTAAATTGCATGTTTTTTTCCATATAGGTACCAGCTTTGTTCTATACGACTGTTAATGCATTGTTAGCGATTAGAACAAATTACTTTTACTATCAGGGAGATCTGACAGTCGCACCGAGGACCATGTGCTGCAAGGAATACGTAGATTTTTTGAATAACAATATAAATGTTAGTTCAGTAGGTGTCGAGCGAAGCAACCATCGAATTTTAATCGGCCTAACTTTAATAATATAAAATAAAATGTATAAGACCGTATATTTGTCTTTAATAATATATAACGTCCTTGAAACATCTTCCTTTTACAGACTAGTCAAGGACTATATCTTAATATTACTATTAAGAATAAAATATTTTTAATTATAAAAAACTTTTTATTTTATAATTTCAACTAAACAAAATACATGGAAGATCATTTGAGGTAACGAGACGCTTTCTTTTCCTCTGTACCGCGAATAATATATCTGATGGACTGGGATATGCTCTTGCGGAATTCAATCACAATGCAGCCATAATAAAAAAACATTATAGGAAAGCCAGCAAACACGGCTTAATACCGCTAAAATCAAGTTTCATCAAAGGACATTAGAGAATTGCGTTTCTAATATACGTAACGAGAATGTGCGGGTTGGATTGCATATGGAATAAAAGGGTTTTTTTATCACCAATATTCCTGGCGTGATTGATTCTTTGAGCGCGACATCTAAAAGTAAACTATTGCTTTGCTAAATAAAACCTTATCAATATTAAATGTCATGTTTGTACTGATTCAATATCACTTTCAACAGCGGCACGTGCGCGGCTTCGTCCGCATGGGCGCTATTTATTTAATATTATTTAAATGTATTAAGAGAAAAATTTTCTTTTTCTTATCTTAGTATGGTTATCTATACTACAATAGTAATTTAAAGAATTGGGGTTTGTCGTATTTAATACACAAATGTTTGGGTGTTAATTTATATATGAAGGTATACGTCTTGGCGGGAACACAGATTTTTGATTGAAACATAGACTAAAACAAATTTCATACACTACGTAAATTTGGAAAAATTAAAGCTTTTCTCGTGGGCCAAATTTATATGTGAAAATTATCTTTTACTATTATTTTTGAGGCCGTCGTAGCGCAGGGGCACAAGGGTGTGACTGTATCGCGACGGTTGCAGGTTCGATACCCACTCGAGGGAATTATTATTTCTTAATATTTTCATTTCTCCGCTCTGGCAGTCAATGCGGGACTTTACCGCATTGAGTTCTGCGATGCCTCGAAAAATTCGGCAGAAAATGGGGAACGGAGTGTCTTACCACTATACCACTACGTTCCCTTTGCCTACTCTGTTGTGTGTGGGATATAGCGTGAAGCTGATAAAAAAATATATATTTATTAATGAATTTGATGCCAAAACTGAAGCATCGCAGTGCGTAGGTGTCAAATGAATTCGGTCGTATGTTGCCTTCATGTTGATCTTTGAATAACGCGGGGTGAGATACTTGTCGCCCCTTGCGTGCGTACGAGAAGTTAACTTGCACCGACCTTACGGAGACATATGAATATAGATATAGTATTCAGATATAAATGTACGTACGGTATCCGATCGACAAGGGATAAATACGTAGCACAATCATATTTTATAATAAGTTTTCTTTTTTTTAAATTAAAGAAGTGAATTTAAAGCTTAAAACAAATATTAATTAAATTTTAAAATACAATCATATTTGGCAGCAGTAGTTATAGCTCATTCATTTTATGTTCGTACACTTTTGCAAAATAACAAAATATAATTGTTTTTGTAGGGACGTCAAAATTCATCAAAATAGAAAATTTTTAGTATCTATAATTAATATTAAACGTAAAAACATAATTCTTCTTGGTTTGTATGTAAGAACAGATTTTTTATACTTTATATGCTATACTCGTATATCAATACCTGTAGTAAAAAGTAGCTTATACTGCACGAGTTCTCATAATTGTTTATATTTTCTCAACTATTCATTCTATATTTATTAACTACATAGGTAAAGTTTAAAACATGAACCGACTATTACTTTCATGTGCATTAATATTCGTATAATGCAAATGAACAGTTTGTTTGTTTGATCGTGATTACCTTAGGAACTACTGCTTGTAATTGAATTTTTTTGTATCTTATCTCTTTTTAGCTTTGTATAGTCCATATATAGAGAAAGGCTATTTATTATAGCCTATATTAAATGATGTTAATCGTTTCGATGTAACCCACTGTACCAGCGATCAGAGTTAGTTACTTTTCTCTGATATGCAACTCTCTAGTGTTTTAAAAAAGAAACAATTAAAAAAATGCTAAGAATCAAGAAACACTATGAAAAGTTGAAGTTGGATACAAAGAAACGCGATCTTCACGCGTGTTGAGATTTGTTGTAGATCAATTTACAACAAAACTTTTAATTAAGCATTGTACTAAGATTCAATGTATACAATTTCAGAAGAATTTCTGGACGCTTTTATTCGATATGTTACCCATTGTTTCAAAGGCAATGGCCAACCTTATGGTTTTATTAAAGTGATTAAATATCACAGCGTAAATGGTGGCTCGGGTTAATTTTAACTGATCGACTTCCTTTTTGTACTTATAAGTGGAAATGTGTGGGTCCAGCTACTTGTTGCTGGTTGAATTAGCGTAGGTATGTCTGTAAAGGAAGAAATTCAATATTTATTTAAATTTATATTTTCATTTCTTCCCTCTGGTGTCGAGGCAAAGTGCGGCGTTGAGTTTCGCCACTCAACATGTCATGCCTCCAGACTGCAGCGGAAAGTGGTTAATGGAATGTCTTAACACTAATCTCTGAGTTTATGTACCTACTCGCCTCATTTGAGTCGGAAGTGCGATACGAAGCGGTCCGCTCAGTATTACCCTGTCAAACCTCAAAATCCATCAAAAATGACGGCTCACATTTAACTCGTAGAGAATAAAATATATAATATTTCAAGGGTCCCACGTGCTTGTATCGCATCTATTTAAGTACTATTACAGCGTTATTGCCATGATATTACTGTCTTCAGGCCAAAAACAGCACAGCGAATAAAACTTTAATCAAACCTCACCCGTCCGCGCCGTTCTGGCAGTAATTACACCAAAATTCATGTGACGTAGATTAAACAAGGATTAAAAGTCCGGACGTCGGTGCACTTATTAATAAAAAGCGTCCACAAAGTGCAAAATAAAAAAATGCGATTCAGTCTCCAATACGCTATAGCATTGTTCGAATAAAAGTGGGCCACGAAACAGGCGGCGGAGAGAATCGGCAAGCCAACCACCCACGTCATTAAACCTGCCGCGACAGGCAGACACCTCTGAAGAATGTGCTCTTAATAAGTCATCAGCTAAGTAAAGCCCCCGCTGGGGCGAGAGGGGGCAGCGGGGGACCCGGGGGGCGCGGGGGGAGGGGTCGTGGGGTGGCGCGGCGTTCGCACAAAAAATGACACAAAGTATAAAATCTGCATACAGTAATGGGAGTAGTAGCCTCTGAGAGGTTGCGGCGTGAGGGATCAAAGGTGAACGGGCCTCGCAGGCCTCTGCGGCGCGTGACATCTGCAATGTTAGGCTTTATTAAAACTTTGTATCGATCTTCTACGGTGCACTTTTTACATCGGGGTTTTGGTGAATTTAAATAAAGGAATACTGTTTCATATAACTAATATGTGTATTTCACGATCAATTTATGTACTGATTTGTAAAAACAAGAATATTTTGCGTAAAACATTACCTACAGTATTTGTTATAGGTTATATAATATATGTATTTCATTTCCTACCATTCAACTACCAATAGAATTCTGAATATCGATAGTCAACCACAAAGGTAGTTAATTACGTACAAAAATGGAACAAAAAAAAAACACTTTGAAAAAGTTGCAAACGCGTACAGCAATTTAGTTGTGAATTTGAATTTACATCAAGGCAATTGTACTAGTAATAGTTGAAAAAATAAAAAAAAAAAACGTCCGTTGATTTTGACGAACTGTTATTCCAAGTTTTAATATGGGCGGTAGTCGTTAAAGGAACAATAGCGGTACTCAGTGGTTCAGAACTTGGTCTTTACTCTTTGGTGACGTCGCGTCGAGTAATATAACTCTTTCTGGTTGTGATAACACATTGTTCTCGAGGGAATTACTTTGTCCCCTCCGCACCACAAGTGTTCCCCGCCACTTGAGGGCGACACGGAGCCAGAACGTCCTATGTCCTACTGGCTACTGGCTACTGGAAATTACAGTTAGACATTTTAATTATGCCTCATACGAGTCCTACGCGAAACAATAAAAAAAATATATCTTTTTTTTTATGCTATCCACTGAAGTCACTGTAGCACTTTATAGTAAACTGACATTGGATGGAACAAGTAATTTATTTGATCATTATATATAAGTAGTCAACAAGTCAAAAAGTACGATTCTAATTAACATCACAGTATTAATAATGTATTTGACACGTTGAGCGACTTATATGAGGAAGCACTCGACACTTACAAAAAAGGGGGAAAAGCAAGGTAATTGCAACGTAACTTATGGTTCAAACGAAACTTTCAAAGATAGTTAAAATATGTAATACTATTGAGACGGAGAGTTTCAATGGTACGCCGCGGGAGAGTAATTGGTGGCAGACGCTTTAAAAGCAAATAATTAATTGGCTAAGTCTCTTTGATAGCAATTGATTACCAATTCAAAACGAGAGGAGCCGATTGGGTCGAGATTCATTAGGAGATCCTCCATTCACTCTTACTTCGCCGCAGACATATAAGAGATGTGTAAGAGTCAACAAAATAATTAATTTCAAATGATGCTACTCATTTTTGGAGTTGATTTATTCATGTTATTTCACAGATTGAATGTTGTTTTGCTTGTGAACTGTTATTTAGGATTACAATATTATTGTTTATTTTGACATCTTAGCTACATAGGTACATACATACTTCCGGGGATGGTACCTAATATGAAGTAATAAATAATTATCTCAAAATCACGTGTTGCATTATACGTAAGTTAAGTAAGTTAAGTAAGTAATTCAAAATGTCCCACGTTAATCGGAGTAACGGCGTTTTTTAATTGTCACGTTCAAGTATCGATTTTGCGAGTGCTCCCCTCGGAGCGCGCCCTGGCCGGCCATAAAAAAAATAAACGGCATTATATTTTGGACGTTCGGCTCCCAACGATTGTCGCTCCCTCTCGCCTCGCTTTCTTCGTCCTTTTCTTTTTAATTCGCCGTATTTTTATTTGCTATGATAAATTGTAGCGGCGGGTGGGGACCCCCTTTTGTTTCGGTAATTTTTTATGTCTGGTGTTTCGCTTAATTGCGTGGTGGTTTACGGAAGCCCATTGTGGCTATGTGGGTCAGACTCCCAGACGACAGCCTGACCCGTTTACCTTGCAACCTTCTCATGGACGAACAGACAGCTACAATTAATGAATGTGGAAATAACGACCTACTTTTTTAAATGGAGTTAGAACAATGAAAAATTAATTGTGATAACTATATAACGGTGTATGCGCGGCTTTAGCGCGGCACACAGTTTTTTTATTAGGCTAGGGAAGTATTTTTCTATTAACGATAAATGCGGGTAGTTTGAAAAAAATATAACTATACTACTATACTACGGTATATTAGTAGTAATCATTAATCTATTTTATACTATTAAAAAAAGCAAAAACCAGTCCCACAAACATAATATACAAACAAGTGTTCTCTAGAAATGAAAATGTAAAATGTTATTGTTATGAAATAATTGCCCCTTAACTGAAATGATCATTTCTGCGAACCATCGGCATTACCTTCATTGACAAGCGGAAGAATAGAATATGGCCATTATATTGTGTTTGAATCTAAAAGTAAACATAATATAGTAGCAGGATGTTGCGCTCGAGTATCAAAACTATTTGCGAATGGTACACGACACCGACATTGGCTGCATCGATGTCTTTTAACGTATGTTATGACGAACTTATTTCGTTTCTGATTACTTAAAAAGGTACTGTCGGTTATTGGAGCTTAACAACTATTGATTCAATTAAATATTAGTATTAAACAATGGGAAATAATGGCAACTTTAAGGGGATGATCGAACAAAAAGAAAGTAACCCCTAAAAATACAGACTTTTGAGCCATTACTGAACCGCTTTATATCCGCTTTAGCATAAATCTAAAAGAAACTGCATTTCTGAAAACGTCCCGTGCCTAGCTGTGGTAGTCGGATTTTTCCAATAAAATCCCGTGTAAGCATCAGAATCAATTTTAACTCGGAACGACGTTCTATTTTGTAGGTAAAAAATTCTTTTGTGAACAAAGTAGATCGAAAAAATTGCTTTGACACTTGCCTTCTGGCCTTGTATATGCCTGGACCGAGGCCTGGGAGGTGAAGTCATTTATTTTTAACGAACAAGAAAAGGCTAATAATTATAGCAATCTTCTTTTACCAATAATTATTGTTACATCCCTTATATGTCAACAGTGACATCCCCTTTCTGTAGATATTATATATTTGAAGCACTAATCACTATATAATAAAAAAAGTTCCCTTTTCAATTTTATAACTTTTTTTATTTTTTACGTAGGCAATACGCACTAAGAGCAATAACACTAATGACTGCACTTCTTATTGTTCCCCTTGTCCTGAACAAATTTATTATAGTGATGTTATGTTATAAAATAACTTCTAAAATATATATATAACCTACATATACTTTAAAAATATGAAATATATGTGAAATCACATCGTAGACCGTAAAAAATTAATTTGAAGTTCAATTTTATAAAATATTAAAAATAAAAACAAATTTCATTGTTATAATAATTATACTTAATTATATAGCAGTATTAGTTTAGTTATATTTTAGAAGTTAGATTTAGTCTTTCTTAAGAGTATTCTGTGATTTAAATCTATTACAAGCTATGAACTGTGGAAACGCAAAAGAGAGTAAGCGTTTTCTGCTACAGACGTGGAATTTTATATATTTATATACATATATTTGATATGTGAATTAAAATAAGAACGTAAAAAATGCGAATTAATCACTCTTATTATGTTTACATATTTCATTCAATATTGATATTGATAAAATATTATTTTAATTTGATCAGAGAATGTAAAAAAATATATAAAAATATGACATTTTTATTGCATTGTATAAATTATAAAGTCCAAATTCTTAAGAATCCGTACCTACATGCGATGTTAGAGGTACATACTGTGTAGGTGGATGTTTAATACATTTTATTTATTGGCCGTGTTTGATAATACTTTCTCGATTGCGATGTGAAATTGCAATCGTGAGGGCATACACAGGGAAATAAAGAAGTTTGATTAAAAAAGTTGAACGGAGCGGAAAGTCAGGCCTCAAGCCTGATTTCAATTTCGAGTTGAGAGTGTTTAGAAATTAAAATGCGAAAAACCTGTCCCTAAAATCACAAAATCATTCACGTCCAAATCAAAGTGCTTTATTTGATTACTCCTTTCTACGCGGCCATTTACCAACTTGACCTGGTTGAAGAAGCCAACGGAGTGCTCATTCTGCGTTTGAGCGTCTTTTATTACCATTTCAGTTTTGTTTATGCTTGCTAAATATTTATATTTCAGCAATATATTTGGTAAATGATAATATAAGTACCCAATTACTCGTATCGTGTAATAAGACAGTAGTTAGTTTAAGAGTTGTTATGTTTACGCGCATAGGTGCGGCGTTTAGCCACGTTGTCGGCGACGCTCGGTGGCGACGAGAGCGAGCGCAGCAGCGGGTGCGGTAGCGGACGCGACGAGCCCCGCTCGCTCCGCCACGGCCGTCCCTCCTCATAAAATATTAAAAATTCAATTGCGCTTCTCTTTATTTTAACTCCCTCGCCTCCTCCGCGACACCCGCCTTCCCGTACAATATAAAATGAAAAATGTATTCGAAAAATAACGTTCGCCTATTATTTATAATTTGTGCTATACTCCCCGAACGACCCACCCTCCGAGTCAAACTTTATAAAATACACTTTTAAAACATTCAGGGACCGTTCAGTCCTAGAAGAGGCGACAAGCTGGCGAGAAATTTAATAAGTAAAGCTGTTTTAACTGTCATTAAGGTTTTCAAATTGAAATTGTAAAAGAAACGAAGAAGAAACGAGTGTCGCGGATTTGTTTGATTGTATAGCAACTATTGTAGTCATATCACCTAGAGATATAGAGTCCCATACCGTGTGTAGTTATTCGCAGCAATTAATACAGTATTGTAAATTATTAACACAGCGTTCACAAACAGACGACAAAACGTACGGGCATAATGGTATGAATTATTTAATTAAATTCATGTCTCGTTTAGAATAAACCTACATAATATATGATAATTTAGGGTTGGTTAAATACATATTTCATTTTAAAATCAATAGATAATGAGTTTTCTGTTTTATTTAAAGCCCATACAAAATATGTCTTGTGATGTTAAAACACAAGATAAAGAATTTAATAAGGATCTATTTTCATATTAATATCTCAAAGGCAAAGAAGTACAAGTGAAGTATAAAGTAATGAAATGCAGCTAATTTATTCTTCATATATTAAAGTTATTTTTAAATGTTCATATTTACACAAACATTTTTATGAAATACTTTTTGGTTTAACACACAAATTAACTTTACTATGTGAGCACTGATTAAAAAAATTAAATCAGCGTCACACTCTATCCCGGACACAGCAGGGTAGGCAGAGAGAACCTAGTGTTAAAACACTCCGTTCCCCACTTTCTGCTGAATTCTGGAGGCATTGCGTGTTAAGTGACAGAGCTCAACGCTGCACTTTGCCTCGACGCCTGAGCGAAGAAATGAAAATGTAAATAAATATTTCACTTCCTCGAGTGGGAATCGAACCCACAACCGTCGCGTTGTGCCGCTGCGCCACGACCGCCTCAACATACCTAACATATCATAAAAAAAGAAATCCTAAAATACTATAAAAGCAATCTAATATAATAAAATATTAAAACATTAAAATATAAAATATAAAATCCACACAAAAAAACTATGAACCTTCAAAAAAAGCGTGAATAATATTTTTGAGCCAATCAAAACGTTTGAATAAGCACATTGTTGTTACATTCCCGAGTTGAAAATGGAAGGTAAAAGTTTCCCCGTACAGACGGTGACACTCGGCGCGAAGTGCAAGCGACAAAGGTCCGCCTGCCCTGTCTACACCTTCCCTCAAAACACTCGAGCTCTTTTGTTTCGAATGTCCATTACGCAGCGAACAAAAATGCCACCGAATTTGTGCAATTGCTATCGTTTTTACTATATATTTTTCACAATTTAACTGTTAATATTGGATTTAATTATGCAATTTAATTAAACAAATAAACACTATATTATTCTGGATTAAGTAATTTCAGTTAAATTGAATTGAATGTTTTTGCGAAAATGGAATATTTCTGCTCTTTGATAGCTACTTATATTATGAAAGAGCAATATTTTTTCTCAATTCTCAATATTGTTACCTATTAATTCTTTTATGAACTCACGTGTTTCCCGTTTTAAATGCCGCTTACGAAATTAACGTTGAACATGCTTACCTGAAACAATAAAAACGTATAATTAGAGAAATAAGATAATTAACATATTATAAAAATATTTTATGTAGCTACAATATATTGACAAAAAAATAATTCCGTATAAAGAAAAGCTCATATTTGTTATTCTTTACAAAGTACCTAAGTGCTCTTTACAACTAAAGCTTTCAATCGCCAATTACAATGATTGGGTATTAGCTTTTAAAAGAAATAAAGAAGAGTCCAAAAGTAGGAGGTTGCCCTCGCTTCGACCCAGCAGCAGCGGTGACCGCTTGCTAAATACCACATCGCATATTCTAGTGTCCGTGACCTGCGGCGGGTTGGCGAATTTTCCAGATTTTCAGCCCTCAACCCCGAGGCCATGTTAAGAATCCCACCGGTCCGCGCTCGAATTTCCAACGGCTCGTTCAGATATGCGAACGGTAATTTCTGAACACATTACCTACCAGTGGCTTCAGTCGTAGTAGCATTGTAGGCGCGCTTCCACTCGGCGTTGCGTCCGTTTCTAATTGATGGATTCTAGATCGGCTGGTGTTTTGTTTTCTTTGATTAACATCGCATTAGGCAAGAGTATCTCGTTCCGTCTCGTCAAGCTGACAGCGTAAAAGCTGGTGGCGTGTAAAAATCACTGTAAGTGAGCGATGACACTATCTCTACGTAGAAGATATATCTACGTGAAAAACTATTATTGAAAGCATTTATAAATGTAATAGAATTCAAAATAATCACAAAATTGTTCGTATGTCTGTGGGTTGGTGCACGCTAATCTCAGAAACGGCTAAGCCGATTTAAATGTAATTCGTTAGTTTTATTTAAATTTAGTAAAGTATTGTTTTTAAATAAAATATTTTTAAATAAAGTATTGCATGCGACAATATTGATAAGTAGGTATATGGTTGAATTGTCTAAGACTTTAGTTTTCAATGTATGGATATTGTATTTAAAATGATAATGTTATTAGTTCACGAGAGTATATAAAGTTGCATTTAGATGAGATATAATTTTGTAGTACAAGCGAGCGAAGCTACGAGAGGCTCGATAGTATTTAATAAATAATAAATTAATTAATTATTATTATTTAATAAAAAATAAATTGTTATAATCTAAGGATTGAAAGAAAAATATACTTTTTCCTAATTGCTAATTATTAGTAATGTTAATATTATTAATTCCAATCATTTATAGTGCTGTTAACTTTTTTTGGATTTATCCTTCACATATTATCTTATTATCTTTCTTTCTAAAAAAAATGTATACAAAGATCTACCATATCTATCTATATATATAATAAAATTAGGTAGCGTAGCAAAAAAAACAGCATGATGACGCTGAAAGCGGTCATTGTTCAGCCAAGCTACCCAGACCACATAGGTACCTACCTAACTAATAGACTAGTAATTGAAAAACAGAACATAGGATATGTAAAACGCTATAAAAAATCCGACGACGGTCGTCCAAAATGGTGACACTCGACAGTGTGATGTACAAAAGGGTGTTTACTTTTATATTCGACAGTACGCAGCTATAGTTGCGAGTACGAATGCTTGCGGAAATGACGTGTCTATCTGTATCTAGAGTGGATAGAAAAGCTTAAGGGAAACAGATGCGGTACACGCATCGAATAGTAACACGAAAATACAAAATGTCTATTGAAAATGTTAGTTGAGTCCTTTATATATATAATTTTAAAGAAATGTGTGATTTTTTTTTATGTTCACGCTGTATCCCGCACATAGCAGGGTAGGTAGAGGGATCCTGGGAACCAAGTGTTTAAGCATTCCGTCCCATTAACACAATTCCATTCCCCACTTTCCTCCGAGGGATTGCGAGTCATTACCGGAGCGAGGATATGAGAATATGAAATATTTTAAAATATTGAATCGAACCCACAACCTGTCGCGTTTAGTCGCATGTTTATACCTCTGCCATGACAGGCCTCGGGTGTATGTTATATAGATAGATTTCTGGACGAAAATAATATTTTGTAATTTGCATTTTTTTTGATATTGTACGAATATATTATTAAACCCATACATATTACTAGTAAAGTAATCTATATATATAAAAGGACTTGTCCTCACTGACTGAGGTAAGACGCACGCACAGCCGTAACCGCTGATGGTAGAAACGTTAAATTTGGACAAAAGTTTACTTTCGTAATCTGGACATCCACTAAGAAGGGATTTTGAAAAATTTTAACCCTAAAGGGGTGAAATAGGGGTTCAAAGTTTGTATGGAAAAAACTTTAAATCGGCACCGATTTTTATAAAATTTGAAATTTAGATTTTTAAAAGTATTTAATTGAACACGTGTTTCATGGTTTTCTAGAATTCTCCCCCTAAGGGTGCAAATAAGGGGTTGAAAGTTTGTATAGATTTTTTTTTAAATCGGCACCAATTTTTATAAAATTTGAAATTCAGACTCTTAAAAGTATTTAATTGAACACATGTTTCATGGTTTTCTAGAATTCACCCCCTAAGGGTGCAAATAAGGGGTTGAAAGTTTGTATAGAGTTTTTTTTAAATCGGCACCAATTTTTATAAAATTTGAAATTCAGACTCTTAAAAGTATTTAATTGAACACATGTTTCATGGTTTTCTAGAATTCACCCCCTAAGGGTGCAAATAAGGGGTTGAAAGTTTGTATGGGAAAATTCTTAAATCGCCACCGATTTTTATAAAATTTGATATTTAGACTCTTAAAAATATTTAATTGAACATATGTTTCATGGTTTTCTAGAATTCACCCCCTAAGGGTGCAAATAAGGGGTTGAAAGTTTGTATGGAAAAATCTTTAAATCGCCACCGATTTTTATAAAATTTGAAATTTAGACTCTTAAAAATATTTCATTGAACACATGTTTCGTGATTTATTTTAATTCATCCCCTAGGGGTGTAAATAAGGGATTGAAAGTTTATATGGAAAAATCTTTAAATCGCCACTGATTTTTATAAAATTTGAAATTGAGACTCTTAAAAATATTTCATTGAACACGTGTTTCATGGTTTTTTAGAATTCACCCCTAAGCAATACGCAGGCGAAGCTGCGCGCGTCCGCTAGTAATAATATAAAAGTAAGTAATATTACCGACTACGATAACATTTTTAGCCGCCCAGCGAGGCACCAATACAGAGAGAGTCTAAAGCTAATAAATACAAGCGGCGAGGGCCGCGCGATATGACAATACATTATTTTGCAATATGTGATACTAAAATTGTCTAAGCACTGCACCCCTGCCTAAACTAACACACACATAGGCGCTCTAAACACACACCACCACGCGGCTCTTGCACCCCGCTACTCCACTAGAATATAGGCTGTTCAACTAATTATTAATTACATTTAATATTTTAGTATTATTATTATGATAATATATTATTGTTTTCGTTATTAGTACGTTATATTTTATTCGTTTTTAATATTGAGATCAGAATTTAATATTTTTTTTAAAATATCAAGTAGTAACGTTACAGTATAGATACAAAAATAAAAACGAAGATACAACAAATAATGAATGTCTTCTAACAAGTATATACGAGTACGACCATATCAGATAGTCTCCAACGTGAGGCACTAGGCACTAGGCACTAGGCACTAGGCACAGCGCAGTTTAAACAGTACAGTTTCCACTAATATTTCGTCCGACTAATTACTCCTAGAGCGGCTGTATACCGTGTAGGCGCGGCGTCTATTTGTTTTGCCATAGCTTTGTCGGCCTAGGGACATGCAGGTCATTAATTGTTGTAAACGCCAGCTCCTAATCGATAGCGCGCGTTCGATTCCAGTTTATATTAATGCTATTTGCGCTAACCGTGCCCGCTATCACTCTAACTACCGCTTTGACACCGCCATTGCTTTTTGTTCTAACGTTCGGACACCTTAATGTGTTTTATGCATAAATATAATTAACTTAAAAAGTTTTTTTTTTTTGTTTTTTTTTTTTTCGTTTTCAATTAGGTATATTAATCCATTTAGGAAAAGTGATAACAAAACTGCCACCCTAAGGACATAAAGAATAAAAGAAATTGACCTTCGAAATATTGATTTCGAGACGTAAAAGCTCATGTATGTAAAAATATATTAAAGGCTTATCCAATTTGTCTAATTTGCTATGTTTCCCTTACATTATTAAACTAATAAAACTGTAAATATAATACATTTAAAGAATTTAATTTATGACAATACCAAATCCAATTTTCTTATTTTTTTCTGTATTTCTGCTCAACATTAATTAATTTTACACACATTTTCACTATGGTAATTATAATAATATTAAATTTAAAAAAAACAACAAGTTAATACAACTTTACACAGTTAAAAAAATATAGGCATGTAAAAATTGTTATACTGTTTCAGTTATTTAGAAAACTTAAAACAAATTGTTGCTAAAACATGCAAAAAAACAAAGCCTTGTATATGCAGTGACATTTTCTGATAAAACCTATAAACATTCTTTGTTCTCGAGTGTTTATTGTATGAACACAATAGTTAACAACGCCCTCTTCGGAGTAACGTTAGTAGATTACTTAAATCAATCAAAACAAGAATTCATTTCAAAATGTAAACAATTAACTTGTCTGTGAAACTTAAAGAAAATAATTATTGTTTTAGTTGAATTTTTTTATTCGTACCTCATAATGGCCATTAAAGGTACAGTAATGAGATGTTTCCCATATTACAGAATAATTAAATGTAGAATGTTTTTTTTACATTTAATAAATAAAACCTATTGGTTAAGGATTTGCAACAAATAATATTATATTCCTAAAACACTACCAAATACAAATGCATTTCGTCATTGTTGGCAACATGAGAATTCATGCTACTTTTCCACTTCTCATCAATATATAAGAATGATGGCAAAATATAATTATTAATGAATGATCGTCAGTAATATCTATTATGCAAAAAGTTCTACGAATTAGTTATTTTCTTAACAGTTAATAAAACATATATTATATAGAATTATATTTGTTTCTTATTTATATAAGTAAGTTTAAAGTTTTAATACTTCTTCCAATGGTTATTGTCATTAAATAGTATTTATTGTTACAGCTATTAATTTCACCTTGGCTACTTATTAAATTATGCTAATAATGTTATCGTGTTTAATAATTCAATAATTCAATATCAATTTTACACGCAGTATGCAGTAATGTTTTTAAGTATCTAAGAATATATTATATAATTATAATATAATTCAAAATAAAGAGTAAACTAGTTTTTAACTGTTACTCGAGAATAAAGGACAATAATTTAAACTATATAGTATGAAGTATAGTATGTTATTAAGCGACAAATTGGTAAAGTCAACCTTTCCCGGGCAATGTCTACTAAGGATATTCGCATATTAGGCCGCCTCCACAGTTCCACACGTCACCCGCTCGTGCGACTCTCACGTCCTACATCGATTCAATTTTCGTGCCGACCGCTATCAGACGGAAATTGTTGAGGGCCTGCTCCCGCAACTCGAGTTGTCCCTTGAACGATGTTATGAAAACGACCAGTCTACTCGGGTCCTTATCCCCGTACGACGGCGATACAAGCACGTTCTCTTCTAAAATGGACATAAAATACAATACATGATGAATTTGACATTATTAAATGTGTGCCATTTGCGTTCACGTTCTATCAGATTCGCTTTAAGTAAATAAAATTAATGATTTAAATTTATTAAATACTGGCGTGATTGATTTGTTATAAGTACAATCTTAGCTTATTGTGTAGTGAGTTAATTGACAAGAAAAGCATGTCGATAACAAAGAGTTATAATTTAATTGTCCTTTAATTATTCCGCCATTAATATAAAACTATAGTACAATTGTATTTTAGGGTTTTAATATTAATGATGTTTATTATAATATAATAGCGTGGACGTGACGGACTGTCGGACATGATAATAATATTTGATTTTTGGTTATTTTTAAATATAAATAAAGGATATGAGTTCAAATTTTATGTTATGCTGTTAAAACTATTTCAGGTTATTGATTCATTAACGACAGCCAAAGGGATCTAACTGTATTGGCATGTGCATTAGAAGATTTGAGTATTTTTTACGGAATCCTATCCGGTGCGTGTTGCCGTTGATTGTTTTAGATCGCGTGATATGCGCAAATCGAACTTATTAATTGACATTCTTGCAAGAAGACTGATATTGCATTTGTAATAGCTAATAACTGCCACGATCTGATGCTCTCAGCCTAATTAATATTTATAATATTCTTGAGGAGGATAACTTTATCACAAAAGAATATAATTTCACGCATTGAAGATGCTCAATGAAATGTTTTAACATATCTTATGATTTATGTACATAAATCGTAGAATACATACATGTACATTTTATTTTTATAAACTTATTTTTGTTAACGGTAAAAAAAGATATAAGTAATAGATTATTAAAATCAAATCAGCTTCACGCTGTATCCCGCATACAGCAGCGCAGGTAAAGGGAACTTAGTGTTGAGACACTCCGTTCCCCACTTATTGCCGAATTTTGGAGGCATTGCGTGTTGATTGGCAGAATGCCGCGTTTTGTCTCCACACCAGAGTGAAGAAATGGAAATATAAACGTTAATAAATATTTCACTTCCTCGAGTGGGATCGATACGTTTAAATTAGATACTTGTAACGTCAGTAAGAAAATAAAAGCTCAAAACATCTCAAAATACGTAGTATTTTCACGTGCGTTACTTGCGTCCGGTGCGCTATGACAGATAACTACTTTACAGTCGAGTTTAATAAGATAATTTCTAGCTGACAGCGCGTTCGCTGCGAAACGTACAAGACCTCAACGTTTTCGAACCAAATGCTGACGTCCAAATTTGATTTTCTAAGCACTTTACTTACATCAATTGACTGACGGCTTGGTATAGTTTTGAAAATATTTGTTTTCTCTGACCCGTTGCGTCTGGCACTACAAGTTAGCAGATTGGTATGGGATGCATACATTTTACATACCCTATATTCTGATGATTCTAGTGTCTGTGTCGTTGCTGTCACTGACTTGGTTCTGCAGAGTATGAGATTTTATGTTGCTGGTCGTAATTACATATTTGGGAAAACATTAGCACTAGCGATTAACAATTATTGCCGGATTTCTCAAATATTTCGATCTACAGAGATGCGCATTATATTTTGACATTTATAAGTTTCGGCCGGCTCAAGAGTCTATAATGGCACCCGTGCATTCCAAATTCATAAGCAATTGAAAAGCAATTCGTTGATAAATACAATTGCCGGGCATGCCGGATGCTCCCCAATTGGACGGGATATTATCCATCTATTGCAATTCGGAGCTGCTCTATTACCTTGCGCCTACGTCAGGCGGCGACATTTCTAATCAATTATAACATTCACATTTGCGATTTTATACTTGCCGTTCATTGATAATAAATAAAATAAATCAGCTTCACAATGTATATCGGATACAGCAGACGCAGAGGGAACACAGCGTTAAGACACTCTCTTCCTCAGTTTTCTCCGAATTTTTCGAGGAATTACTTGTTGAGTGGCGGATCCCAACGCCACGCGTTTCTCTAGATGCCAGTGCGAAGAAATGAAAAAAATATCTATAAATAATAATTAATTTCCTTGAGTGGGAAACGAACCCACAACCGCCACGTGACAGTCACACCCTTGTGCCAATGCGCCACAAAGGCGTAACCGATCGTGATGGAGATTTACACATATTAGACACTTAGATACAATAGCGCTCTGAAGACAATCACCGCTCGCCTAGACTGTTCTATACAAATACATTGGAAAGAAACGTAAACGGGCCAAATAAAATAATTTATTAACAATTTTCTAATATAATTATAAAAAAAACTTTACTAACACACTAACACTATATAGATATAAATCTGATTTTTATAGGCTAGTTAGTCCTGATATTTCTCTGTTATATACGTTTCGTTAACTTCTAATCTATATATATAAAAGGACTTGTCCTCACTGAGTGAGGTAAGACGCACGCACAGCCGTAACCGCTGATGATAGAAACGTGAAATTTGGACAGATGTTTTCTTTCGTTATCTGGACATCCATTAAGAAGGGATTTTGAAAAATTTTAATCCTAAAGGGGTGAAATAGGGGTTTAAAGTTTGTATGGAAAAAAATTTAAATCGGCACCAATTTTTATAAAATTTAAAATTTAGATCTTTAAAAGTATTTAATTGAACACGTGTTTCATCGTTTTCTAGAATTCACCCCCTAAGAGTGCAAATAAGGGATTGAAAGTTTGTATGGAAAAATCTTTAAATCGCCACCGATTTTTATAAAATTTGAAATTTAGACTCTTAAAAATATTTCATTGAACACATGTCTCAAACAATTCACTCAATGAACAATTCACTCCTAAATACGCAAGCGAAGCTGCGCGCGTCCGCTAGTAAAATATAAGATAAAAGATATTTTTCGTATCATTGCTCTGAACTTGGAGACACAGGTGCAATGTATTGCATTAAAGTATAATGTGATAAAAACATGTTAGTTAATTGTATAAACGTAGATGCGCCACTGATAGACGCCATATTTTCTAAAAATCCACTTTACAATCATTTAAATTGTAATTACGTTGTTTAATTACGATCTTCATACGCTACTATCTTTTTTGACTCTTAATATCGATTTTTTTAACGAAATTTCGTTTTTATACGGTAAGACTAAAGTTTAAACAAAAAATCTTATATATATTTATCAAATTTCAGTGTCTTTGAAAAATTATAAGAAGATAAATTAGCTTACGGGTGAAAAAGGAAACATTCGAGTCTCTACAGAGCCATTTTTAGTTAAATTATTCTTTTATAGTAAGAACAAAAAAAATCGCTTAACGTGGTAATTTTATTAGCATTAACTCAATCTCGGCTACGTGACGACGTCTAATAGATTTTATAAAAACTTCATAATCTTCGATTAAAAGTTGTACATCGTTTGCATATCTAGATTATACTTTAAAACTATATTGTTTTTGCAAAATCAACGTCATATTTAATATATTATTAATATTTTATCGTATGATATACTTAAAAAAATCCTTTAAAATAAGATCTCGACATCTGGTCTCGCGGTAAAGTGTAACTATCATAAAAAGTGCACTTACCTTTAGACAGATTAAACTTTGACATAAAAAGAATAAGGACTTAGATAATTTCAGGCAGAGCTACAAATATCTATCAAATTTATATGAATAACAAATTCCGTAGGTATGTAAAATGAAAAACTTACAACCATTATATTGGGGTTTCTCGTCAAAAATTTTGGTTAACTTGTAAATTGCATTTTACATGCAAGAAGCTAAGCTAAGTTAGCTAGAGTCCACTTTTGCTTGTTTTAAATTGTTAGGGACCAATATTCGAACTAAAAATGTAAGGTATTTCATCTAAGGAAATAATATTGGTGTACATGGTATTACATATTTTTTTCAGCTTCAGGCTGTATCCTGCATATACCAGGGAAGTTAGTGTTAAAACACTACGTTCCCCACTTTCCGCCGATTTTTTCGAAGAAAAGAAAGTAGGCGAAGAAATGAAAATATTAATAAATAATAATTTATTCCCCCGAGTGGCGATCGAACGCAGGCTGGGCTGGGGAGCTTTGTGAAACTTTTTTTTTAAAGATGATAAGAAATAATAAGAGTTAATTGAGATTTTTGACGTACCTTAGTTACAACTTATTGCTTAATTGACTTAATCGAGCGCTTGGAAGAATTTGAAGAAGCATAGGTTTATATCCTGCTACATTCAAAGCTTTTCCATTATGTCGTTTTTCCCACCTTCCGTCGAATTCGAGGCATTGGATTTTGAGTGGCGGAATTTTGCCTTGGTATTAGGACGAAGGAATGAAAACATAAATAAATAATAATTCATTCTCTCAAGTGAGAATTGAACTCACAACCTGTCGCGTTTACAAACGCTTGCGTCCCTGCGCTACGGCGGCATCCCTCCCTTATTTATCATAAAGAATTATTAATATTTACCACATCAATATTTAATTAAGAGGCAGTCGTGGCCGAGCAGGGGTGTGACTGTAACTTGACGGTTCTGGGTTCGATCACCACTCGAGGGAATGAATTATTATTTTCATTCATTTCTTCGCTCTGTCACCATTGAAAAAACCCAGCGTTGAGATTCACCAACGAACACGCAATGCCTCGAAAAATTCGATGGAAATTGGGAAACGGGGTTTATTAACACTAGGTTCCCTCTGCCTTCCGTGCTGTATACGGCATACAGCGTGAAGCCCATCAATATTCAATATTTAAAATCAGACGTCAAAATTACGGAACAGTCACCTGGACTATCTAAGCAAACATTGATGGATTATCGACGCACAGAATGGATGCCCGCATGTACTGATTGGGCATTGTGTAGGCATTACTAAAACTGAATTAGGACCTCGCCAGGTACCTGACGTTAGAAACAATAGCTATCGATACCGCATTGTCGATATTGTTTACATATATTAATTTGTCTTTGATTATATTAGCGCTCTCTCAATTATTGGACAACTGATCGACCATATCATTTGGGAACCTGAAAATCCCTAGAAGCAAGTCAATTTCGAGTTTTAAAAATATTTTTAAATGTAACCTTAAAGAATGTGGAAGCAAGGTTACTGAGCTATGTGTATGCATAATGTGATATTAAATAAAATTATTATTCTTGATATACATGGTGTTCCGGATCAAAATATAATAATAAATGTTAAAAGTGAAACATAGATTTAATAATTAAAAAGAGTGCGAATTTAAAAGCTTGCGAAAAATAGACGTAAAATATGCTAACAAGAAGTTAACGCCGATCGAAACGTAGAGGAGGCTAGGGACAAAGTGGGACTAATCAGGCACATTTGTCGAGCGCCACCCGCGCCTCCCCTGTGGCGTATAATTAACCGGACCTGTACACTGCACTGTTAAAGTGATTTTGGATCTTTTTTTACTTGCTAATAGTATTTTAATGCAGATAATAGTAACACGTGTAAAATTATTTTAAGGAAGATTCGTTTTACATTTCTATTTATTATAACTTAATTTATATTATATATTGATTAATATACATACGTTTATAAATAGGATACATAACAATATTATTATATTATGGCCAAAAAATATATATATTTATATAAATTGTAGCCTATGTATTATTTTGATAAGCTATATTATTGTAAGGTTTCATCTAAATTCGTTCAGCAGTTTTGGCGTTAATGTGTAACACACATCTATCCAACAAACATTCACATTTACAACATTAGGAGGATAGGATACCTATACAAAAGACCCACCCACGAAATCAAAAATGTTATTTACGTAAGAAAGCGCACCAAGTGTAACATAAAATTCGATTTAATAATTCACAAGCACCATTACGTAGCCTTGGAGAGCGGAGACGCAGGATCGACCTGAGAAACTACGGCTTTAAATATTTGATCGCAGGCGTTATATGTATTGCAATTTTCATTAATGATTGATAAGGATTTGAGTTGGGGAAGGAAGGCCGGCCGACGCACATACATAAGTTATGGAGACCGTGTAGTGCTGCTAATCTGAGAGGGCCAATATTGGACGATACAGAATCTACACTATATTTATTGTCCCATTACGTTTTCAGGGTAACTTGTATCACATCTATTACTTGCATAAAGTGTTGAGGCCAGTCGTCGCGCAATGGTAAAAGCGTGTAAACGATGTATGGTTATGGGTTCGATTTCCACTCGTGAAATGTTATCATTTTCATTTCGTCGCTCTGGTGTTGTCGCCGCAAAGTGGGAAGCGGAGTGTCTTGACACCAGTTAAAAGTAAAAAATATGCTTATAGCGCTTTGCTTTACGTATCCCAATACAATATCAAAGAAAATTCAATTGTAATTATATACAAAGACAGCGAAAATGATCATCAATTGAAAAATGTGCATCAAACATCATTATCCGTACAAAGGATGCACTGGCTAGGCACAGTAGGAGAGTGTTCCTACAATGGCCGCGTCACCGCGTCGCCGTGCACAGCATTGTACTCGCGAGCGAAGTTTGCCATTGTCGATTGTGAAGTTGGAGGTATCGACGCGAGATAGTGACGCGTTTGTTCAAAGGACCTCTGATGGCTAGTGAATTAATCGACGCTTGTCCGCGCGTCAAAATGATCGCCCCCGAGATAGCTGGGCGCCCCGCCGCGCCGCCCCGAGCCGCCCTGCGCCGCCCAGCGCCGCCCAGCACGTGGGCCTCGCTCGCTGCCTTTGCGTAAAGTATTTCACAATTTTGATTGGCTCGCTTTCAAAGTAAAAAGCGCGTTTCGTTATTTTCATACGAATATTGAGTCGTTGCACGTTTTTTCTTAGTAAGCATGTTTTTGTTTACTTAACTAGATTATAAGATTTCGTCTATTGTTTTACAAATCCAGACCGTTAGAATGCTAACATTGCAAACGAACTTGTCACATTTTAAAGCAAAAACCCACCAATATATGTAGTTATGCAAGAACAATAGTAGATAACGAAGAGCGAATGTTTGTTGTTCGAATAAACGTAAAAACAGTCGGTCACAGCCGCCAAAACCCGTATATTTCCCCATCCGTAGAACATATGTATGTAGACGTCGAAACGTCAAACAAATAATTTTCCAATAACACAGGTAATGATCAGATAGCAATTTATACTACGACACTTCTACTAACCTGGTGGGGGTGGTGATCTCTTCATGGCTTTGTGAGGAAATGATGGAGGGAAGCCTGTTTTCAATATACAAGTAGGTAGATACAAACGAACGTTTCATAACATAATTAGTGAGCTAAAGTTAGGATTATTATTGGCGAACATCACAAATCAAAGGGATCCTAAAGTTACTTGTATTTAGACGTGGCCACACTATAGTAGTTGAATTTGGATGACAAATTATCGTTATTTCTTATGTTTCATAATTTTTTGATAGTAATTTATAAATTTATAAATTTATTCTGTTCCGTTTTGGTTGTGGGGTGTTATTTTCAGATCAAAATTTCTTATCATATATACTTACAGTAATTGTAAATATAAAAATATTGATATCAATAATGCTAAGAGTACAGCATCCGGATGTTTGACTAATTTTGAAAGACATTGACATGCACGAGAAAGCTTTGGAGTGCGAATTATCAACGTAATCGGCTTTGTGAAGTGGACCAAACGTTTTGCGATTTAATAGATTCCTCCATCCATTCATGATGCATGTTGCAACCTACTAATTCCAAATTAAAGCTTCAACCGCCCTAAGCACATGCAAATGTAGAACGGAGAGCGTTTACACTTATGCCGTACGAAATCCGGGGCCGAAATTATTGTGTACTTTCCCCGGGTCCGGATATCTAATCTGCAAGTTTACTCGATTGGAAGCAATGTGTGCGAAGCTTTATGTGCTGCACAGAAGAGTTAGGTGTCGACGTGATCATACGAGTACACTGCACTTAAATATTAAACAGCGAGCCGGCAACTCTCCGTGGACTCATCTAATTTGTTTCTGATCGATTATTTACACAAATAACGTAAACATCGACAGCGGCCCACAAACAATAACGTTCATAAATTGTTTAAGTGATACAAAACCATTGCCTTAACACTATGAATTTTGTATAGGAATTACAAATGCGAGTCGCATTAGGGCGGACAGTCTGACAGGCTATATTTCTATACCGAATTTGTGTGACGCCGATAGCGCGCGGTAGTCACCCCGTAGGAAGTATCATAGAGACGCGTAAACAACGGCCGCGTTTTGCAATTCTGATTCATTATGTACCTACTAGTACAGGTACAGAGATAGCTAGAGATGGCTGGCACACGCGTCTTCGTATGTATGTGTGGATTCAAATATACTAGTAACGACTAGTATATACATCGCGAGCGAAACTTGATATCATTTTAAATTATCTCGATCGTTATTATTTAACTTTGTACTATCTATATATATAAAATCGAAAGGTCACTCACTCATCACGAAATCTCAGAAACTACATGTGCTAGGAATCTCAAATTTTGCATAGGAGTTACTTATAGGACGTAGGTGCTCGCTAAGACGGGAATCTGCAATATTCGACTTCTAGGGGGTTGTTTTTGGGGTCGAAAGTTTGTATGAAACTTCGTTACTACAAATGCTAGGAGTCTCAAATTTTGCATAGACGTCACTAGGACGTAGTCATGGAGACAGAAATTAATAATAACATAGTTCACGCGGGTGTAACCGCGAGCGGGCCGCTAGTATATATATAAATGTATCATTTAGGTGTATATAAAATGTTTTTTTCCTATTCTAGTATAAACTTTTAAAAAGATTAATGAAGTTGCTACTTAAGTAAATCCTTAGTGCGTCCTATCAAAGTAGGTAGGTACAAGTTCTAATTCGTCAAATCTATCTCGTCTAATCTATCTATTCGTCAGATATTGCATGATATACTAGTATATGCAGCAACTATTAATTCGTAAAATGAAAGCTACTTTTTATTGGGCGTATGTATGGCAGTTAATTGTTTAATACGAGTTGTAGACAAATAACGTAAGGCTCTACATGTACCGATATGTACGAGTATACGTACAATATTTATATTATTAAAACCTTCGTGGCGCTGGGTGCGACTGTTATGGGTTCGATCCCCAACCGGAAATGAAATATTTAATATTTTCATTTCCTTGCTCTAGTAACCCGCGAAACGTAAAACCGCGTTGCATTCCACCACTCAACACGCAATGCCTCAAGAATTCGGCGGAAAGCGGTGAACAGTGTCTTAATGGGTTATGCGTTGGGTACAATGTGAAGGTAAAAAAAAAGAAATAAAATTATCTACTTCATATGAGGCCATGGCGGCACAGTGGGACAGCGTCTGACTATAAGCACAGCGGCTACGAATTCGATCCCCACTCGCAGAATTGAACTATTTTCTGGTGACAAAGCGCGGCGTTGAATTCCACCACTCAATATGCAATGTTTGAATGTGGGCGGAGAGTGGAGCGCTAGCAATAATCTTCTATATAATGCTCAGATTCAAAGAAGAAGATTTTGTTTCATTTCAAGTTTTTCATTTTCCATTATATTTGTAAAAATACTAATATCATGGCGACGAAGTTATATCTCTACAATATAATCGCGCTTATCAGTTCTTAAAATTAATTTTAAAAGAGCAATAGGCTAAATACAATATTAAAACGTAAATGTAGTTCAAATTGAGGTTTCATAATTAATTTAAAAACAAAATTTCCAACGATAATATCAATTAAATACGCTCAATTACTTTAACAAGCGGCAGAATTAGCAAGTCGACAAGCAATAATCGCATAAAGTAAGCATAACCGGACATATTGCATTTCGCACAGGCTGTTCCTGTTTAGGCATTGGGTGGGTCGTGTCGGTAACAATAAAAAAAAATGTTTTTTTGTTATTTTGAATTTAATTTGAATAATAGCTTTTTTTCATTTGGAAGAATATGGCTACAGCTTCACTAAGTGCTTTATATATCTTTATTAAAAAATGGTTTTATAAAAATAGTTCAATTCGAGTTTAAGGAGAATATATGTTTTTGAATTCCGATTTAGATTATTACACATTTTAAATGTAAGTCCGACGTTTCTAACCCTTTGTAATAGTCCGTGGTCACGGGTAGAATATCCAGAACAGTAGGTACATGAGGCAATTAAGAAATCCTTCGCGGTAGTTTGATATAATAATTTTATCAAGTGATAGACAGACGCCACCTCAATCGACCACCACGTGCGACCACGAACTGCTGTAAAGTCTTAGAAACGTCAGACGTTCCAAATTAAATATACGCGAGTAATCCGGTTAAATCGTTTCAATTAAAAATTTAAGTCATAAAAAGCCTGTAAAAAATTGTGTATTTCTTCCACAATACAATTAATTCCGTCTAATAAATATACTTATAATATTTTTAATAAAGAAAAACATAAAAAGTAAAAAAAAAAGAAAATTTTAAAATTGAAGCCCTGAAGTTTCCAGTTGTTATAAGCTGTCACGAGTAAAATGTGGTAAATAATATCCTATAATAGGACATTAATAATTCGATAATATAGGTTTGGACTGATTAAACTCAGACGTTATCTAATATGCGCTCTCGGGCATATTTCATAATTAGCACTAAACTCCCAGATATAATTCCTGCACGATTTTCATTATCATCGGGCATTGGCTACTTAGTTTAATTTAATTTGTAAAATACGTACCAAAGTCTGTTAATTGTATAGAAGATAAACAAATGTACCAAATAAATTGAAAAACAAATATGCATGCTTAAATTATACAAGATAAAATCCTATAGTGTCCAAAAAGTAGGTACAAATATAAGTGTAATATAATTTATAATATTTGTTTTGTAGATTTAAAAAAACACGATTTAGGAAAATTATATGTACACTTACAAATCCCCACAAAATAAAGTCGCGGAAGATCCCTCGCTGACAGGTCACATAGGTTCATGATTTACACGTAGAGAGAATATGAAAAAAAAGCAAGTTAGGAAAAGATGTATAACAAATACCATCTTGTCGGAACTAAAACTCCATTTTCATCCACAACTGGGGAAACTAATGGAAAACGTGTTTCCTTAGAAACGGCTAAGCTAGCAATTCCTATCACTGCGATGACTCGCGCTGATGTCTTCTGGTCCTAGACAAAATATAATTTGATAAACATAAAATAACAAGGCTTCTCAAACAAGAGAGAAGAGATATCAGAAGATATCTTATAACAAACATAAAAAAGCACGGAAGGCAGAAGAAGGTCACAGGAGTATATGGTCTCATATTCAAATTCATCCTCACTTACTGGGCATAGGATGTGTTACATATATATGAACTGCAACGTCTCTCATTGGCACGTAAGTGCACCTCTACCTACATTCACAGTTGAACTAGTAAGGTGATCGAATCCTCTTAAGGTTCTGCCAATTTGATGTAGTCAGAGTACTTGTCTCTATAACAGACCTCGCGGCTTTTGACTCCCGCTCAGGCGAAATAATTGTGTTTCATGCAAGTGTTCTGGGCATTATCTGGATATTATACTAGGAGTATATAGATGGGCGTCCCAAATAAAGAATTTCCTCGTAATATGTGAACTTTGGAAAGTGTTTATAAATCACAAACTGTATGATTTTACGATTTTACGCAAACGTTTAAGAAGTTCGATTTGGATTTAAAAAATGTAAAATTTGATATAAAATATTTGAAAATGTGATATTGTAGAAATAAAATCTTTGAATTCAGAAAAAAAGGCAATAATTTTTCTTAGGTTTCTTTCTTTTATATACATTACTAGTAACAACTGACAATACTTCATGTAGTTCTTTGATTGCTCTTTATACAACGTAATACAAATTTCAGAATATACAAGTGCCAGACAGATACCAGCAAAGTATAGGTAGGTAGGAGGTTCTATGTACCTCTAAACTGAGAATATAAAGTGAATCCATCAGTAGATACAAAGCGTCAAAGGAAAATTTATCGCACATACCATTATAACGTGGTTTGGAAAATTGGGAATGTATTGATTTATTATGTAGGTAAATTTAGATACGAGCCTGCTTTTAACATTATTTATGCTATGACTATTTAATTAATTAATTTGTATGAATAAACAAAACGTTGAAACGAAGTGACAAAAGTTGTTACTTTTATAGTCAAACTTTTCTTTTATTTTGAAAATGTAAAAATATAGAAAGATAAAATAATAAAAGAAATTTTTTTTCATCTTCGCGCCTTAGAACGAGGAAAGTGAAAATAGTAAATATTCCATTTCCTCGAGTGAGCATCGAATCCACAAATAATTTCTTAATTATAAACTTAATGTACTGACACATTCGTCGCTTGCACCGTAATAATAATAATTATTCCCTGCGCTATACTACTATATATAATTACACTGGTATTTCACTATCAACAGGAACAACAATGATACAATAACAACAACGTGGTACAAATATCTTAGTAATTAAATTAGATTTAATTTTAATACATTTCGCAATATGACACACCAATATCGATCTTAAATATATTTGGGCCCTAACTTCCCAGGCATTTGTATTATTGAACATAGATATGATATCCTAAAATTAATGTTTTATAATCACAATAGAGTTTATACACTACTATTTCCTCTAAGAGCTTTCTCTTTAGCGAGCCTTGTTAATCCTATACATACCAATACATACATACATAGCTTCACGCTTTATCCCTAAAAGAACACTTACATAGAAAAAATAATATTTTTTATAGAATTAAAAGCTCAAAAGTTTGATTTGAAACAAACGCCATGTTATAACTAACTACTTACAAAGTTCGAAAGCTAAATAGTGAAGTAAAACATGACATAAACGTATCGAGCGTCTAATGAAGGCTGATACGAATTGATGTATCGATTGTTTCATTCCTAGTTGAGGCAGGTCGAGTCCTACGGCAAGTGGGTTGTCCAAATTTTCGTATCTCTACCGTAGTAATAAGATCGAAATTTCTGTTAAGCTCATTTGTCCAATGTATTCCAGACGAATTGCCTATAGAAACAGCCAATTCGTATAATGGTTTCGGCTAAAGAGGGAAGTGCGTCTGCAGGATGTATAAAATCTTTGGATGTGCCCATTTGAATTAGATATTGTTGTATTAAATTAGTATCCGTTTGTTTTAAATTCGTGATGTTATAAATATATATGATACAATAAATGATGTAAATATGTTATCACCGAGTAACCAAATTAACGAAATATGTTGATGATGAAAGTTAATCTTTCGTATTTATTTTCTGAAACTTTCTACATTTATTCGTCACATATATTTAGCATTTTTTGGTGGTAAGTTGCGTAGTTGGGGCACGGCATAGTATAATTGGTGCAATCGATTTCCACATACCTTCCAGCGTTAATTCACCGAGATTTCGGCTACACTAGAAAATAGATTATTCGTATCTACCGTATATCAGAGCAAAACCGCTGCAAATCCAAAATGGGCCGTACTAATTCGTAGCTCCGACCGGCCTTAGCGTAGAGGCTGCGTGGCCAAATCAAGTTTGCTATGGTGCATCCCTTGATAATTTGTTCTAATTGAAATTCGAGTCATTGACATGGTCAACCGACTTAATCGAATATCCCAGAGTTCTCTCGTATGTCTGGCTCCGACGTGCCTCTGAGCATGCCACATGCACAGGGGAAAAATCTAGTCATATATCATATATCAAATCTTACTTATCGAATAAAGTTTGAATTAAAATGATAATTTGGTAAAACTTTATACAAATAATCAGGTGCATATAGATTTTTTTGATTCTTTGTATAAAGAAATTCTAAGACAAAAAAATTGCTTGAACTAAAGAGACAATAAAAGATACAAAAGCGTACACAAAATTTACTTCTTAAATATTGTGTAAAAAGCGGAGCAACCACGTGCGAGTAACTTCTCAATACACGATATTATTTTCTTAGTATCGTGTATTGAGGATTCCATCATACATTACTTACTACTAAGTTGCCTCAATAAAGAAAATAATCACAACCAAAAATATATAATATCGTCACCATTAAAAAGGCTGCCATGACAAAGTTGACCGATTGAGTGTTTTTGTCGTTTATGATTTATGTGTCGCTTCCGAGAGACAAGCTGATTACCGATAAGTGTCATCAAAAAAACGGCGGCGAAAAGATTTAATATTAACGATGTTGCCATTCACGGCGCAACCGGCAACTTATTTAAAATTTAAACAAATAATAAAAAATATCATAGTTAATTTTGAATCGGTAAAAAAAACCCGAAAACCGAACTAGAACACGTCCCGCGGAAAGCGAAACCCCACTCGAACACATGTTAACAATTCAGAGGTGAATAGAGTGGAGTAATGTTTGTCGGTAAAAGTTGCGGGAGCCCGTCCCGTCCCGTCCCGTCACGCCGGCCTAACAGGTTGCCAAATTTGCCACTATTTTTACGTGTCCCGCTCAGTGATGTGACGGCACACCTGTTGTTTGCCGAATTAAACAAAAACGCCGCGCTGTCAATACCGGATAAAACCTATTTACAACTCTATGTTGTTTAATCTCTATGGATGGCTAAACCTCGCGTTTTATCTGCGGGATTTATGTTGACCTCACCTTTCAACTTTGCTATTTGTGTGTAGGTATAGGTAGTGGGAGATGTGGGAGAAGTGGAAAAGTGTACAAATAACTTTTGTGGAGAGTAATTTCTATTTTGAAGGAATTATGCTGGCGCAAAAAAATACAATATAGTATTTTGCAAAATCTCTTTACAATAAAATATTTAGTTATTTTTTAAATAAACCAATAAATCATACACGTGTAGTGTTTTCAATATTACTCCTACAAAGCTGACGCTGAAACTGTCTATATTGGCTATTTAATAAATAAATATAAAAAGCAATTTACAAATGTAACTAAATTGCATTATTTTTCTTTTCTCAGTGAACCCAGTGTTCAATCAAACCCAAATCAGCTTAACGCATAAATATTTTAACTTAAAAACAACGTTTCCCTATCGACGACAAATATGTATTAAATCACACATATGACTGAAATATAAAAGCGTCCCATCACTAGCGTGGCGCAGCACTGTTGATCCGGGCGGGCCAATTAAACGGTTTTTACGCAGCCACATATTTGCACCGATAATACTGTGCGTGTCCCGGCGCCGCCATTTTTAGACCACTAGTTGCATTTAATGAATCAACTTAAATGTTGGTCTGTTGGATTGCGATATCTCATATCATGTTTATAGTGCTTTTTTTTGGAATCTCTATTGATTTAAAAAAAATAGTAGAGTCATAAGTAAGGTTAAAATAAATTAAATAAATCGGCTTCATTCAGCAGATTAGGAAGAGGGAATATAGTGCTAAGCCAACCCGTTTCCCATTTTCCACCAAATTTTCGAGGTATTGTGTATAGCGGCGGAACTCAACGCCGGGCTTGCCTTGGTGCCAGAGATAAGAAGTGAAAATATTAATTAATAATAATAGTTATAGTCACATCCTTGTGCCACTGCATAATGACGGCCTGATCATTGTAACCGATAATAAGGATAAGCATGTTATCTTTTTTGTATTCCTAGATGAGAAAGATTGGTTAATATTTTCAACTGTTTTAATGAATGAACATAAATGTATTCGTTGGATTGCGTGCGAAATATCATATGATATTTATAGGTTTCTTTTCTAATTACTATTGATCTTGAAAAATAAAAGACGGGCTTCTGCAGTCGAATTTCCAAAAATGTGTAATAAAAATTAAAATCAAAAGATCTTATTAGACGAGAAAAGTTGGTTAATATTTTCAAGTGCAAAATTAATATGCCGACTCGTTCTCATAACTTCCTATAGTAGCTACCTAATAAAATTATTTGAAACTATTTTTAAAATGTTTGATTTCTGTATCCTCATTAGTTGACTGTTTTGAAATAAAAAATAAGAAAATTGAACTTGTGTGTGTATAAATTTTATTATAAGGAAAGCGTTATAATTATAACACTTATTTGGTAAAAAAACGTTCACAAATAATTATTCATAATAAAATAAACGGTAAGTGCTTAACATTTTATATTCAGCTTATACCCACCATTGAAATGTTTAAGAGCTTTCGACAAGTATAGAAGCCTTTGCCGACTCGTTCTCATAACATCTTATGAAATATATTTAATACTTTATTTTATGAAATATTTAATATAGATTAGGTATGGATATGGAATTATTTCACATATGTACTATAAGTATGTTCGATATTAATAAAACAGTATTTTTTGCAACGCAAATTCGTATTAGAGGCCGAAATCGATACCCACTTGGTGGATTGAATTATTATGTATTAAAATTATTATTTAATAATACGCATTTCTTCGCTTTGGCACAAAGACATAAGCCCGGCGTTGAGTTGCGTCACTCAACACACAATGCCTCGTATAATTCGGCGGAAAGTGGGGAGCGGAGTGTCTTAACACTAGGTTACCTCTGCCTACCCCGCTACACGCGGGATACAGCGTGAAGCTGATAAAGAAATTGTATTATGTAAGTATTAATAATAAAACTGTCGCATATTAAATATAAATTGAATTCTACTTAACTTCAAAGCACTTGAAGCAACAACAAAGATGTTTTATATTAATAATTTCATCATTTTTAAGATTTCAATGTAGCAGGTGGTGCGACAAAGGCTACTTGGAAGAAATGCACAAAGTGGAAAACAAGTATTTCCTTTACCCTTTGGTGGGTCTTTAAGAGCGAGGCATAGAAAGTACAGGGTAATGATAGCTTGGGATGTGACGATGGGCTTCATGATAACTTAATAGTTTTAAATTTAACAATGACTAGCGACCCGCACGCGGCTTTGCTTGCTTCAACTTATTGTTATATTATAGCCAAATTATATAATATACTTACTTACATTGTAGCCTATGTATTATTTTGACATATAAGCTATGTATTATCAGTAGGATGTATTTAATAAAAAATATAATGCCAATAAAATATATATTTAAAATATTTTGTTTTTCTTTACAAGATAATTCGATTTTTTTTCTTTTAGCCATACATGTTAACAATGAGGACCAGGATCCATATTTAACACATTAGTGTTGAGTGGCGGAACTAATTTAAATATTTCTCCAAATAAAGTGACCCATAACTATCGCGCTTGCCTCCTATAAGATACGATCACTCTGTGCTATAATAGGGAATATATAAGATAACTTTTTCTTACATTTTGTTTATTTAACCTGCTAACTTAATAAACTAAAATACCATTACTGTTTTATTTCAAAAAGTCAAAATATTAATTAATAAGAAATAATAAAAAAAAATATGAAAAAAAAACCACATCAATAGCCTAGAGCGAAACAAGCTTTGGAATTGCATCAAAAGAAAAAAAAATTGAATGCAATGCAATCAAAGTGAATTGGGAAACCACGAGAGGAGGCCCGAAAGACAGTTACTGAATGATCGGCCTCACAACACCGCGCGCCGCGTCGCCCCTCGCAATCGGAATTTCATTAATCTGGAGATCATCTTCAACTGACTGACGATTCCACGTCGGGTGTCACGCGCAGCACAAAAATGTCCATCGCCGTCCGACACCGCCGCCTCACGGGATATTATACTCTATAACATTTTATTAAATCGTAGAATCCAATAATGTGAGTCACGTGCCCGGTGATTTTTTAATTGAATATTCGTAAACAATTTAAAGGCAATCTGAGTATGGAAACCACTATATAAAGCTGCAAACATGCCAATTTAAATGTTAACGTCACAGGTCTATCAGCGTGTCAGTTAAATCGGTGAAATGATGAATTAAATTCCATGTAAAATTCGATACCCGCGACAAATGGACTGAACCAATTATAATATCAAAGTTTGCGAATGATCGGGCCAGTCGAGCCGAGCTGTCGCTTGTATGGCTAATATATACTCGTATAGTTTTTTAGCTTTAAACGGTTAATTCTTATTATTTGTGTAGGAAAATTAAAATCTTCGCTTTCGATGTAGGCACACCAAAGAGACACGAAGAGATATTTACAGAGAATATTCGATAACAATAATTTAATATCGATTACGTTGTTTTTGGATAAAAAAAATACTACAATTTTCATTAAATTCAACTTGATATGTTTTCTATAGTAAAAATTACAATTAACGTTAACATCTGCCATCATTGGCAGCTTATTTTACCGTTGGTTATCATTGATTTGGACTTCAGCTTGCCCAAACATTTATGGTAAAGAATTCAAGAAAAAAAAAATAGAACCTCATGTGTTCTATTTTTTAATTAATTATAGGCAATGCCAATAGAAGGGACCCGGAGCGTTTCACATACATACGCGTAATTCCAAAAATAATCGATCCGCACCCCAGTGCATTAACAGTCTGGTGCGATGGGGAGTCATCGGCCAAATTTTTATTATGCATATTTTTTAATTTTATTTTTTTCACCCCCACGCCGCTGGGTGACTGCATGTGCCAGTATTAAATCAATACCGTCCGAGGCGGCTTATTCTTTTTGCTAGGACGGGGCGAACGTTCTGTTCACCTTCTGAGCGCGTGGCGCGTGTGCCTCTAATGGAAGGTCGACGTTATGAAATCCACTCACTATATTCGAAACATAGGCTCATATATTTTGCATCCATTTTTAGTGACCTCCGGGTGGCATATGTTTTAGAGATGAAAATTCGCCTCTCGCAGCGAAACCTTCGGCCCGCACCGTTAGTTTCTAGCTTCATAAAAATGCTTCAGTTCCATTATTCATTTTGGGCCACTGAACGTCAAAGGAGTTCCGCGTCTTCCAAAAAAGTAAAATGTATCTATCTATTCTAGGCAGTAGTCTAGCAACTGTTTAAATTTGGGATATCAATTATGTCACTGAATTATATTTTAGCTTGTCAAATAGCATAATAATCCATATATTTCTTTTTTCTTTTGCTAAACTGAAATTTACTTCAATTACCCATTAAATCAATAATAAAATTGGTTATATTAAGAAAAGATATCTATGTACTAGGGGCGTCTTTTATCGTCAATGGTTACATCCGCCTAAACGCGTAAATTGACCCTTGACTACGTGAGTCGCGAGCATTTGACAATTTGTTGTTGAAACTGTAAAATTTGCGCGGCTATCAGTTTTATATGGATAGAAAGATTTTTTATGAATAGAACTAGCACATAAACTGTAATAATTGAGTAAAATTGTAGATTTTTCTCTTGCATTTATATGCAATATTATTATAATTCAATTTTAAATTAAATCAAAATTATACATTTAATCACCCTACTGTATGCGGGATCACCTTTACGCTGTATCCCGTATGCAGTAGGGTAGGCAGAAAAAACATAGTGTCAAGATACTCTGTTCCCCATTTTCTGTCGATTTTTTCCAGGCATTGCATGCTAAAATGCCGCCGGGCTTTTGCCTTGCCAGAGCGAAGGGGGATGGAACCCACAACCATCGCGTTACAGTCACACCCATGTGCCTCTGAGCCACGACGGCCTCAGGCAGCTTTTCTTATCAACTCTATATTAATAATAAAATAAGAAAAACTATTCAATCGATAAAAAAAAACAATGCTTATTGTAGATGTATGAATTATTTTATATTCAAGCCGTGCAGAAATTGACGTAAAAAATGTCACAGTTACAGGAATCGGTTTCGGCGGCAAGAAAATGTCAGGTCGCTATTACGCGAGGACTGAACGAATAAATTATTCATTTGGACGACGATCGAGATTCATTTCTTCAATACCTAATAAGTGGTTACTAAATCAACCCTAGGTAACCCTGAAGCTTGATAGAGTAATCGATGTTTATTGATTATTTATAGTTACTAAAGCGAGGATTTGTTTTACCTGTATTTATACCATCAACCTGAATAATAATTAATTATTATCAATTATTAAATGTTATAATGGAAAAGGTTTTTCTCTACTCAGACAACGAATATTATAAAATAAATTGTTATATTCATTATTCTCAGGTTTGATTTAATTTATTTATACGTCCGTTCAGAAAAATAAATGGTAATTATTAATAATATTTATATAGAGGTACAGGAATGCGTTTGTTAAAGCGACAGGTTGTAGGTTCGATTTCCATTCGAGGAAATGAAATATTTAATATTTTAATGTCTTCGCTCTGGTGACGAGGCAAAGCGTGGCGTTGAGTTGAGTTCGCCACGTAACACGCTATGTCTCGACAAATCTGGAACCGAGTGGGAAACGAAAGTATCTTAATGGAAACATTAAGTTCTCAGGTTTCCAGGTTCCCTGGTTTTTTCTGCATACCCTGCTATATGCGAGAACACAGCGTACCTAAAAGGGAAAAAATAATAACATAAAAACATATATTTTAAATCGATGTCGATAAAAAATGTTTAGGTTTGATTCGAGCAGAAATGCTATTAGAGATAATTCGATAATGATAACTGCATGTTGCCTTATTTAGTACAAATTACTAGCAACTATCGAATTTGTAAAGCACTATTTGTAAACAGTCTACTTAACTAGATACAAATATTGCATGAAAATATATAAGAAATGTAGAAGAGTTCATATAAAATTAATCATTCAAATTTAGTTCATATATAAATGGCAAGTACATTCTAGCCTATCCAGTGTTTTGTTTTTTTTTTACTAAGAATAATACCTTTAAATTTTATCGAAGTTATTAGCTATATGTTCTCTGTTTTTAGTTAATTTAGAAATACCTACAGAACTACGAGCAGCTGTGTCGTCCATAACAAAGAAATGAAAATATTATTTTAAAATAAATTATAAACATTTTTAATTAAATGAAAAACATTAAATATAGGTATTATGAACTAATACTTATATATAGTTGTACTGTGAATATTTGTTCGACGGGGTGGACGAGGAGATCAGGGAGATAGGGCCCACAAACATGTTAAAATTTAATTTTAGTTTTTATGGGGCAGTCAGTCTGGGTCATGTGATGTAAAATAAAGACAGAAGGAGGCAGTACGACGAGCCAAAAATTTCTGAGCAACGGTGCACGCCCGCAAATACTGAAATATAGTTCCTTTTAGCTTTTTAGATACATTGGGTTAGATTCAAAAATAACTTTTCGTTCAACATTAAGATTTGTTACATATTTAGCAAAAACTGTTTCAATAAAATTTACTAAGGAATTAGTAAGATAAGTTTCTTTAGTTCTTTTTTTTTTTTTAAATTGAACCAAAAAACATTAATGCCAATTAAGATTTATTAGTCAAATATTGGCTTCTACGCGGCTACCGTCCACTTCAATTATATTAATATTTATTTTATATTAATAATTAAAATATAGTTCGCAAAAAAATCGTATTAGAAAAATGTGTAGTTATTTCATTATGTAGGTATTTAGGCAAGCGGTAGTTAAATTGTGGTTTTCCCGCGTAAATCCCGATCCCGCGAGAATTCTGGCATAAAAAAAGTCTATGTTCACAACTCCCTCTATCTTTCAGTGAAAATCAGTTCAGCTGTTACCGAGTTAGCCTTTAGCACTAGAAAAAAACGTAGACAGACACTTCAATTTTAATAGATTTATCTTTTTATATTAGATGTTTACCTAATAATCTAATATAACAAAATAAAGATAAGTTAAATAAATAAATTAACTATAACTATATTTTTTACTTTTTATAGTGCTATAAAGATGCGTAGCTATGTATCTACATATTTACTTTAGGTGAAATAAATGTTTTTTTTAATTCAAAAAAGGAAATCAACAACTCAATAAATATTAATGAACTAACAAGTATGATATGCCTCAATAATTAAAGAAAAATAACAATAAGAACCAATGAAAGAATTCTAGCCATAGATAGGTAAGTTAACTTATCTATATTTTATCAACCAAATTTAACAAACTGACGTTAAATATATACTGTGTTAAGCAATTTCTTTCTTACAGTACATAGCTAACTATCTACATCGTATATTTCATAAGCCAACAATCCAATAACCAAACGCCGGTTCCCCAAAATTTCGCCATACAAAAAACAAACTCAACAACAGAAGTAATTATAAATTCAAAAAACATTTTTTAAATGGCTACATGGGAATCGATAGCGCGACCCTTGCCGGCGAGGTCGCGTCCGCAGCTCATTTTGCTCGACGTGTGCGCAGAGAGGCAAAACCGGCGTTTCGCGCATACACTTTACGTCACCCCACGAGTTATATTTCACATTAAACTCCCCCTCCCCCCATTGTTCATTCGCACCCATTATAATTATTCCGAGCGGGATATAAAACAAGCAATCTATACGGACCTATCTAAATACAGCGAAGGGGTAACACTAACAGATTAGGAAAATAAAATATAAATAACTTTCATATTTTTTTGATATTTCTGCAGCTGGTTACAGCTTGAGTGCTTTTGGATCAGTTTTAAGGCAAACTGATGGATAGAGATTTCATTTTTTAATAATTATCAACCTTAAAAATTATAATAATATAATATACTATTTGCTGTTGGCTACTTCAATAGATATCTATCGAAAGATAGAAATAGATTAGTATGCAAATTAATCTTAATGGAAATCGTTCAACGAAGTTTGATTTAAATGTACTTAGGTATATCTAAATGTATATACTTATATCTATAATAATAGTACTTTTTTATCTAGTAAGATATGTTTCTATGTTTATCACCACTCACTCTTTACTATCTTATTAATATCTCTTTTTCTCTTTTTTTCTCTATTCTTCTTAAATATTAAATTGCGCAAAATAAATATATTGTATCTCCATAAATGCGCACGAGCAGTAACATTTTCTATATCGATAATGATATTAAATATTAAAATAATCCTATAAGTTAATAATAAAAAGAAATGAACAGTTCCTTGTATATTTATGTTATATAAAAATCGATAAGTAGTTCCGTTAAAAAAATATATAATTAATATCGATTCAGTGAAACGCCACGCACAATTAGGCACCTGTTGTTACATTCTATTATTACTAAAACACTCATATAATTATTTGTAAAAACTAAAATAATACTTTTATAATATAACATAATATTAATATTTTTTGCAGTTTAGTTATACATCTACCTACGTATTGCATAGGTTTTTCAATATATCTACTGTAACGTTTTTAATATTGGAATTGAACACACTTTATGAACATCTGGTTTTTTATTTGCACTCTATTTTTAAACATTTACATTTTGGCGATTTATGCTTATATAAAAATATATATATTACATTTCACGAAATATATAATTGGTCTAAATAAACTGGTGGCATCTTTACCATGGCGGACTTACAGGCACACGAGGTTTCTAAACGCTTTCCTTTGCCACAGAATTTACATGGTAAATCCGATTTGCATCGAATGTACGTTTAGCTACAGCCCCACTCTCAAAGGCAACTTGTATTCTTTAGTAAGCATGAAATGTTTATATCAAATTTTATAGTAAGTAGTAGGTAAGTACCGACATCGTGAAGGAATATTCGTTTAGCTTCTAGAACATAAGCTCATTATTGATGTCGCTTACAATTTTAATATGAAAGACTGTTCAACAGTTGTAAATAGAATTTAAAACTCATTATTCCCAATGGAACTGAATAAAAATAATGGCAACATACAAACAAGCATATAATAAGGCACGGAGCCAGCAGCGCCAACAAATCGCATAATAAGCAATAAAAAAACATTCCCGTTAAAATCATCAAAACGTGCCACCTAAATACGTCCATAGTGCGAGCTGAAGTAAAATTAGCTGCATAAAAAATAGTAGTTTTATTGGCCCGTGGAAGGCATTCAGGCAGTGTCTCGCTAATTCACAGAAGGGCTGAGAGCGCGAGTTTCACACTTACGTGAATCAGTGCGTGAGCTAAGTAAATTCATAGTGCTCCAACCGCCGGACTAATTTAATGAGAGGGCCTTTTCAGCGGGCCGCGCCCCGAGAGTCATACGTCGCATTAAAATGAGATTTAACACTGAAATGTCATAATTAAGGCACTACAGCGAACCGATCCGCCCGCCCTCGCCCGCCCCCGCGCCGGTGCCAGCGTTTGAGAACAGCTACTTCGTTATTGTGACTCGGTACCTATAAGAAACCTTGATTTGCAACTCGGGCATGCGCGACTTTTTAATAGTGTACAAACCGGCTATTCGTATATTTCAAAATTTTAGTTATCTCTCGCTGTAGTTGCGTATACATCCTCAACCTGCCACAGGTTAAATACATAGGTAGGTGTATATTTGATTAGTTACAAGGTTCTTTGAAAATATTGTGACCAAAAAAACATTACAAAAAATACGTTTTCATTTGTAACACCAGCCGGAACGGTCGCGTTACAACAGTTCAAAATAAATTAAAAATGTCAATCTGTAAACAAGCCTAGATAGATAAAATTAAACGGTTTTACAAATCTTTTGACAGAGACGCCACCACTACACCACCTACATTACCGGCGTCACTCCACACGCGACTCGCGACTCGCGACTCACAAACATTTCCAGAGCTATTATCTGGCGCGAACAGCTCACGACGCAAAGCTTTGCCGCCCTCAATGATCCACTAGTGACTAGCGCGACTGACGCCGGGGTACAGAGGAACCACAAATTAAGAGACAATTCACACCACTAGGTGAGCGCGTAATTCCGAGCTCGCGGCGACAGCGTACATTGTAGCGCCGAGCGCCGATGAAAGGGTGCAGTCGGCGCTATTAAAACTTACAGCGATACGCGCGAATATAAAAAACGTATCGTAGACGGTGCGGATAAAATAAAAGCGTTGGCACACGAAGAAAATGAAAGGGGTAATTGCGGCTGCGGCCACAAAAACGCCGGAGTGCTAAACTAAAAGAAGCTGTTAGCGTTTAAGTCGTGCAACAATCTGAAAGGCAACATATACTGGTATTTATTCAGGGGCTGGTTGCCGCTAAAAGCTTTACCTATGTTTGATATTTTTAAAGACGGGAAATGTACAACTTAATGCCTAAGCTGTCTTTGACGGGTGTTTATGGAGCGGAACATTTAAGTCGATGTGCAACTCTTGATCTTGTCTCGCGTGGATGTTTCAATATGGCAAATATTATACTTACCTTGGTTTCCCTTGTCGTTGCCACATACAAATATATCATTTGAAACTTACCTGAAAAAATGGGAAATGTTTAATTAGTTCCATTGTAAATTTACATTTGTTTGAAAAGAGCTTTAAACTAACAAATTTTTGTTTTTTTTACATAGATAAATACATATTTGTAATATGAAGCTGCAATATTCTGATTTCATTGCGAGAAATCTCTTTTTTGAAAATTGATAAATAGTTTACTTAGGTAATATAGATAACTGTAAGTTAATTTATACTGCACATTCATATTAATTTCAAAACAAAGCATTTTCTAAAATATAATCTAACATATTTTCGGTTTCGTAGAAAGCTAAAATTTGGCTTGTAGTTCCTTGAGAATTCTAGAAGAGCATTACGATTTATATTTTTTAATATCCTACAGGAATCGGGAAAATGTCAAATAGGCTACAACTCGTATCAATAGAAGTATCAGCTACTTACAAAAAATCAATGAGAAATGGAAAACACTGGGAACTCAAAAAAAAATACATTTATGGCAAAAACAACTGATTTAAAAGTAAATTAAAATTTAAAAACACATATACCTACATATATACGAAATATATTATAATTGTTTCGAACCAAAACAGACTTAGTATAAACATTGTTGCTGAAACGTCATAATTACTGCAATGTACTCTACATTGTAGTAATGACTGATTAAATAAAGAATTACAATATACCTGTCCTTTACCTTTGTGTAGGTAATTAAAGATATACATTTTTTATTAATTTCCTTCACAACCTTAATTAATATCGTATTACATATTTGCTCTTGAAAAAAAAATATTTAAAATAAAATAATTATATAGAAATTAAAGTTTTTGGTATCCTAAAGATTGGAGACAAAGTCGATATAGATCTATGTTGGTTTTATAAAATGAAGAAGCCTCTGTCTCTGAGAACACTGTCTCCACAGTAGATACTCGTGGATTCTTATTACCTACCGCATAAGAACATGACATGACATTTGGGGTTGTAAAATTAATATTGATATTAGCTAATATTTTGATAAACTAAGTATATATATTTTGGTCGCTGCCAGCAAAGATGTCCTCTTGATTCGTTTTACATATTTTTTAAACTGATATGACGAAAAAAGACGATAAGTTTTTCATCTATGGTATATCCAGTCGATGCACTTATTATGGAAGTAAACTCGATTGGGATACTAATTTTGCAATAAATAAAAATGTATACATCTTTTGATATTCTGTTGAAGTCTTCAAAGTAACAAAAAAGAGCTGGTCTTGCCAAACACTTCGTCTCCGTGAATTGTGTCAAAAAAGCGTTATAATGGAGTCGTAAATCATGATTTCTGCGCCTAATTAGTCCTCGTATTTAAATGCACAAAACTTTATTACCCACTCTGTTTTTCGCTTTAAATACTCCAATATATAATTTGGACGAAACTAAATGGACGAGTTGGAAGCGAGACGAGATGTGTTGTTGATAAGATTCGATAGTATCGAACATATACGTAATTCGTAGTATATAATCTATATGTAATTAGATGAATATTAAATAAAAATATATTTATAAATTATTCCTTTGTCCGCGCTCAAAGAATCCTCTACTAGCTGTAAGATGGGCCGGGCTCTATATAATTAGACCAATTTAAATCTTAATTAATATTAATTGTCCGACGTCGGAACGAATCTGTCGTAAAGGACCATCAGGAAAAAAAGTCTTAGCGTTTTATTATATTAACGGGAGAAAATGTCTTAAGAAATTATAGTAAGAATAAATTCGGCCTGTGTGAGTGACGTCCCGCGTCGCGAGTCCACAACGGAGTCGTGATGCCTTCTTGGAGGCGCACACTACACGTTTAACGGACGCGATTTGCTTCTCAGAGTTTTTTACGCGAGTGTACAGTAAAATAATACTTGCCTCTACACGAACCGGGCCCATTGTTGTCGTTTAAATATAAAATGATGCCCCGTAAGTTCTCTTAACGCGGATGTTATCATTTATTATTCTATTAAATTACTTAGTCATTTCGAAGTTAGTAAGTATATGTTGTGAGAGAGTATTAATATGTCAAAGGCAACCTAGCGACGTTTGTTAGTAGTTTGCTCCTTCAACTAGGACAATTCCTAATGATAGTAGAAGCTAGCGGAAATTCGGTAATTTTATAGCCGCGTTTGAGGATATAACAATCTCCTTTAAAAAATCGTCACAGCGTAAGTACGGCTTGTTACCTGTTTTCCCTTACCACGCATAACGCAGTGGAGTATTTGCTTAATTCTAGATAGAAAAACTAAATCTCACAAGTTCATTACCCCCGTTCTCTTAATCATATTAATGCACGGGGCACCTGCACATCGCTTAGGTGCCTATTATTCTCACAACAGAGAAACGAAAGGGGTTTCTGGGTACGTTACGAAAAAATGCATGAATTTACGTAAGTCAACTCGGTGACGACTAACGGGGGAGCTCAGCACGCGACGAAGAGTCTTATCACTCAGAGAATAAGGGCGCCCGTCAACCTGGACAGGTAAAGGCCCGCGTCGACGACCCTACGCGAGGATAATTTATTTTTATTTCGTCATAAATATTAATGAGATTATCCCGCATAATGTAAATGTCCGCGATGTTGGCAAACGAATATTATTTATTGTAAAGTTTTCAATATTAATTTTTTCAACGTACCTATAGTATATACTTAGCGCCCGGCGATGCGTGACATTGCGACATCAAAAATTAAAGCCACAAATCCGTATGTACGAGTATGTACATTGATATTAAAGAATTACTTACCTATAGACGGCGTCGACAGATATTTTTGTGACTCAGACCGTCGGTGAGTAATTAACTTGAGACTTGAAAGTTTTAATTATAATTCTAATTACCATGAAATTATAACTGACAAGCATAAATTATGCAAGTACAAATTAGACCGGCAATAAAATACTGAGCGGCTTTTTGGTGAAAATCTTAAAAGTTTCAATCATTTTTAATCATTTCTGCTTTAATAATATTAAAATAAAAAAAAATGTATTTTTTTTATTAAGAGACTTAACTGTACTAGAGTGAAATGTTAATATTATAATGATATATATTAAGCGAGCACATTTTGTGTTAAAATAAACGTAAATATAACATCTGAAATTGCAATAAAGGTAAACAGATATGAAAATTTATTGGATTCTCGAAACGTAATTGAGTTTTATTGTAGTAAAAAAATATATAAATACGAGTATAATATGCAATTACGTGCTATAAAATATTGGTTATAATACGTAGGTATTTTTCCGTTTACAACATTCTTTGTAGGGCAACGATCAAATAAATATTTTTCACGTCGGCCGCGAGCCCTTATTTAGATGTACATAGCGAACAAAATCCAATGTCGATAGTTTCATAGTAATACAATTTATTGATTATGTTAAAACCAGCAAAAAATATATAATTGTTCCTCAAATTGCCAAGGGAAAGGTTATATATTTATGTAGTTTAATATAAATAAAGTAACGTGCTTTTTACTAAGTTATAATAAAATATATTTATTTTTATATCGTTAAAACAAGTTTCTTATTATTTATTGCTGAGGACTACAAAGTAGTTAATAGTGTGTTTATATGAATATGTATTTGTCGTGTTTGTGTGCTCACTGTTACACAATTTCTATGCACACTATAATTTCAGTTCGGTTCGTAATCTTGTTATTCCTACTGTAGGTAACTGTAGTAGGAAGAGACAGTATATTTTTGCCGTTAATGTTCACTTATAGGTGAATCTATTCAAAATTTAACAGACAGGAAAACTACACTTAGGTTAAGCTGTTAAAAATTTATATATAATAGAAAAGGCACACTGTTATAATTTTTTTTCAGCTTCACGCAGTATCCCTTTTGGAGCAGGGTAGGCAGAGGGAGCTTAGCGTTAAGACACTCCGCTCTTCATTTTCCGCCGAATTATCGAGGGTTTGCGTTTTGGGTAGTACTGAACGACCCGCTTTACCTCTACACCATATTCAACATTTAATTTCCTCGAGAGGGAATCGAACTCACGAACTGTCGCGTGTACAGTCGCCACGATTGGCCTTATTCACTTTTTATTTATAAATATATTTTTGTACTACTAGCCACAGAAGACTATGTCAATAGTAGCTATATAAATATTTATATTTATTATGCGATCTTAATTTTAAATTCACCTTAGTTCACGGAGTGCTATCTCAGTAAAATTACTATGTGTGTAACACTCTATCAACTGTCTTTCCAGCTTCACGCTGTATCCCTCAAAAAGCAGGGTAGGCAGAGGGAACCTAGTGTTAAGACACTCCGCTCACCGCTGTCTTGTTATCAGAAACTGTTTTTAAAAAGTCTACTCGAAATAAATGATGTATTCTCGTTTTTATTTTATAAAATATAATATTAATCAGTTCACAGGGCCCACAAGGAGTATTTATAAGAGCTCAGTACCGACAGGTGTAGTTTTTATAGCGGACACGGGAAGCAGGCGCCATTACCGAGGCAAGACAATATAGCAAGGTCAATTGCAAATAATATAATAAACGTTAAATAGTGTTTAACTTTAACAAATTTTTACTCTAGGACAATAAATGTAAGATTTCAAATGTCAATATTATAAAATACTTTTATTATAACCAATATTAAATAATTTAAACTGATTTTGATATATTATTTTTTTATATTTATTTAAGTGACATCTTTAAGAACCTACCTACCTCTTATTATTTACAACTTAATCTAACTATATGTAAAATATTATTGTAATATAGCTAAACCTAAGTATATCATATAAGTACCCTCTTAAGAAAAATATAGGTATTTCAACATAAAGCATAAATATACCAAGTAGAAATTATCCCACACAATATAGCTATTAAAGCACAGCCTACCTATATCATACAGACACAATGTCTGTATTCGCATGGCAACATCGCTGTGAAAGCTATAATTATAACAATTAAGAAAAGTAGTCAGGAATAAAATGTTGCAATTAAATACGTGGCGACTGGAGTGGCAGAAGTGGCACGAGTTTGATACAAAATAATAGGCCGAACTAAAACTATGGAATTAAATAAGTGAAACATAACTAAATTAGCAATGGGGGAAATTTAAATTTTATGCGTATCAACACTAAAATGGGTAAAAATCTGCGTTAAATAAATAATTAAATAACAGTCAGCAGATGTAAATATCAATTTTATAGATATACGAAAATCTAAAAATCCTAAAGTTAAAAAAGGCTAAATTAAATATATCCTAAGAAATATATCAGGCGTACGAACATAAGGCGCACTGACAGATAGTTTGTTAATCTATACCGTGTAGCTCTCATCTCGAGAGCACTCGTGGTGGCAGCCGCGCGTGCGCGATCTACAACTCTATTAGCAAGTAGTGCGTCGTCACTCCCGCCCGTCCCGTCTGCCGGTCTGCCTGTCTGGCCTCACTTAAGGATAACTAGTCAATAACGTTACAATAAAAAAGCAAAAACGTTTCCATATCAATAATTTTATTTTCAAACTCTATCATTTTCTTCACAATTATTAATGGCACAAAAATCTTGGATGGAGAAAAAAAAATGTTGTAAACATAAGTTATAAGTATTTTTCGAAACTTATAATATAAATCGTGTTTTAGAATGATAAACCGAAAAAAGTTAATTAATGAGTAAGTAGATACAGTCGCGGACGACAGTGTGTGCCCGGCCTATAAGTTTATTAACGTCGCTCCCCACTCGTCTCGTCGTACCATATCCGACCTTCATATATTAAAAGAAACTATATAATCATTTTTTACATTTTTTGTATTCCGCACACAGCATAGCAGCCAGACGGAAACTTTGTGTGAAAACACTCCGTTCCCATAAACACACTTCCGTTCCCAGTTTTCCGCCAAACTCTGGACTCATTGTGTGTTGAGTGGCGGAAAATTCAACGCCGCATTTAATCTTTTAACATCGTTATATGTTTAATTTATGAAATTAATAATGCAATGTGCGATACATTTTTTGTACTATGTACGTATTTGGCTTTACAAAGAAATGGTTAATCAATAATTTTAATTATGGGACATCATTATAAACGAAGACAAAATAATAACAAGAGAAGGCTGGTTGTTTTAAACGCGAATTATTATTTTTATTTTAATATAAAGAGACTAGCGTCACTTTATTGCTATCAACATAATAAAATGTAAATAACCTGATATTATTGATCACCTACCAATATGATATAAATAAACATTATTAAGACAAAAGTTGTAAACACTGGCGGTACAAGGCTGTTTATTTATTACATAAATTACTTATTACTTATATTTTTCATTTGTTACCGTCAATAATGTTTTATTCATCCGCATCCGCACCAGCTATTTGTAGCTGTAGAAAAATAACGTGAAAGCAACAAACATAATAAAAATAACTAATATCAGACAAGTAAAGAAATATGGAGAGCAAGAGAGCGAGACGACCCGTAACATTCTCGCCGAGACAATAAAAATATAAAGATAAATAATTATAATAACACGCTAGATTAGATACAATGTTAATTAGCCCATTGTTCAACAAAGTGAATAGATATCGACTTTTATTATAAAGAAACACCGTTGAATAAACCTATCACAAAAAGTGTACTCACACCAGACGCACGATAGGAAGGGAAACCGTACCACATACCGGCATAGCCGCAGTCGCACACTATACGAGTATGTAACGTACGTAACAATGTAAGGGAAGGTCGGCCCGCTATTAATAAAATGAAATAAAAATAAAATATAATTATAATTATTTGCCCGCATTCGTGAGCGCGGGCGAACAATAAAATATACTTTAATTAGACGCGAGTCGATGCCGCTGTGCCGGTCCCAGCTCACGGGTCGTTGAACCGATATGTACACATTGGGACACTAGCGGCTATCGATCATTTTTCGCGTAGAACAACGATACAATCGCGTCTTTATGGGAAATAGAACTTAGAACTGTTTTGAGGAAATTATTCGTATCATTATTTGTAACGATTCAAGAAACCATTCGATTGTATCGATGCTTTTTGAATAAATCATTCGTTTATAGTGTTGTAGTTAATAAAAATCGATAACGTATTTTGCAGTATTAATGCCAATGTCAAGTTTGCCAATTGGCTGAACTGCGTGTTATTAAAATGTTTTAACATGTATAATATGCGCATACGTATAATTAACTATGAGTCCATTGTATAAACATACTTACTTACATATTTGCTTTAGCAGAAACAGTCTCGATAAAAAAACGTTTAAATATTTAACTAAAATGTGATAGCCATTAGATATCTTTTTGTGACGCACAATGGGGTTAAGAGTTGTATAATGTAATATTTTATTATATTTTTAAAGTATACAATTATAATAAATTATAATTTAGTAATTAATTGAAAATATAGATACTAAAAGATAATATAGATACAACAAATACATTATTAATAACAGCTAAATATTTTTTTATAAATAAACAAGCTGTTTACAATGTTATTCAATACACAGACAGCAACCTGTTCCGCAAGGGTCGACTGCTATACCAATAATAATTCAATAGAGTTATTAAATATACTTCATTTTTTATTTAAAGCCACCTCAAAAACTTTAATATTGCAGCTCTATAATTATGGATTGTAATTCTTCCTTTTATTAATTTAATACTGTACGTATTCGTACCTTTTGGTATTATATTTTTGTTGAATAAAATATCATTTTTGATTACCACACCTGTCACTACTGGCATTTTCGACATTTTAAGTAATAATTATGTCCTTGTAATTAAAGAAGCGGTGTCTCAACCTCAAACTACAAATATTCTGACTTTAGTTGTATATGTAAAAATAACTAACAACTAAGTAGGTAACTTAAAAATGTAAGTAATCGACGAGAATATTATTTAAGAAGCAGTGGTAGTTAAATGGAAGCGTTCGAACACTGAACCAGGAAGAGAACATTCAAAACAATTTACTTCTTGAAGGAAATGGTTCAAATGAAAAATTTCAAAAAATATTTGACGGTGTATGGGAGTGTATGACATATTAAAACTTTAATGACTAAAACAAGGTCTTGTGCCATGTTCTACATACCTAGATAGGTTGAGACTATTTCATAGTGTCTTCACTTCATTATGTAAAATATTTAAATAAATTAAATACAAATTTGAAAATATATCTAAAAAGCAATAAGTAGTTAAAATAAATAACATTTTAAAATGGTATATTCCTTATAAAGACATATATTTTGCATGACAGTTGACGGTTGCGACATTCCCGAAGCAAGCGGCTCAACCAAGCGTACTAAATGATGAAAAACGATAAATAAAATTTAATTATTCACGTCATAGGACGTATCCAGATACCTTAACTTCGCTACAAAGACGGCCTACTAGAATATAAATTTAATCGATATGCATTAAACAAGTTTTGAACTTAGACCAACCAAATTATCACTAACAAAATTTCTGCTTCACCTCTGGACTGTACAAATCTGGCCAAGAGGGACCCGAGGAAAGTGTTATTGATAGAGAAATCAAATTTCCAGCATAGAATAATGTAATATTGGTTCTGCACTAACTATATTAGTTGACGCTAATGTTATTATACTGCTGGAAGCAAAGGTTTGTCAACATCATCGACACTCTTTTACTATAAAAAAATGCTATGACCGTTTCGCCATCGAAAATCGAAAGTCTACTCTGAACTCCGTCAGTCACCGTAGTAGTCAAGTCACCGTATCCCAAAGGCAAAAATATATTTATATACCTGATGTTCTTCACAAAATTAGAGAAATATGAAAAAAAAATAAAGAGTACGTAGGTTGGACAAAGCACCAATTACTCATAATTTTAGTAGTATTTTTTCATTAATTTTTCATTCATCATTTTCACAGCGTGAGTCTATATACCTAGTCGTACTAATCAAGACCTACTGAAATATATTTAGTAATTATTATCATTTGTTGAAATATATAGGATTTTTTTATAAAAATAGACAAAATACATAAAAATAATAAAAAGAGGAAATATAATTCCATTAAAGTGAAATAGAATAAATGACGAACTTCATCTTATTGCATTTCTTAGTTCTCTTATTGAAGAATAGAGCCCACGTGCAAGAGGACTTGCGACCTTATAATATCCGTTATCTATCTGATAACTTTTTTCTAAGAAATGAAATCAACTAGTTCAAATGGGAGGAAATGTATCCATGTCAATAAGCTTACAGTGACATTGTTATTTTTAATTATTATATTTATTTCTGTCTTCCGCCAGACACTTTTGCAACAATTATATGTGAAACATTGAAATATTTATAAATACATATTAAAATTGATAATAATAATACTATTATAATATTTGGTAGAGATAGATTAAAGTTTCTCTTTGCGACTTGGGTCAATTTTAAAAAACAAAACCAGATCAAGTTCATAGATGGACATTTTATATGCGCCGCTCATTCAATCCTCAATCCTCAATCGATCCTCAAGTTTGTGAAGCCAGTACAAGCTTAATAGATTGCATTCAGTTGGACATAACCCTATATTAAAGAGTTTCCGTAGACTCGACTCTAATAAATGACAGTCGCGATTTATTCCCAAAGGGACTCTATCTACGGAAATGAACTTTATGTTAAATATATAAGATTGATATTCGATCAACCGATGACGTTAATTCGCGATCTTACAATAATACAGGCAATCCTCGACGTATTCAAAAGTTTTAAACTCAATTGTTGTCAGGCAAACAATAATAACCTTTATTACAGTGATATTAAGTTTGTAATATTACATTTTATATTGAATACATATCACTGTTCTGTACGCTGTGGGAACTGTTCTTAAGAACGTACGATACAGTCGACTCACACTACGTTTGAAGAACGGAACTAATGCCATTTTTAATTTATTTTATAAATAATTATGGAAGTATTGTTGAACGATTTAAAAGATTATAAATATGTAATGTATTGATAAATTTAGATATTAATAAATCATTATTTTGATTTTATCCAAGAACAAAATATTCTTAGTTAAATATAAATAGAATAGAAATGCAAATTACATGAACTTCAACGTTCTAAATATCACCAACTAACAACTCATTCTCAACCCAATATAACAGAAATATAGAAAATAATAATATAATAACATATGAGCAAAATTTAAAAAAAAATCCCTCTCAGTATAACGTACAAAACCGTCCGTGTGGAACGGCCTCACTCCCACATACCTCATTTGTTATAAGCCACATTATAATCACACATTGTATCGGATAATAAATAGAAAAAGCGACAATAGCAATAACGAGTCACAAATAGATGTCTAATAATGAAATTGTAGGTACGTGTATAAATACAGGTAGTGTGCGCCGGTCCGTCGGTCCGTTTAATGGATGCTTTGGGTAATTTAATAAGGTCGCTTCCGTGTGGTGGTGGTGGTGGTGTGGTCTCATATTGTCGCTACAAGCTACATCTGGGTATTGGAATTTCATCAACGCGTGCTTGGGTGCTTGGAAGATACGACGGTGACGGCTGCTTATAAGTTTTGGTTAAAATTCCGACGACAGACTTATTTCGTGTTGCATACGCTTATGCTTCAACGTTTATTATAGAGAGATCTATGTAGTAGGTTTTTTGTTAGCTTCACGCTGTTTTCCGCTTGTAATATAGCAGGGTAGGCAGAGGGAACCAAGGAATCAGTGCTAAGACACTCCGTTTTCATTAAAACACTTCTCTTCCCTACTTTTTCGCCGAATTCTAGGAGCGTATAAATGAAAATGTTAATAATTTAATTTCCTCGGGTGGGAATCGAACTCACAACCTGTCGCGTTTACAGTCGCACGCTTGCGCCCTTGAGCCACGACTGGCCTCGATGTAATAGGTATCTTCGCATATTCTTACGTAAATTACAATAATAATTTGTTATAGATATTGTTTTGCTTCGCTTGTTTTGCTTATGTGCGATCCATTGGTAATTAAGTAGTTTATAAAACTATGAGGGAAACCTAGAAGGTAGGTAAAACTTCTTTCTAATACTATATTTGTATTGATTGTTGATATATCTACATACAAATGCATATACATAGATGAAGTTTATAATTAATGTAGCCTAGTAAATATATTGCGAGTGCCGATGTTAAAAACATGTTTATTTTATTTATAAGTTTTCTAATAAGGTAATCGATATACTTTAAATGTAATCACGTTTTTAAAATATTCAGGTACTTATTGAAAATTAGGTAGTACGCACATTATGAGCATAAAATAATACATATTTTATAACTATGTATAGGTATATGATTAATAATTTAACAAACACTACTTTCTCTCTGCGAGGGTAGCCATAGTTAAGACACTTACTTAACTTAACTTCACGATTTATCCCTAGCGGGGTAGTCGGAGAGAACGGAGCGCCAAACGCTATGGTCTCTACATACCTCTTTCGCCTCGTCCACTGTCATCAACCTTTTCATACATGCCCTTCGGGGGGTCCTCTTGCTTTTTACGTGACGTTCCTCCAGTATCTTTGATACTGTGTTTTCGAAGGTCAACCGATATCTCCCCCTACCTCTCTTACCACTCACTGTTCCATCATAAATCTTTTTTGCCATTCTTTCATCACTCATTCGTTCGACGTGCCCAAACCAGCTGAGCACGTTCTTCTTCATTCTTAGTTAAGACACTATTTCCTCATAAGACACTTTTCGCCGAATTTTTCGTGACATTGCTTGATCTTGACAGAACTGAACGCCACGTTTAACCTTGTTGCCAAAACGTAGAAATGAAAATACTGATAAATAATAATTCAATTCATCAAGTGGGGATCGAACTCACAACCGTCGCATTTTCAGTCACACGCTTGTCCCACTGCGCCCCAACGGTTTCAAATAATAAATAATATTATGACAATATCTCAACAAGTGAAGGTACTACCTACAAAGTATATAAATACTTATAATATAAGACCCGTCGACACGCACAAGCGGAGAAGCATCTTTTTTCCATACTAAAAAATACCGTATGCACATAAATTGAGCTGACCTTAAACAGCCGTTGCTAAGTCATTTCCCAGTTTTTCTCCACCAGCTCCGTTCCAGGTCTGTCATATTGAACACTAACTAGATATTAGTAGTTAGTGCTGTAAGTAAATATAAATATAATTTTAGTATTCGCCTTTAATTAGTCCCTTTTCACGTATAAGGTGGCACTAATCGACGCTAGTAGCAGTCCAACAGTTTACGCGTCAACAAGGCGTTTGCGCTTTATAATGTTGGCAATAATGTTCAATATTAAAGTTCAAAAGAAAGATAGATATTATTTAGTTTTATACATGCTCGTATAATGTATACATTAATGCAAATATCTACTGATGTAATAAGAACTATAAATTCCATAACTATATTGGGACTAGTTTTAAAAATGTATTACAAACATATCTAGTATTTTATATGGCGTTATATACTTATTTAATATTAATGCTAATATAGATTATTAACGAAGATAAGCGATATACACATGTTATATTGCCCGTAAAAATAGTTTTGTTGTTGAAAAACGACGTTAAGCATGAAAATAATTATTTAAAATATATTTGTATGTCGTTGTTTCTAATATTTGAGCCTACACAAACAATTTTATTAAACATTGCTAAATACGTAGATAACTATTAATTCAAATTCTATCTATACTATACGAATTATATTTGTAATACGGATGTATATTAATGACGAAAATCTTAAAACATTTTATATATATATTTCTAAAATATTTTCAATGTCATTAATATTTAGTTACAATCTAAAGAGAATTTAACAGTAAAAAGTGGCACCGAATTCGGCGGATCAATAGTTTGAGCACAAACAAAGTTGGTTTCCATGCAGACGGTGCAGAAAGTCGGTGGGCTCTTGTATTTTTAATATACCCCTCCCCCCTCGGGCCTTCGCCTCGGGCCCCCATTTTAACATAATATAAAATTATAAGCGACATGAATCACGATAATGCGGCGCGGGCCTGTGTGCGCGGCCAATTCACAACTTTGCTACCCTATACCCTACCCGCCCCTGCCACCCCGCCACAGACTACGCAACGATGGCATCGCCGAATATTTTTAATATCTACACTAAACACAAATATTAAAATGCAACCCTATAAAAGAGAGAGAAAACAAAAATCAAGCAATACAGCCAAGTTGCCCAAAGTATCTATGATTATCACAAGTTTTGGAGATTTAGTGTGGATTATTGTTAATTTAAAAAACATTACTAATTAAATGTTATATTCTACAGTAAATCACTTATTTATACTATTTACTATTGATTTGAGCTTTCAGAATATTTTATAAATAACCAATTGTATATTGGCAATCGTGCTGCAATAATATTATTTTTTTTTGAAGTAGTCTCAATGAAATAAAAAAATAATCCGCGATCATGAAATTAAAAATTGAATGCACGCCTCTGTAAGCAACGTTCACCTACTCTGTGGGCCCGGCCCCGCGCACCACGGGCAAAAAGAAAAGTTTTATTTTTATAAGACAAGAAATTTATTATAGCTGATGGTCGTGTCGGTTTCGCGTTCCTTCGGAAATAGAACGTAAAACGCGCCTCGCATCGACCCGTGACGACGGACTCGCCTGTGCCTGTGTGACCCGAACTTCGCCCATCTCTGGCGTCAACACGTTCAACACTCACAGGTTCCCAAATATAATATTATGAAGTCAAAGTTCCCTAGTATTTATGGTGGTCCACGATAAGGTGTTACTTTATCTTTTTGCTGTAATAACCTGTGTAGGTAGATATATGTCCATCTGCGTCATGTTATCGTTTAGTATTATAAATGTGTGTAAGTTTGTTTGTTACGCTTTTACGCCAAAATTACTCCAACGATTATGATGTAACTTTGTACACATATTCGGTATAGAGGTATTAGGAAGGACATATGGTACTTTCTATTAAAAAAAAATATTTAAAAAATACATACTATATTAATCCTTTGGTTATAATATAAAAATAAGTTTAAGCGAGCGGAGTTGAGTTCGAGTCTCTAGTGTTATATAAAAACAAAGTAAAAATATTGATATTTTTTACTTTCGTAAAATAAGCTTAACATATTGATTGTAGAGCAATTATATAATTTAATTTTGAACTGCACACAATAGACATTCTTCCACCAGGAATTTATAAATAATTTTGTTTTTTAATGACTGTAAAGCGACGATTGTGGGTTCGATTCCCACTTGGCGGAATGAATTATAAATTATATAGATTATATTATACTTGAATCAATTAAATTGTTACATAAATATTTATATCAACTGATCATTATAAAATAGTAAAGTAAATATGAATCCGATATATATTTAAATGTATATCGAATTAACTCGTGTTTCCTTATTATGTTATACAACTATATGAATTACTTTATATGATTGCATTAGAGGCCTAGTTACGTTTGCCCACCGCAACGTCGAGTAATAGGTACGGAGGTTAACGGAATGTTATACGTACATACGTACACACCTGTATGTACGTAGAGAGTCAATAATGTATGGAGTGTATCATACATATCCACACCACTTAATGCACATATCTGATTTTATACACACTAGCAGACCTCACGCAGCTTTGCTCGCTTAAACTTATAGTTATACATATTATATCATAATGAAACAAAATGTTTATATAAATTGCTGCCTATGTGTTATTCTCATGTGTAAACTATATTAGTGTAAAGTAAGTTTCATCAAAATTTGCTTAATCATATTTGTGTGAAAGTGGAACAAACATCCATCTTCACGAACTTTCACATTTATAATATTAATAGGATTATGGAATTTAACGTGTCTAAATATTTTTATTTTGGGGTCCTAAGTTATTATTATAAAAATTAAAAGCTAAGTTATTATTATAAAAAATAGTTTCTTGTAGAAAAAAAAATAAAAAAACAAACTAAACATATTAAGGTAATTAAATATAAGGCTAAAAACCCAATTAAGATCTAAAATAATCGAATGTAAAAATAATTAATATTCAACAAAATTTGTAAGATCTTTAAAGTGACTCAAACAACTCTACCAATACATCACCTACTCACGGCAGGCTGAAGTTTACCGAAACATAAATACATCGTAGAAAATAATAATTTTAAAATTACTTTAATATATAGAGGCTAATCGTGGTGCAGAGGTACAAGCGTGGTTCGATTCCCATTTGAGGAAATGAAATATCTAATATTTGCATTTCCTAGCTCTGGTAACGAGTCAAAGTGCGGCCGGCGTCGGGATCCGCCTAATAGTAACCTAATGCTAAGATACTTCCGTTCCCCGGAAGTGTCTTTCCCTCTGTCTACCCTGCTACTTTAAGTTAAAAAAATATAAATAAACTATCTATCTATAAGTTCACTTTTCTATAGGTAGTATAATTAACATAAAACATGAGAAGTACGTACTCGCAATCTAGTAATTTAATAAGAAAGCAGAAGCAAGAAAAGTATTGAAGAAAAAACTAATTGTACACATTGTAGCAGGGTTTAAACCTCAAGTTTGCTAAAATTAACCCCTCAACAATTCCTAATTGCCATCGAAAGTGATTATAAAATTCCGATTCTTGGCGACATAAAGTCACGAAAATGAGCGACGGGACCGAGCGGAGCCAGGCGTAGAAATTGTTAGTAATTATGTGCTACAATTGTACCCTTTTATAGTTATATTTGCTATAAGATCATGTTTATTTTGACAATTATAGAAATTACATAAGTATTTGAAAATATTTTAGATAACTCTACAACTAAATATAAAATAAAGAGCTTTCTCGAGTGGAAATCGAACCCACAACCTGTCGCGTTTACAGTCCCAAGCTTGTGCCCCTGCGCAACGTCCACCCTGTACATACATATACCACATAATCTATATATATAAAAGGGCTTGTCCTCACTGACTGAGGTAAGACGCACGCACAGCCGTAACCGCTGTGCGTAGAAACGTGAAATTTGGACAGATGTTTACTTTC
>JAKRZM010000062.1:427120-474501 GCA_036379175.1 Heliconius cydno galanthus | reverse complement strand
ATTCGGCGGCAGGTAACAGGTCGAACAGTTCCTCAGAACACTCACCATGAAAAATGCGATAGAGAACGCACAGCGAGGAGACGTCTCTACGCAGACCCAAAGTGTCAAGCCTTTCACAGCACATTGCATAGCACGTTGCGGGGTCGATTCCCACTCAGGAGAATGAATTATTATTTATTAATATTTTCATTTCTTCGCTTTGCCACCAAAGCAAAAGCTCGCCAGTTCCGCCACTCAACAGACAATGCTTAGAAAAAATCGGCTTAAAATGAGGAACGGAGTGTCTTAACACTAGGTTCCCTCTGCCTACTCTGTTATATGCGAGATACAGTTTTTTTAGGTACTATGTGAAGCAGAAACTGAAATTAAATTTTAAGTAAACCTAACTACAATACAATCTACATTCAAATTAAATTTAGCACCTACGATATACGACGGATACGTATAAAATAAATCTTAATAGCACAAACCTATATCTCCATATACATTGCGTGAATACTTCTAAACAGTAAGATGTAGAGTATTATGGGTATTATAACATGTGGCAAAAGAAACCACCATTTTCATCCTTACACCAGATGTCTTAAGGTGCAAAATAAATTGTTCGCGTAGCAGCACCCAAAGTTGTATCGTCCGTGCCAGTACTATCGCGAAGAAAAGAGTAACTGGTGTAAGTCTGATTGGCGAAATTATATATTTGTATTGTTGTTGGTATACGTGTAGTTATAATAATCACATAAATTATGGATCAGCTTCACGCTGTATTCCATATATAGCGGGGAAGGCTAGTGTTAAGACACTCCGTTCCCCATTTCCCACCGATTTTTTCGAGGCATTGTATATGGAACTCAACGCCGGGCTTTTGCCTTGGTGCCAGAGCGAAGAAACGAAAATATTAATAAGTAGTAATAAATTACGGATAAAAGATAAAACTATATATTAATTTACAGTAAAGCTTTTTAGATTATAATTTACTTATAATAATTTTATAAAAACAACTTCTATGTGAATTATATGGTTAATATAGTTTTTGTACTGTACTCTTATAATTCACAATACGCGTCAAATCGTTTAACTTTAACAATTAATTATTGTGTTGTCAATGAAAGTTGGTTCATGTAAAAAAAAAACTTTATTTCATATTTAAAACCATAATTTCATATATAAACTAACCTATAATTTGCATAAATAGCGTCAGTACTAATCAGCTTACATATATTATAATATACTTAAAATATTGTTTATGTGGCATCATTCAAATAATGGCGAATATTCATTTCGAGTGCGAATGTACGTCCACGCGGTAATACGTATACACTTGTATCAGATAAAATTATTCAAATGATACGATCTATTGTTTCGGAAACAATGATAAATAATATTATAATTTCATATGTACAGTTAATATATTTGTAAGTGGGGTTGCAGTGGAGTTATAGTGGAGTATCGGGCGTTAGTGTGATACCCACTTTCATTTAAGTATATTCCGTTTTGCGTTGATAGATTCTTGTTGGTTGGTGGATGTGACTTTTTAATTAAGTTAATTAATGTTGCTATAGTATGAAAAAAGTTCTCTATTTAACTAACTGGAGTGGCAATAATGAGAAAGTTAATAGTTTTTCATTAAGATTAGTGTTACTAGGTAGAAATGACTAGTTCAATAGTTTGGAATTTTTATTATTCGATTTCCATTGCAAATAATATTATGTTAATTTAAAAGTATGGAACATAGTACAATAAATCTCATATTATATTATGAATATTATAGATGTATGTTTATTATTATTTAACCGGTAGGTGCTACTATTTAATAGGACATACACTAAAACTATATTTTCATCAATAATACATATATGTACTGGTATAGTAATATAATATTATTATTATGATCTACCTATCGCTTGAACAATTCTCAACTTTAGAAACAAAGTCTCCACGCGAGCCTTCCAAAGGATTTCCCGGTCCTTTCAATAGATCCACATAAATTAGATATAATCAAAATATTGTAATAAATACTATACCTAAATATAAAATGAAAGTAAGTATTAGAATATTTATAATTTACGTACGAATTTTAGCAATTTGCACCTTTAAACATTTATCAAAGTATATCATTTGTTTTTCTTTAAAGTTTTCCATCACCATAACAAATAGGTATGAAAAAGTTGGCAAGTTGAAAACAACGTGCTGTATTCTGATTAAAGTTCGGTGACAGACCGGTCAAGGTCTGCCGAAATGAGGTCGACAATTGGTAGGACTGCTACCAGTTTGTATACATTACGTTACAATTTTGTTTTCACTCATAAACGCGTTATAATGTATGAGATTCTTCTTTTTAGGGTTCTGTACGTCGAAAGGGAAAAACGGAACCCTTATAGGATCACTTTGTGGTCCGTCTGTTCGTCGGTTAAGACCATTTATCTCGAGATCGCGTTAGGGTTATCAAGCTGCAATTAGTATCAAATATTTAATTCTACAGTTCCTTGTAGTATAAAAAAGTAAAAAAAAAATTTTAAGTTAAACGGTTTTATATTGCAGATAAATGTACTAAAAAATAAAAAATAATTTCATGGAAATTATGATTACTAAAATAAAATCGTGGGGACACTTTCTACTTACCACTAGGTGGGTGAAGTCTCATGCCATGTCTTTCGATTGTAGATATTGGACGTGCCCCACGATTTTATTTTAGTAATCATAATTTCCATGAAATTATTTTTTATTTTTTAGTACATTTATCTGCAATATAAAACCGTTTAACTTAAAATTTTTTTTTTACTTTTTTATTTTTAAGTTTTTAGTTTTTATTTCTCCTACTATTCAATTCGTTGAGTGCCTCATTATTGCAAGGTTAATGGAGAATGTTACGATCGACCCCCCAGAGGTCCAATAGAGGAGCAAGGCTATGTACAACAAGATGTGCCTGAATCTTGAGGGGAAAACGCTAACGACATATCATTTTTATCCACCTAGTGCCATACAGTTCTCGGCGCGCTTTTACCTTTTACCTTGGGTGGTGTACCCCTAGCGACGTCTCATTTTTAGGCACCCTATAGCCACACAGTCCTCGACAGGATACCAGATCTTGACTTAGGTGGGAGATTCATATTGTAATTGTGTATAGTATACTGTATTATACTTACCAAGCCCTTTATTTTGATACCCATATTGATGGGATTGAAAACTACATTATCCGCCATTTTGTAGCAGTGGCCATCTTTGATTTTGATTTTGTATAGTGCCCTGAATTCTACTTGACAAGCCCTTTCATTTGATACCCATATTGATGGGATCGAAAAAAACTAACTTGTCCGCCATCTTGTAGCGGCGGCCATCTTGGATTTTGATTTTGTGTAGTCCACTGAATTCTACTTGACAAGCCCTTTCATTTGATACCCGTATTGATAGGATTGAAAAAAACTAACTTGTCCGCCATCTTGTAGTGTTGGCCATCTTGGATTTTGATTTTGTATAGTCCACTGAATTCTAATTGACAAGCCCTTTCATTTGATACCCATATTGATGGGATTGAAAAAAACTAAGTTGTCCGCCATCTTGTAGCGGCGGCCATCTTGGATTCACAATAATATTGAATATGGATAATTGTATTGTCACCAGAATCAAAGGCGTATACCAAATTTCAGATCAATCGGTTAACGGGAAGAGGGTTAAATTTCAATTACTAAATTTGACCCAAACAAACAAATAAACAAACGGGGTGAGCTAAATAAAACCGTTTAATAAAAAAACGCAAGCTTCTAAGACATCGCAATCAAAAGACGTGTCTTACCATTGACCTACAATTATGAAATTTGTCAAACCTTCTGACTATCAAGACAAAAGACAGGTTCTAACCTGCAGTAGGTAGAAATAAAGGAAAAGATTCCAAATGTGAGAATTTATAGACATAATATTTAGAAAAATCATTAAAAGCTTATAATTGTAGCTCAATTCATACAAAATGAATGCATACGTCCCCAAGTTAAATTTGTCAACTTTTGTAAATTATACTTCTCCTTGACATACAATCCTGAAATTGGTATGGAACCCTCGATATGCGAATAAGACTCTCATTTGACCAGTTTTTTTCATATTTTTTGGTTTCACTATTTGAAAATTTTCTTAAGTTAAATAATAACTTTTTATTATGGTATTAGTTTAAAACGGCAAAATAATAACGTAATGACTGGTAATTTCAGTTTCAATTCAGTTCAAAAATTCAAATTTCAATTTCATTGAAATATTATTAACATTGAAAAATAATTATTTAATTTACTAGAGAAGGAATTGGCGTATACAAAACGCGTTGCCATAGTCACGTGTACCTACGAACAATCCGCGAGGCGTTAAATGAGCTTTGTATTTGTGCGAGTAATCACCGATGGTTGACCAAAAAAAACTTATGAAAGTAAAATTTATTCTTAATCAATAAAAAAAAAATTAGCATAAAAAAATATAAATTCTTACACAGGAGCTACATCCTCATCATCTTCACTCTCATATTAAGTTGTGTTGATTGTGTTAATTAACAATAAATTATTCCGTTATATCATCAAGAACAGCGTTGTGACTATAGTTGTCTTTTCTACTTTTATTGCTAGCTTTTCGTTGTAATAAAAAAAGATAATGTATTCCTTTAAAAAATAATAATAAATTAATAATTCCTTTAAAAGATAATGCATTCTTTTCCTTTTGAATAATTTCAAAATCTCAGAGTCTATATAGCACAAATAGTCAGAATATAAGACAAGTCGCATGTTTGTTCCTATAAGCGCGAATTTGTGGGTTCGATTCCCACTGGAGGAAATGAAATATTTATTATTTTAATTTCTTCGCTCTGGTAACAAGGCAAAGCTAGGCGTTTAGTTCTGGCACTCAACACATAACGCCTCCAGGAATCGGCAGAAAGTTGGGAACGGAAGTTACTTAAAAGGAATGATTGTGTTAACACTAGGTTGCCAGGTCTCCTTTGCCTACTCTGCTATATGCGGGATACAGCGATAAGCTAAAAAAATACATTCATCTTTAACTCGCACTGTGTAATAGCATGAAAAATATATGTATAGCAATGTTATATAAAATAAGTAGCTATTTTTCTCTATACTTATAATGAAGCGTAATAAACGTGTATTTCTTACTTATAAATAAGGTATACAATGTATAATTGTATAATTTAAATTTTAAACAAATGAAAATTACGGCAATTATATTCTCCACGGCGTGTTTAACGGCGGCAGTGAAAAAAAAAACAGATACATAAAATGTTCAGTCGAACGGAAAATAATTACACTTATTGTAAATACATACATACATACATACATACACACATATATACATACATACATACATACATACATACATACATACATACATACACTCACAAGTAAATAATGAACCGTTGGCTTATTAAATAGAAAACTTGTAGCTATGCTTCCAGTCTAGCATCACTTGTGGAAACAAATAGCGTTAGGGTTCCACGGGGGGAGGGTTTAAGGGAAAATTTTCAATTGTTAATTTTGTAGATTTTGATTTGTTTCCCATGTAAAGATGTATATAACCATAAAAGATGCTTTCACTGCTGCATAATACCAAAAAAAATATGTTTTCACGAAAGGATTATAATCTCGAAATCTGAGGAAATTTGTATAGGCGCTTTCTTCTGAGATTTTTTTTAGAAAATAATTAATACAAATAATAATTGATCAAAAGAAAAAATATGTATACACTTCATTTAAAAATAAAATTTAAGTTTAGCCATAAAAATATGTGCATTTCTCATAAGCATAGTGATAGGTTTATTATACAATCATTTAATCGTAAAAACTAATGTTACAGAACAAAAAGTACCAGATGCTTATAGAGATACTTGTATTTGAGTGCAAATAATATCATTGTAATTACTACATAACCTTACATGTTATGTATTTCTTATCAATATTTATTCACGCCATTTTCGTTATTTCCTCTTTTTATAATTAATATTATACAATTTAATGTAAGCATTTATTTATTTTAATGCGTACATTTGTTTAAATATAAAAATAAAATTAAAATTATATTTAATTTTATAAATGTCAAAATAAAATGGTTTTCTGTTTGTAATAAATTCACACTAAGATGCCTAATGTGATAGTTGTGAAATTTGACACCTAGCTAGTTTTGTAACACGGATATATTAATTAATCATTTTATACAGAAAAATACTATACATATTAGGGGAGGCAGAGGGTACCGAGTGTTAAGACACTCCGTTACTATTAAGACACTTCTCCATTTTCCACATAATAGATACTGGGGGCATTGCTTGTTGAGTGAATATATGAAATGTTTCATTTCCTCGAATGGGAATCGAACCCCTGCGCCACGACTGGCTGGCACGACTACTGGAATTACATTTGCGATTATCTGTTAACTTACAGCGTTAAAGTACAGTATAAGGATTATAAACTTCAAAAGAATACCAACGATACAAATGTTGACACGATTTAAAAGAATGGGACTTCCAATTTGTTGAATAAAATATATAAAACCACAATTTTAAAGTATTATTATTTCATGTGACGCGATTTTAGTTGATGAATTTGCAAATTGGATCGGAACGAGAGTAACAGATGTTCTTTTTTTAATTAGAACGTATCGAAATCACGGCCTCCGCTGAAAAATTCACATTATAAAGACAAGTGACAGGTGTTAACTGGCTTTACTATCACATATTATTGTTTATGTATCTATATAGGTACACATTATTTTTAAAAATATTATTTATCAATTTTATGTAATACTAAGGTGATTTTGGTTGGTTAATTAGAAAATACAATATTTCTACTATAACCACATTCTATATTGAACTTTTATGAAATACTCAATAAAAAGATTCTCTAAATTGAGTTCATTGCGACAAGAGGGATCCAGTACAAGCACTTCATAAGGCATGGTCAGCAAAAAAAAGAAACTTAAGTATAAAACATTTAATAAAGCGAAGTGCAACAGATGAGTGCAAATAGATTTTAATATGTATGAGTGCATTGACACTTGAAGGTATTAACATTGTCAAAGGAATTGAATCTTTGACTTTATGACCGTAAAGTGTATTCTCGATCTGAGCACTCGTAATAAGTATTGACAAAGGTAATTTTGTTCAATCAACACTAGTGGCATATATATAATCGTGATTTATAATTTTGTAATATGATTATCTGTTTCACATTATACGCTTCTGCAGGAGTCGTACGGAATACGTAGTACGTACAGAACACGTAGGTACGTATAAATATCCACTCCTGCATAGTTTATATGATAATTTGGTTTATAATTTTTTTATAGATATATCATTTAAATATCTTATGCTCATATCTTTAATATCTTTCTATAAGATATTTCATGAAAGTGTCTGTTACTTATATAAAATTAAGTAAAATTAAAATGTCAAACTTTATTAAGTCTCTTAAGACATTAGATATTCAGAGTTAAGTAGAAAACATCATAGCAGCGTATAATTGTAATTGTTTAATAATGTCATAGAAATCTAAAAAGAAATTATTAATTTTTACTATTATATTATTATTCTATTGGAGTGTCTAGGGTTAATGATAGATGCATATTAAAGCCATATCAAATATATGATTGCTTATATAAGTTATATTTCTCCTCCATCTAGCCTCGTGATTGATAGGTTTTTTTTATGAATTACACAATTCAATTAGGTAATACATAATTGTAAACACAATGAACTAAAAAATTACAAGGAATTATAAGATTTTTTTTTAAATTATAATTTATTTATTAATAAAAAACCAACAAACTTAAGTTACACAATGTAATCTTTGCTTGACTCAAGCATAATTTAAATCTCTCTAGAAATTTTATAGTTTCTAGAAATTCTATCATCGATTCCGTTTTGTTTCCGATTCATTTTTTTGTCCCTAAAATCAATCACTTTTAACAAATAACATTATTTTTCAGCTTCCCTTCTTCAGCAGACAAAGCGAGCCTAAGAGCTTTTAAGACAGTCGTCTCCACCTTCCGCCAAGTTCTGGAGGCATTGCGTGTTGAATGCCACGCTTTGCCTCAACGCCAGAGTGAAGAAATTAAAATATTAAATATTTAATTTCACCGAGTGGGAATCGAACCCACAACTGTCACGTTTACGGTCACATGCTTGTACCCCTGCGTCATTTAGGTACCTAATATAAAAAAAAGTAGAGCACATTCACATCTACTATATTTTCAGTATTAGGTACTCTGGTTCAAGTCTTAAAAAAACCCAGTCGTTATATTTTAGGCTCACATTTGCAAAAGCTAGTAAGATATTTGAATTGTTTTCATTTTAAGTTTCCATTGGCGTCGAACACACATTTAAGGTTATATATTTCAATAGTTCTGTTAGTATTCAAACTGTCAAGTGCAAAAGTAGATTTTTAAATTCCTTTACATTTTTTATATTTTAAGTAATTTAGAAAATTAAATGTTATTGTATCTGCATAGCATGACTAGGGATGATCGTAGGTTCAATTCTTCAATGAATTAAATAAGCAGTAAATTCTAAGCATAATAATAATTATTATAAATAAATAAAGCTATATTATTATTATATTCTAAGCTTTTCGTCTAGATGTATTTACATTTTTATATATTAAGTATATTCTACAGGTAAATATTATAAGGACGTTACAGCACAGTGAGACATTGTTTAAAGATAAGCACGAGGGTTGAGGATTTGATTTTGAACTCGAGAATTTTCAGACGTTACACAGTGAAACTATGTCCATAGGTACAAATATTATTCAATTAAACGAAGTACTACAATATTCCTTGGAATTTTATATATCATTATTTAGCATATTAGACTAAATTGCGATTTACCAACTTATCATATACAGTTTTTCTAAATTGGCCGATTATACGATGATAACATCAATTTTTTTCAAGACATGAATATCTCGATTATTTTGCAATTTTCTTGTGATAGCTATCTAAAATCATTGTCGTTTTTAATATTAACCGTAAGTACACATGAAACGTTAAGGAGACCGAGATCAGCAATTAAGTTACTTTAAACTAAAATTTAAATCATATTTGTTTTTCCATTATTTCAATGAATAATTGAAATTTATCACGTCTCTCTCCAATAACACATTACAAAAACTATAATAGTATTGTCAAATAAGATGGCACAGGCAGGGTTGAAACAGTCCACACAGTCCACATAGTCCGCGTCCTTAATTCACGCGATAAATAATACAGAACCACTCTTCACTGCAACTTGAATATAAATTGGATAATTAAAGTTAAGCGGCGTACGTATATAAACCAAATGCAACCGAAACATTGTTTGAACTACGCTGGGTAGACTGATGCGGTTGTTTCTTATTTCAATTATCCATTTGTATTGGTATTATTATCTATATAATATTATAATCTAATTATTTATTCGATTATTAGATTTTTAGTAATTATATGTATGATTTTTTAATTAATTTCTTTTCCAAAAATCCCGGCGTTGAGATCCGCCGGAACCCTTTTTTATATATTTTTCCCGTTGCTATTTAAGTGTGTAATCGAAGGAAACCCTTGAATTTTATATGCTCGTACTATGTGTATCATATAAATTCTTATAATAAACATATATTTGTTTCTAGCACCTAGTCCTCATCTGATGACATAATTGAATCATCAGCTGATGGTGACAATAGAAGACAACTCCTCAACGATTAGGAGTTAGAGGATAATTTACTTACTTCTTATTAATTAATTTATTATTATATTTACCTATATATAATTAAATAGAAGATACTAGAAACATTACAACAATATAAGACTGTAAGCTTGCTGGACTAGTATGCGATTTGCCCTTTGCCTCTCCTCCTTTAGGTCCTTTTTTCCAAGTCCTCGTTGAGTTTTCTAGTTGATAAGTAATAAGCCTTGACCTTTATAAATATGTGATCGTTATTTTCTTTTACGTGTGTGATAAAGAGGCTTTCCGTCTTATTATTATATTGTACCCTTTTATGCATTATAAATATATTTGTACCCGCATACCTACCGGCTAGAGGCGGTCGTGGCGAAGTGGCTCAAGCGTGTTACTGTAAACGCGAAGGTTGTGGGTTCGTTGTCAATAATTATTTATTAATGTTTTCATTTCTTCGCTCTGATAAAAAGGCAAGTAGAGTGGAGAGCGGAGTGTTTTAACACTAGGCTCCCTCTGCCTACCCTGCGACATGCGGGATACAACGTGAAGTTGAAAAAAAATGTAATTTCATGAATAGAGCAAACCTAATGCTAAGAAATTTTTGAGATATTATGTGTTGAGTAGCGGCATCTACTGTTAAGCACTAGCATCAGAAGACGAAAATGTATGTGTTGACATTCACCTGATTGGGGTGAATAGTCCAAGATCCCAGAGCCGCCAGAGATTCATTTTTATAAACCTGAAATTTTGAGGACTATGAAATGGGGAACTTTCAAAGGTAGCGCCAAATAACGGTATATCTCTGTCTGGGAAGATGATTGAGGCATAGGATTGGTCTGGGTCTTGAAATAGACCGTAATAATAGGTATATTTTAAAAATAAAGCTTGACAGTTTAACGTCATTTGACCCTAAATTTAAACAACCTTTAGGACGTCTAGCACGAGTCCTAGAGGCCCACGCAAAAGGTAATAATAAATATACATTTCTTATATTATTCTTAAAAATATATTTAAAAACGAGCGTTTTTACTATAACGTAGCTGGACGTGGAGTTGGCGCTATCTCTGAAAGGTCCCTTTCAAGTTAGTGAGTAGGCCTACTGTCTTAACTACATATTAGACTATTAATCCTCAAAATTTGAGCTTTCCTAAGATGAGCTTTCTGGGGACAGACGTCGCACGACTTTTAGGCACACTACTCTAGCATCTTTAGTGGATTTTCTTCTATAAAATAATAGCATTAAGGAAAATTGCCTCAAGCACAATAAACATAATTTGTTATTAAGTTATAAACCATTATTTTCTATATATTTCCATGAGTCCGGGTCGTTAATTTGTTGCAAAGCATTTGCATGCGGTACGAGTAGGTACTCTATACGATGCGGGACGGCAGCTGTTACTTAAATTAACGTAAACTATCGTTACATTCAAATAACTCATTCTTATTGAAACAATACACAATACAAAAGATTTTTTAATTCACTACTATATGCCTATATAAGCGATAAAATATATATTTTAATGTGAAATAAACAATCTGTATATATTATCAATTGTTATTAAAAAAATCCATTTTAATATCACTTAGGTCGTACAAATCAAGCGCAAATTTAATTTAGGCCAAAGATTAAATCGTAATCTTGTACAAACCTTTATTACCTACTCGCGGTCGCCGAGCGCCGAACTAAACCAACGCTCTTAACCACTTTGTCAGCGACACAATGTGAACTCCGCTTTATTTGTCCGCCGACTGACACAATGCTCCCAATGAGTCACAATAGCAAATTAAGTATTATTTTAAATTGACGTAATTGAAAAATATGCAGTCGCTCGCGCGCACTGCTCGAATAAATTGATTCATGTATAATATTGCCAAAGAATAAACCGAGCGACAGGTAGAACTATTTTTGTTTAAGTTAAATAATTTTACCAAAAAAATGTATTTATTATTACTTGATTGTCGTAAATTATTGTAGCGGAAATACTGTACATTTTTATTCAATGATGTCCATATTTCCTAAATATTAGTGCCTATCCGTAATTCATTTTCACTTATATATTTTACTTAAGTATAATACATAACATTATTTAGGGTTTTAAATGCTGATACGTAAATATAAGTCAAAAGGTAGAAGAACATTAAGTAATGTTAGCAAATTGCAATAATAAACGATCCTTCATAGAGTGTCACAACTACGTGTTTTATGCTCTATGGTCGATTGAGGGCCAACGTACCGACTGACGGCCACAAGGCAAATAAAATGTTATTAATATCACAATGTTGCAAATACTCATTGCTGACAGAATATTTTATTTATTTTATTTAAGCTTATATTAATTTTATTTAAGGGTACTCTCACTTAAAAGTGTCATTCACGTCATACCTACGTGCCTCCTATAACTTAACAGAAATATGAGTGAAAATTTCTATATCTATAGAGAAAACTAAGTGACTTTATATGTATATTACATACGGCTATATCGTCATATCACCTACTAATGAATATAACTTTTAATATTTGCTTCAATCACCTCTATTTTTATTAAAATAATGCGATTTTTTTCTATGTAGGCAAGTTTGTACATTAATTAGTATTTCTTTTTTTTATTTATCGGTACATAAAAATTGTATGTCTGATTATTATGTAACTAACACGTAGGTAAATAAATATCATGAAAACATGGAATAATCTACTTATATAAAATAATATAACTATTTAAGATATGCTGGTCTAATGTGTTATATTAGATTCCTCTATAAATGCCAAAAAAAAAACAAATTAGAGTTATAAAACATAAGTAAAAATTAAAAATGTACCCTTGCCGATATCGAACCCCAAAACCGTCGGAACGAAGACAAAATACTGTAATTACGGAGGTTATAAGCCTTTCGGTAGGTTATTAGCATTTTTTGGGCACAAAAAAATAATAAACTTAATAATAATGTGAATGTATTACTGTCGACGTGACTAGTTGTATAATATTCGAGATGTTCGAATCGTTACGAGATTGGTATCACATTTTTTAATGTTATATTAGGTTATTATAAATTCACTTTTAACATTATCTACTTTCGTCATAAGAATAAACACAGTTATTATAAGCTAGAAACACACTCGCGGCTGCGCCGTAATATCAGAGCGACGAAATGAAAACATTAAATATTTGATCCCCTCGAGTGAGAATCAAACCCAGAACCTATCACGTCACAATCACACACTCGTACCTGCACCACGAGTGGTCTCATACAATTAGTAATATAAAATAACAACATACCACAGAAGAAACAATATCTATAATTATTTATATTTAAAAATGCAAATTCGTATATAAAATTGATCAATATCAATACTTTATAAGCTACGAAAAACAGAATCGACGTATAAACACTGTATATTTAGTTATAACTCTAACAACTTGATGACTAGCGTGGAACGAGCATTAGGGTATATTATTTTAACTTATAATACACACGCAAGCAATTATAGTCCATTCTAAATGATAGCACAAGAATACTTATTACGAATGTTATAATTCTTATAACAAAAACTACCTATATTCATTCATGTAGGTACCTAATATGTTTAAATGGACTTTTTTTTGAATTGGTATTAGTTTGTTAGCCTTGAATCTAAGCTTTGGGTGGATAGTTGAGCTTTTTGTAAAAAAGCTTTTGAGTAAAGAAAGCATTATAAAAATTTTAAGGTGTTTTTATACGTGTTACCGTTTTTTCTTTGCATATTCTTTGCGCAGTTAAAACATAATGTCTCTATTTGAATTATTTTAAATCGAACGGTATTGACGCCTTTAAATGGTATATTTTTTAAGTGAAGTAAGCAAATTATTTTGTTGATAGTGCATGAGCATAAAATAAAACAATAAATACATAAAAATCGCGAAAATTTTATATATTAAATGACATTCGCATTATGTAAGTTTGTATTATAATTAACTTTTTGCATTAGGTACGTACTGCATACGTATTAATATTTATATTAAAAAAAGAACTGGAATATTTAAAAAAATACAAAAAAATCCGTTATATTTTGTTCGAGTAAGTAAATCAATTACGAGAGTTCATTTACTTACTTTTACATAACAACCAGTCTATGAAAAAATTAATTAGCGTATTTTAATTATAAAAATAAAACGCAGTTAAAAATCAACAAAAACTACGATATGGAACATCTCATCCGCGGCTCTTACGCGAACATAAAGACAACCGTCGCTTTTATATGTTTAGGCACGTCAAAAACATTTTATACAGACGCCTGAACCTATGTGTAAATTTAGCTGGGACATTTTGTTGGTAGATTTTTTAGTTTCCAACTAAATAAACAGACGGACAGTTCAAACACGCTATGTTATTGTGAACAGATTTTTCATTTCGTCCTCTTTTCTATTGTTCTGCGCGCGCGCAGCCCGCTACACGCGCTACTATCACATCTATCCTCGCTCTATTAGAGATCACTTTCCTGCAAACCCGATTATGTGACATTGAAACTGAAATACGGTGCCATTTAAATTCAAATATAATAAAAGTATAATGGCCGCTAAACAAAAAGTGACTTTATTGCGGCTCTCATATTTTATTATTTTCATCTTCGTTTCGTTGTTCTTAAATTAGTTGTCCGGCATCGGTGGAAAATTTAATTTTGCATACAATACCGCTATAGAGATTGTATGCAAACATCTCGTACTTATATTTAACGAAAATGAAAGATAATGTTTTATTGGAACTTCATTATTATTGGTATCTCAAATATTTTACATTATAATTTAAAAAGGTTAATGGATATTAAAAATTAATTATATTTACAGTAATATTAATATCGTAATGTGTTTGAATAAGTTAAACACCACAACAAACTGGATAAATAAAATATTTCCTATTATTTTAGGTGGATGCAGACAATTATTTTTGTAAGATGGGTCCATCTTGATACATGTCAGGGTTGCCACTACAAATGTGTTGTTAATTCTATGTTTTCATAATTTTACAGAAGTTTTTTCACATACTCTTCTACATAATTTTACAGAGGTTTTTTCTCAACAACCTAATATAACTATAGTAGGTACATGAAAGGACAAAATTGGTAGGAACCTAAATAATGAAATATGTGACAGTGGTAACAGCAAGTTAAAACAACAAAAATCGTTTGTTTTTATTTAAGTCCAACCCCGGGACACGAGCGCGGGGTACTAACCGTTATCGTATTTATAAAGGACAGTTTGGGGTTCGGTGCGCGCCCTAGTGCATTGTGCGCTCGACCACGCCGGCGCACAGCACAAGCGCATCTAACATATGTCATATTTATTATTCCTCTGACAACATATGTTAAGCGGTTAACTTAATTAAAATAAGAATTCATTATAATGCTATACAAATAAAAACTTGTACGTAGGTACTATTGGCGTATTAGTCTCGAATTACGTCGTACGAGAACGGTCTACGGGTTTGATTGAATTTAAATGGCAATTGGATAATAATGGCGATCTATTGGTACATTGTTATGATGCAGACTGCGACCACGTGAGAGGCGGTTGATAGAGAAGCTGAGCAAGAGTGAAGGCCAGGGTCGCACGTCCTGCCTGATCCGCGACTCGCTTCCTCTCCACCCCATTACCATAATCTGTCGGAACGAGACAGCAACATTAGAAGCGAACGGTTGCCTTTACGTCGAATAAAAAGAAAAGTTATTATATTTTTTATTGGGGAGGGCCGCCACCCTCGCCGCCAAGAGGGTTATTTTTATTTTATTCGAAAAGTTTATTTTCCGTTTGTTTTTAACTTCTATTTTCGCGACGTGAGGGCTGAAAGTGGCGCAGCAAGCGTGCACGCACTCAATGACTCACTAATGCGTGCCGCATCATTATATTTTTATATTTAAACTTTGCCAGGGAACAACATTAAAATGAGAAAAGTTGGCCCCGTATTATTATACAGGCGGCGAGGCCGGGCGAGGCCGGAGAGGCCGGCGAGGCGCGGGCGCGGCGTAGCGCCACTGGCTTCCGATCTCGGTTTAATATCCCTCCACAGCTTAATACATTCGCTTTGTTTCAATTTTGTTTACTGCTAACTGAGTATTATTTGACGGCATGAGCTAGAATAAACGCAGCTTAAATAAACTCTTCGAGATGTAAAGGTCTCGGTGTTGGAACTTTTGTCATCTAAATTGTAGACGAGCAGAGAAATCCGTTAATATTGACAACGAAGGAATGTACCAAGCGCGTCTTACTAGGAAGACTTTGTCGGCTGTCGTGGCGCAGGGACACAAGTGTATGACTGTAAATGTGGCTGGTTGTGGGTTCGATCCCCACTGAGTGAAATGAAATACCTATTTATATAAATTTATATTTTCATTTCCTCGCTCTGGTGTCGAGGCAAAGCGTTGAGTTACGCCATTCAACGCGCAATGTCTCCAGAAATCGGTGTAGAATGGGGAACGAAGTGTCTTAACACTAGGTTCCCTATCTCTACCCTGCTGTGGGCGGTATACAGTGTGAATATCAATTAATTTTATTTTTAATTAAATAAATACGAATTGATAACTTTAATTACTTCATATTAGGCAGTTAATGAATATTATAGTCTATATCAATAAAATAATTCCACTATATCATTATTTACAAATGTAATTCAGTAGTATCAACTATATCAAATAAAAAGACGACTGCATAACAAATAATCTGTTTCACTAAGCTAAAGTAACAGATTGACCGTCCACGTAAGTACAAGCAAAGAGTTTAATACTCGATCAGCGCCGTGCAAACAGCTGAGGTGTCAAGTGTTCGACCACCGAGGAGAGCGGTGGCGGGCACCCACCGACCGCGATGTTAGCCTTTCCTCTTATGGTCCTGGTAGTCTATTTGCCCCCCAAAAATAAAGTAGTTCATTATTTTTAACAAGTAAACCCCAAAACGCAACAGACCACGGTGTTGACTTACTATCAATACTAGTCTAAGCGTGGCTAACAATAAGAGCGGGTAAAACGCATCTAATTGCTGTTAAAACATTCGAGTCTGGAACACAGTACGATTTAAAAGTGATATTCTCAAACCATAAAGCAGTTTCACATGGGCATGTGAAATATTTATCTTAATATTATAAGTAAACATAAAGGTTGCCCGGCTCCTCTGCGCTACACCGCGTGGGAGGTCTTGATACTTTCTTATTTAAAAAAAAAAGTAAAAATTTAACAAATACAAATAAAGGAATATTAACAAAATAGATGTCCGTTATAGGAAGTATCTAAACTTTGAACTTAAAATCTAAATTAAACTCGGTTAAGTAACATAGAATGCTAAAATTGATAAAACTGGATACAAGAAGGATAAAAAAAATATAAGTAAATGTGACAATTAGCAAGGATATATAGGATAATTGTAAATTGATAAATTGTAATTGGATTTTTTGATACTAGCAAAACAATACATTTTATATCGTTGCGAAAAAAATGTGAATGATATGTGTTATATTATTTAACACTAACATTTCTTCCATTCATTATAAATTACATTTTGTCGATATGTGTAAAAACAAAAGTATCAAACATTTTAATCGTAGTAAAAAAATTCAATTAGGTAGGTAGGTAGGTACATACCTAGCGGAGAAGGCGAGCTCCCTTCGGTCCTTGGCTTTTGTTTGTGAATACATTTAAATACTAGGATGCGTCCGGTTTTGGAGAATAAACACACAACACCAATATTTGGACACCAATAATTTATAAGCGCGGTCCTTTTTCCATGTTGCCAGTTGCCACCCTGAATTCATGTTTCGAGGAACAAAAAATGGAATAATTAAACTAAGGGAAGGACGAACTAGCGGAATAAGTAAATGGTTATAACGTTTATTTTAATATTCCAATATCTATATTTTGGAATATTCATAAAATACATTGATTTTTTTATGATGACGCTATAAGTGGATGCGTTAAGAAGAAAAAGAGATGATAATTAAATTTGCAAGAGATTAGCATTTGCAGCAGAGTTCCTTTTCTGTAAAGGTATCTACCTAATTTAAAAATTTTCAAGTAATCATACTGAACGCGCCATCATCGTATGGACGTAGGTATGACGACAGAATCTAATGGCGATTTAAAAGTCCATTCTTGCCTTGTTACAAGAAATGTTGCAATAGATAAAGTAATGCATATGTCCTTTTAACTATATTGAAATCACAATTAATATAATTTTACCTACAATATTTACAGGATTTGAATGAACATCACACGTTAAGAAGGTAGCACCGATTAGGTACGGTTGTCATATATTTATCTACTCCCGCCAGATCCACGCCCGCGATCGAATATACCCGCATCGACTAATTTGTAATTTGAAAACCGGTACTTGTTAGCGCAACGGCGGCGGACAATTAGAGATGAACACTTTCTGAAGAAAATAAAAACTATGGAGAGATGCCAGCGGATTGGTGATTGATATCTCCAATTCTTATATTTTATTCAAAAGAAACAAAATAACGGAAATTTTGTTTATTTTTGTTTGTCCCAGTTTGTTAGTGGAGCTTTAAAGTCGACGTATAAAATATGAATAATATCTATGTTTCAACATGGTTTTTTATCGGTGTGGTATGCTAATCTCAGGAACTATTGGTTCGATTATTTCATGAAATAGTTCTATATGTGATTAACTCTTAAAGATAAGTAATCGACGCGTTTACATTTTCGTATTTGAAGTCAATCAAAGATACAATATAATAATTAGATATATTATGATAGTAATTTTAAGCTTAAGCTATCAAATATGTATTTAGGAGTATATTAATGTACGAGTAAATAGAAGTCTTACGCATTCAAATATTTGATTTCACTTAGAAGGAACGAAACCCATAACACGTCGCGTCGCGTTAACAGTCAAACGCTGTGCCACTGCGCTACTACATCCCACAGGACGTATATTAATTGCGTTAAATTGTTATTGCTAGGCAACCCTAATAAAAGTTGTTAGCAACATTCTTTCTATACACTTCGGTCCCCAATATTTGACACATTTAAATAAACTAAGCTACCAAAAAGTCTGTTTTGGTATGGAGCACACTTTACAACTTTAACTTGTAAGTTGTAAAAGACAAACTGTATAAACAATAGTAAGTACCGTCCAACAACCAAAAAAAAAATTAAATGACACCATTAAAATAAGCTTTAGAGATAATAATAAGCGTACAGTGGGTATTTAACATAATATTTTTAAGTCTCAATTTCAAATTTTATAAAAAATTGTGGCGTTTTAAAGATTTTTCCATACAAACTTTCAACCCCTTATTTACACCTCTAGGGGATGAATTAAAATAAACCACGAAACATGTATTCAATGGAATATTTTTAAGAGTCCTAAGTTTCAAATTTTATAAAAATTAATGGCGTTTTAAAGATTGTTCCATACAAACTTTCAACCCCTTATTTGCACCCCTAGGGGATGAAGTAAAATAAACCACGAAACATGTCTTCAATTAAATATTTTTAAGTTTCGATTTTTATAAAAATCGATGGTTATTTAAAGATTTTTCCATACAAATTTTCAACCCCTTATTGGCACCCTTAGGGGTAAATTCTAAAAAACCGTGAAACACGTGTTCAATGAAATCTATTTAAGAGTCTGAATTTCAAATTTTATAAGAATCGGTGCAGATTTAATTTTTTTTCCATACAAACTTTCAACCCCTATTTCACCCCTTTAGGATTAAAACTTTTCAAAATCCCTTCTTAGTGGATGTCCAGATTACGAAAGTAAACATCTGTCCAAATTGCACGTTTCTACCATCAGCAGTTACGGCAGTGCGCGCGTCTTACCTCAGTCAGTGAGGACAAGTCCTTTTATACATATAGATTTCTATTGTTTTATTATATTGTAGCTTAGGTATCAATTAGCGATCCAAAATGACTAATGTTACCTCAAATATCTAAACATTATAACACAATAAAACCTTTATTTTACCTAATATTATTAATCTCAGCTTATTCAGTAATTAGGTAGAGAGTTAAAACTCATTAACGCTGTATAGCGGGGTAGGCAGAAGGAGACTATTGTTACGTCACTCCACTTTCCGCCAAATTCCGGAAGCATTGTGTGTTGAGTGGTGGAACTCAAGCTCGCGCTTTGCTTGAACACTATAGCGAAGAAATGAAAATATTAAATATTTCATTTCCTCGAGTGGGAATCGAACCCACAACCTGTCCCGTTGACAGTCCGACACTTATCCCCCTGGGCCACGACTGGCCTCTCTCTATTAATGTTAATTTTAGAAAATTCAAGAGCTCCGTTAGCTCATACAACACAATTGATTTAATAAATTACATCAAGATTCATAATTTATCTGTCGGTAGTTTAAAATAGTTTTCATTTAATAAAAGAATCTGGACAATTGTTTGATGAATTATAATGTGGCACGAAGGCCGGCCGCGGTACATTGTGCCAAAATCTTTGAAATTAATAACATCGACAAAAACAATGCCAAAGTAATACAGTCTTAAAATGTAGGTGATAAACCTCAAATTGGTAACTCATTATTATTATAAGAATTTTCTAGAATGACTCGACATATACAAATAGATTAACTTATATTTAAAAATAAACAAAAATATGCTTGTTTTGTTTTATAGGTAGGTACATTACAAACTTTTTTTCAATTTAAAACTTTATAATTATACTTATCTATATTACATTTCTTCGCTCTGGTAACGAGGTAAATGTTTCTGGAAGCATTGTGGGCTTTTGCCTCGTTACCGTTACCAGTTTAATCAACACTCAATGCTTCCAGAATTCAGTGGAATGTGGGGAACGGAATATCTTAACACTAGGCTCCCTTTGCCTTGACTGCTGTGTGTGGGATACTAAAAAACGTGAATGTAGAGTTATTGGATTAGTATGTTTAGTGAATTACGTACTTCCTTATTTCAATGTTCCATTTAGTGAAAAAATCCTATAGTAGGTTTCGAGTTTTATTAAAATATGTATAATTATTTATAAGTATTTCCAATTGTTAATGTTAATAAACTTTTATTATAATTAGGCATTTTAAAAAGGAAAGTAAAAAATTAAAATGTTAATATTTTCTTATTCGGCGACATTGATTTTTTTTATATAACTTCCTGTTAACGAGAAAAATAAAAAAAAACTGAATATTACCTTCCTACCTTCCACCTTAAATCATATTTTTAGCACACTTACACGTATATTTACCTATAAGTACCTAGATATTACTTAAATAACGTAGGTACTAATAGAGAAATTAATACGTATTACTTAAATAACGCACTAATTTTTATATTTGTTTTCAGTCGTGGCGTACATGAGGGATAAGCTTGAAACTTAAAAAAATAAAATATTGATTTGTTAATAGGCTCTACAATATCAAATACACATTTTCGTCTAACTTTCACGTTTTATATATATATATATAACAAATAATAATTATTTAAGAATCAAAACGTTCCATATTTCCACGGAGTAATTTAACTGTTATAATGAATTCCGTCAGTAATAAAGAAGCGAATTTAATATATTCGTATAGACGGCTGTTAAGTTTTATGTTCTTTGCGAGGCGCTGACAAAACAATGGGACTCCGTACTCTTGTACGTCAAGGAGCTTCGTTGCAATGGATGTGGGATGCTAGAATCTTGTGCTATTTTTTCTAATTTTTTTTTTTTTACCAGCTTCACACTTTATCCCGACTTTTTCGAGGTGTTGAGTAGTGGAATTCATTGCCGATCGCCAAAGAAATGAAAATATTCATAAATAAGAATTTATGCCACAAGTAGGAATCGAACCCACAATCGTCGCGTTACAGTCACACACTCTTGTGGCTGTACTATTTAATTTTAATTTTCTTTTTAATTAAAGCTTTTGACATAATATATTACCTACCAACAATTTTTATACACTTATAACAATTAATTATAAAAAAAAAATATTAAACATTAAACGAAAAAATATTAATAATATATTGAATTAATAATGACATATTCAAAATATTAATAAAGCAAGAAAACAAAAAAAAAACCACCTATTATTTGTTAGGCCGCATCCATTTCTATAGATCCGTGCCATACCGCTTTGTAAATAACTTTGATCCGACTGTAGATAACGTCCATTACAAGGTAACTGGTGTATTTTATCATATATGAATAATAAAGAATTGCACTTTTTCTAAACTATTTTAAAATAACAGTAATAATGAGAATACCTCTCCGTATTTTTGGGGAAAACCTGAATAATTATATATTATGCGGTCACGGCGGCTCTAGCGGGTCTAACAATGTAATAGTTAAAATTAAAATTTTATACTTTATAGTTTTGTATAATAAAACGTTTGTCTGTCGTGATTATATTTTAATATAGATAATATCTAGATAATATTTTTAGAATAGCTAAGAAGATATTAAAATTTATTTAATTGTTTATAGTATAAAAATCTTCAATATTATAAATCCAGAAAAATAATGATATCAAATAAGGTCAAACAAATTCCCGATCAAGTCATCATGTAGTTGACCCCGCGTTGACTTCGCTACTGAACGTCCAGCTATAAATTCTTCTTTGTAATAGATACCTAGGCACAATCTTTATAAAGGTATTTACGTACTTATATAATTTATATACGACGAATAAACTTAAAGTCTTTTTATTAAGGACACACACTATTATACTTTAAAGAGTTTTTGAATTGGTAATTAGCAATTTCTATCATATTTACAGTAGGTGGTTAGGTAAAGTAATTGCCTTTTTGATAAAATTAACAATAAATTGAATGTTGCTGATATAAAAATAAGTGGATTATTTAACTCTTGTGTATCAAAAAAAAAAAATTTGGAATTATGTAGAATATGAATCGTAATTCACAAACTAAAAAAATATATAATTTCTATAAAGGTTCATATATTCATAGTGTCTTAGTTTGTTTTGTAAAATCGGCCAAACTTGTACCTACTGCTTTACCTAAAGCCTCAACTGGTAATTACTGTAACTACGTCTTGTTAGTAGATTAAATACTTTCTACGTTATTTTCTATAAATTAATGAACTCTCCATTAAAAATAACATGTAAATTTCTTGTGAATTAAGTAACAGTTGACCTGCTCTAAAAATAATTGGCACTAAAAACACTTACTGAGAGGCGAGCGACTTGTATTTTAAAAGATTCATTCGATGTTATTATGTTAATTACAACATTAATCATATAGTTAAGTTCGTGTTAAACAAAAAACTTAGTAATTGCTAGCAAGTGGTGAACAAAAAACTGTAAGAATATTATAATATAATATTCTTAGAAGTTTAATTATTTTTCTCTACAAAGTAATGCTTTTAAAAATTTACTTCATAGTCGATATATATTATATACACAAACTACGAGTAAAACTTAATATTATATACACATATTATATACATATTCTTATTAGCAGTTTTAATAGTCATCTTAAGTCAAAGACTAGTCAGTGCACCTGAACTTACTTATCGTCTCTGCTATTTACCGCCAAAGCTTCACGTTGTATCGCGCACACAGCAGGGTAGGCAGAAGGAACCTCGTGTTAAGATATTCCGTTCCCCACTTTCTGCCGAAATCCTGGGGCTTTGCGTGTTGAGTGGCAGAACTCAACGCCGCCCTTTTGCCTCGACACCAGAGCGAAGAAATGGAAACCATCTCCTCGAGTGGGAATCGAATCCACAACCAACTTTGTGCGCTTGCGCCACGACTGGCCTAATCGGACATCGATTAAAACACATCTAATGAAACAATGTCTGTTAAAATATTTATTCTTTATGGAACTACTATTTAAAAAATAATGGCTCAACTGTCCAGATTTTACCCTATTATCACAGTCTAAAAATATAAGCTTTTAAGGACTGTCCATTTAAAAAGTTGCGCCTGCTATATGTCGTTTTATATTAATTTTACTTAATTTAACTTAATTAAGTATCTACCTACTTGACACATTTTTTTTATATGCCGTAGGACGGGTTTATTTTTATTACATTGTATTAAATCTCACCACGAGATGCGCTCGCCGCTCACAGTTTAATTAACATCCATTACTCTATCAATTTCAGCGAACAGTGTTATATTTTTAAAAGTGCTCTCACGGATAACCTTGCTAACGAAAAGCGTTAGCTATCAATTAATATGTTGAATTAAATTTTACTTGTATCATTCAATTTTAATTGAAATCTTATCTGTGGATCAACGAAAAAAATATAAAAAATAAGTATAGCAAATCGTGTCACATCCATGCCAGAGTTAGAAAGCTCAAATAAAAAAAAAAGAAAATCTCTATAAAAAAAGACAATAAACAAGCAAATAATTCGATTCACAAAAAGCCGCTCCATTCACACAAGAGAAAAATCACTTACTGCTATAGTCTGATCCGGATGTAACATTGCAATCGTACGTACCTGAAATGTGAAATACAAATGTCAATGGTTTTACACCTTTTAGAAGTATTGGTGGATATTTTTAAGCAAACAAATATTGTTTACTGGGAGGAAACTGTTGGAATTATTTTTTTTAATATTATTTTTAAACCCCTATATAAAAAATGGTTTGTTACGTTCTGGATTTTAAATTTTAAATCTTTCTAAAATCAATATCTGTATAGGAACATAAATCTATGTCTTGTAAAGTATTGGTGTAATAGGTATATATAGTAAATTTATTAAGGCACAAAAATGTCGGATTTTTAAACGTTACTTTTTACATACAGCCAGTCAGATAATTCAATCAAAAAAATAATTAAGATGGAATTTTTCATAAGATGGAAGCTGTGTGATACTTATTTGTCCATGTTGTAAAACAGAACACATGGGAGTACAATGCGTAATGAACAAAAGAATATTTCGTAAAATCTAGCAAACAAAGAATGAACGTTGTTTTTAGATCAAATTAACGTGCCTACATTATAAGCATACGCGCAGCTTCCAAAGTGACTCACCATCGGGGGCCACGAAACTAGTCAAAAATATCACCATTTTTAACATTTAATTTTTTAATGAGTACATTTTTTTTATAAATATAATAATAATATAAAATGTCAGAACAAATAAACTTGATACGTAGCCTAAGTTTTTATAAGAATTAAATCTAGACAATTAAAAAGAATAATAAAATAAAAACATAAATAACTACAGAAATCCATCGACGGTTATTTGTTGCATAATATACCTAGCATGTATAGAATAAACAAAAAACAACATTGTATCAAAACAATTAAGAATTGAATAAATTCTATTATCAACAATATTTTTTATTGAATTACATAGAAATATATAATTACGTAATCTGTACAATGGATAAAAACGCTCCGCCTTTCATTTATTCTCTAGGTATAAGCGGTCAGAGTGCCTCGTGCGTCACATCTCATATTTTCTTATCATTGAGATTACATTATTTACTATAATTTAAGTGTTTTATATATTTATGGGAAGTTATTCTTGCCTGATTAGGCATGAATATAATGAAAAATCATTATACCTACTAGGTACCTAAGGTGATGATGAAGGTACCTAATAATAACACAATAACTCAACAGACAATGCCTCCAGAGTTCCCTCTGCCTACCCTGATGTGTGCGGGATACAGCATTAAGCAGATTTTTTTTAGATATCAATAAAGTAACCTATTACAGAAGATTATTTTTGCAGAGCATTTTTTCCATTTGCCACAAGTACCTATTTATAAATAGAATTACTTAATAAATGTTGAAAACATATATTCGTTTAAGTATAGGATAGCGAGGATATGCAAAGTAACCTGCGCGTCCTCTGCCTTGACCACAGTATAGATATCATTATTACCGACGCACTGTTATTTTAATATATAAATAATATACAAATTGCATCTGTTTCCTCCAATTATGCCAACCGCGAATTAAGCCGGCTGAGGCGGGAAGCAATCTTTAATGTTGCAAACTTGCACGGCCATTAATCTAGTTTTATCCGGTTATACTGTTATTTATTCGATTTTCTTATTATAAAGCAAAAAGTTAGCAGTTGAATGTGTTAAATATAACCAATTAAATAAAGGTTATCCTCAAAAATATACGGGTATGCAAAGATTTTTTTGATTTATTTTTTTATCATTTCGCTATATCCCGCTTATGGCAGGGTACGCGGAGGGAAGCTAGTGTCAACACACTCCGTCCCCACTTTCTGGAGAATTATGGAGGCATTGGGTGTTAAGTGGTGGTGCTCAACGCAGTGCTTTGAATTAGTTGCCAGCATGCCACATACCTACGACATATTAAATATAAGTAGGTAGATCAAAAACCTTTCAATTCCAATTTTCTCATACGGTCGTGTTAATGTGTCGTAAAACTCCATCATAAGGAGCTATAATAGGAACCTTAATTATAGAGTCAATAGTTGGGCGACTGTGGCGACTTGAAAGAAAAATATTAAGTAGTCATAATAATAACAACAAAGTGTTATTAATGTCATTAAACGTTGCAAAATTATACACTAATTCCGAACGTCATCTGAACGGAAACCGGTATACGGACTAAGGTAATATTTCGTGACGTTGACAATAATATTACAATTGATATTTATGGAGAAATGAAAATATTACTTTAATAATAATTCATTAACCCGACTGGGATCGAACCCACACGTCCCGCTTACAATATTTAAATAATATGTAATATTATTGAGTTAAAAGAAATTTTGATATAATTATTTAATATAACCACCAACTTAAACCTCATTCACTTTACGCTTTCTTGCACTGTCACAATGATACTTAATTGTATAATTGCATATCGGATTTGAACACAACATATAAAATATCAACCGTGTTTGTATGTCTGTCCTGCAACATCTACACATTCAAAGGCTAAAAAGGTTGAAAACAACACATGTAGACTATTACACACCTGTCTTTTAACAATATTGGTTAAAAAACATAACAACAAGATAATTATTCTATATGTAGGTATATCTCAAATAATAGATTACTTTATTTTTTTATTGTAATTAATTTAGTATAAATATTTCAACTACGCAACTGACATTTTATTGTTAAGACAAAGGAAACAACTTATCCAATTGCACAGACAAAGAATACTCTGTATTCAATTAATAACGATAACATTTTTAATTTTATATTATTTACATATTTTTTCCTGCTAAAGTATAGAAGTCGGTCTCGCTCAGGTGCACCGTCTAATATGTAGGTACAATAGGGCATAATTAGCATTCTAATTATGTCATTGGCCGTACGTATCCACTCATGCGCCGATAAAAAGGTACTATCATAGAGCTTCACGTTAACAACTGTTATATACAAAAATACTAAATAAGTATATTAAATGACAAAATGAATGCATGATTGCACTGATTGTGTAAACTGTTGGTATCATTTTGATTCTAATAAAGAAGAATCCTAATATCTATTCTAGATAGGTTCCGATTACATGATAGATAAAAGAACACATTAGTATAGGCTTGGGGTGAAGATTATCGGGATATTTTATTTTTTGTATTTAAAATGATTAAACAATTAATTTAATTAAACTAATTATATTAGTTCTATAAAAAAATAAAAGTGAAATGAGAGCCAAGTTCAATATTGAATATTTAGTTTTTTTTATTTTATTTTTTTATTCCTTGGGTAATTTTCGTTTTCCCTTGGTCGACTTTTCCGACAAAAGAATCGAAATCTCTATGAGTTAAAGTGAAGTTGTCAGTTTTAAAAACATGTACTTAAGTGTACCTCACATCAGTAGCTGGCCAAAGATTTTTTTCGTTTGAAAATTATTGCAGGACAACGTTATGTTAGACAGTTATCGCAGGTTAACGTTACGTTAGAATCGATTACGCTATACATTAAAATTAAGCTTTTATAATATATATGTACTATCGGATTTGAACACAACATACAATTGTTATAAAGTATCAAACGTGTGTGTATGTCTGTCCTGTAACATCTACACATTCAAAGGCTAAAAAGGTTGAAAACGAATTATGTAGACTATTACACAACCGTCTTTTAACAATATTGGTTAAAAAAACATAACAACAAGATAACTATTCTATACGTAATGACTTTGAGATTATTTTGTCACACATACTTACTGACGAAATGGCGGAATAAAATGACTTCAAGTATATTATTAGCTAAACTAAGATGCATTAACCAAGTAAAACAAGTTTGTTGACACAAATGCCATATGCAAAATATTAATTAAAGCTTACTAACTTTTAGTAAGTTATCGATGAAATATTTGATAACGAAATTCAATAACATCGATTCCTATGCAGAAAATGCAATTGCGCTTCCGATCGAATAATTTGCCGTTTCATTAGATTTATGATAGTGGTAATGAAAACGTAATGACAATTCAAGAAAATGATTGAGCAAAATATAAAAGTTCACTCTAATTATACTATTAATTATTAATAATATTTTTATTTTTGTAAAAAGACGATATAAATTAAAGTTTACGTTGTAATTTTTCCATATCAATTCAACTCCGCTCACGCAAATACATGTTATTTTGCAAAGAAAACAAGAAAAAACTTTAATCAGATAGACATCATATTAAACACCGTCACAAGTACAACTAGTCTTTGATTATTTACATATAGCAACACTACCTACACCCGATTTAATAGTCCAACTTTGTACACACGTATAAAGTGGTATATCAAAGAGTATAGAAGGGCGTATATATGTATACATTATACTAAATACAGTTAACTATTATATTTATTAAAATTTAGTTTTTGGCTTTAAGTACCTAATACATCTTTTTTTTTCAATAATATATAAAACAATATATTAAAACATTTCTTATAAATAAACTGTTGAGTTAAATTGATACGCTATGCTTATATGGTTTTAAAATTAATGACTGCGTTCATCTAGATGTGAATATAGCTAATTAGTGGTTTAATAGGTTGTAGTGTAATTAATTTCACATCAACTCGAGTATTCAAATAGTAACTTGCTGCTAGATATTGCAGATAAACTATAATTTTCTTACTATTTTCATTAGAGCGTAGGAATTTGTCAACCAGCTCTTCAAGATTTATTGGAAATGTTTGAGGTTCAGTCTTTGTCTTTGTCATCTGAAGACTTAGATTGGGTTAACGAAATTTTAGACATTATACCTATAGTTTGGGCATATATAGTTTTATGCAAAAAATCAAAAATGAAAAAGTTATATGATACTTACTTATATGTGACACGAATGGAATTCAGTAATGCATTTGATTTAACAGAAGAAAAGAAATAATATCATATTCTATCATGTTTAAAAATGTAACAGTTGAACTCGATACTTCTAAATTTCTGAAGTCACCTAACCGTCACCTTAGGTCACTCAATGAAAGAACAAATAAAATATTTCCTCGAAAACTTATTTATGATTTAATATAAAACTAGACACAAAAATTTGTATAAACTGTTCGATTCCCACTCGAGGAAATAAAATATCTTCATTTTCTTGCTCTGGTAACGTAGAGCTCGGCCACCCAACACTGCCTACGCTGCCCAATGCAGGGTAGAGCGTTTAGCTAAAAAACTTTTACTTTGAATGTTGTTTTGTTTTATTTTGAATTGTTAAAATAATTTCAGGTTCAGTGAATAATTGTTATAAATATTACATTAATTAGTAAATAGTCAAAATAACAATTTATCATCGAATACTTTCTAAAAGTAAAATAAAATTTGAATAAACTTTCTGATATTCTTCATAAGCTAATAAGTATTATATTATTTGCAGATGTAAAACGAAAATGTATCTATTTGTAACATTTTATTTTTCTAAATGAACTTACATAAATTGTTTCACTATAATCTTAAATGTTGAACTAAAAAGCTCTTTAATGTAAAATCATATTCGCTATCAATAAGTTACAGATATTTCACGACATTTCTATATTTTATAGTTTACATAAAAAAAAAATCAAATCAATTCCAAGATAAAATAATATATTACGTAATACAACCGTAAGATACTTGTGTACGAACGAGCTTGAGTTAATATTGCGAATAAGCGAAAGAGAAGCTGAAGCACACTTACCGCACCGTTGTCTATTCTACATTTAATTAGTACACACATATGTAGTGCTGCCATGAATATAATTATTACAATGAACCTAAAGATATGCTAAGTAATAACTTGAAATCTCTTATTGAAATATCTCACGCGTCCCTCAAACAAATTTACTTTCTAAACAAAACCAAGTTAGATACTGACATAAAGTACTAATATTCGTTTTTTATGCTTATCAACTCAAATTAGTCGAATTAAAGAGCATTACAAATGAATAATTTCATATAAGAATTATACTTTGGAATAGCCTAAAAATAACATGTCTATATATAAATGCGCTGTAATTACATAGCAAGAACATCCGCTTCAACTATCGTACCGTTTATGTATCTACTAAGGTTAGATAAATATATATTATTTGATAATTACGTTAAAGGTTAATTCATTAAAAAACATATTTGAAGATTTAGTCTTCAACATAAAAATTTACACAAACAAAACCAAATGCACCTACATATAACAATTTAGTTTTTATGCAAGACTTCAGCACATGTCTTTGGAAACTATTTTAGGCAACAAAATTTTATGGCAAGTAAGAATAGAGCAGAAGTAGTACATATTATATCTGTTGATTTCATATAATGAAGTTTGTGTTAGAAAAGCGGCACAGTGCTAATATTTTAAATTAAAAACTCCCCCAAATGACAACCATGTGAACAGGCATGTTGGCCTCAGGATAATTGTTAAATTATATACATTTTTTATCTTACGAGACTTCTCTTCTATCTTTTAGACTTCACCAGAACGCAACAACATACTACTTTATCATCAAACACACACGAGTCAGCGTGTGGAGCCAAGTTAAAAAGATAGAAACTTTAAACGAACCATTTCAAGCTTATTTTGATCCCTTTATAACTTGTAAGCCAATTAGTCCACATGCATGAAATTTAGCATATTTGTTAAAACCTGTTTGTTAGTATTGTATATAAAATTTCAATACTTTAAATAAAACGGTTTTTGATGTATTAACGTTTAAAAATCGACATATTTGCGACTAATTCACTAACTTATCAAAAAGCTTGGAGTGTGAAATTTATCTTGAATGAACTCCAATGTCGGCACCCATGAAGATTTCCCATTCTTTTATCGGCGAAGTCGAGAACCACGTATTACTTAACATTTAATTTGTCTCATATTTAACATATATATATATATTGATGCGTTTGTTTCTACGTTACTTACATATTGCAGAAAAGTGTTACAAATTGAGCCTATTGTTGTACTTTTCTTAAATTCATTATTTTAAATCCCACCCTAACTATAGTATCAAAAACAACTTAATATTCTGCCGAACTGATTATAATACTTGCCGCAAAGTATTATAATTGAACATTTAACATTTAAAAATGCAGATTTGCGTAAAAAACACGAAATCGTTTAAAATGTACACGTCTTCAACACTGATAACGTTTAAAATATTCATAAGGGATACTTTAATTATAATAACATCTGGATTTAAATTATAATCCTCCATATATCTCGCATAGCACTGTATAGCCTGTATACGCGTTATAAATTTCAAAAGTGCGCCAAGCGTGAATAAATATGCCATAAGAGTTCCATCTTAATTACTGATTATAATATAGGTACAATTACAGTAGTATTAAGTTTTAGATAATTATTTTACGAGTGCCACGTTTAGGACGTTTATTAGTTACATGTAACTTGGAAATATTCTATGTTACAAAAAACTATAACGTTCTTTCGACTCTACCGTTAAATGATTGTATTTTTTTAAATTAATACTGTAACACTCTAGACATTGGTTGGCACTTGGCCCGTATTGTTTTTTTAACTTAAAATTATATATTAATTACATTATTATTTATATATTATGGACGCCGTCGTGTCGTCGTGTAACTGTGGAAGTGGAACAGAAAGTGGGGAACGGAGTGCCTTAACAGTAGGTTCCCTCTGCCTACCCTGCTGTGTGCGGGATAAAGCGTGAAGCTGATTTAATTTAGATTCTTTTAATTTATATATACAAATATATTTTTTTACTTAACTACTAACTAAGGCGACCTTAACAAGTTTTTACTCGTATATCATTCACACTATATTTACTATTATACTAAAAATACTTAATTACACAATTATTTTAGGTAGACATTTGAATAGTATAGGTATATAAATTTGGATCTTTTATAAATATACTCTAAAATATTATTATAATAAATGAACGTGTATTCATTTATTATTAATATAATAATTGTATTTTACTGCGTAGCAGTGTATACCTATACTTAAAGTGCTTTTAAATTGAAATAACAAAAATACTGTGTGATATAATATATGTGAGACTCCATCAGTATCTAAGAGTCAATGTTTTACTTGACTTTATATTGCTATGTCATAATGACGAATTCAAATATTTGTTTTTCATCCATTAGTTGCGATGATGTCCTAACTATGGACTGTGGTGTCATATTAATCTTAAATAATGGCAATTACAATACATTATCTCTATATTTCAATATTTTTTATTTTAGCCTTTTATTTGTAAGAATTCATTCGACCATATCGTGCCGTGGAAAAGAAATGGCTGAGTATACAAGCACACGCTACGATTTTGGGTTCGGTTCCTACGCGATGAATTATTTTTTTATGTTTTTATCTCTTAGCTATATCCTGCTGTTTAGCAGAGCAGGCAGAGGGAGCGTAGTGTTAAGACACTCCGCTAACCACGTCGTGCTTTGCCTCGACACCAAAGCGAAGAAATGAAAATACAAAATATTTTATTTTCTCCAGTGGGAATCGAACCCACAACCTGTCGCGTTTATAGTCACACGGTTGTGCCCGCGCGCCACGACTAGCCTCGCTATTATTATCTTAAATATTTCATTTCGAGACCTTGGAAATGGAAAAAATATTGAACATAATATAATATAAACTCAACACGCATTATGTTTAATATACGAGAAAAGGAAAATTTTCTTTGCTACTCCTGCTAAGTACAGAAGATACGCGGAGAAAGATGGGTGGAACACAGAGTTTTTGCATGGCCCTCACGTAACCCCAATCGATCGAATCGGTTGACACGCGAGAGCAATATATACAAACATAAAGTACGATATTGATTATGATAATTAACATTTATTAATCTGAAGCCTGCAATCCAATACTTGTTCATTAAAGTATCAGGTCCACATACGAACAGGAAGTCTGAACTGTCGATAAGAATAAATATTTGTTACAAAGAATGTTACCTTACGATGGGTTATTTTAAAATACGAAAAAGTATTACAGAATAAAAAAATATCATATGGAAAAATTACTGAGCGGATTTGGATAAAACTGTACAGATATATAGATGATAGGTACATCATAATAACACGTAGGCTATAATTTATGTAAAGATTTTGTATAATTTGGCTATAGTATAACAATAATACTACGCGGGCGAAGCCGTGGAAAGTTATTCTTATATAGGTAACTGGCGGACGCGCGCAGCTTTGCCTGCTTATTTGCACCGTTAGGGGTGAATTCTAATAAACTATGAAACACGTGTTCAATGAAATATTTTTGAGAGATTCAATTTCAAATTTTATAAAAATCAGTGGCGATTAAAAGACTTTTCCATACAAACTTTCAACCCCTTATTTATACCCCTAGGGGATGAATTAAAATAAACCACGAAACATGTGTTCAATGATATATTTTTAAGAGTCTAAGTTTCAAATTTTATAAAATTCGGTGGCGATTTAAAGATTTTTCCATACAAACTTTCAACCCCTTATTGGCACCTTTAGGGGGCAAATTCTAAAAAACCGTGAAACACGTGTTCAATGAAATATTTTTAAGATTCTGAATTTACAATTTTATAAAAATCGGTGCCGATTTAATTTTTTTTCCATACAAACTTTCAACCTCTATTTCTCCCCTTTAGGGTTAAAATTTTTCAAAATCCCTTCTTAGTATCCACTAATTCCAGATTACGAAAGTGAACATATTCATATCCAAATTTCAAGTTTCTACCATCAGCAGCTACGGCTGTGCGTGCGTCTTACCTCAGTCAGTGAGGACAAGTCCTTTTATATATATAGATTATGGGTCACTAGTCCCTTATAGATACACGAAGTACATTAAATTAACTAAACCTTAAATACTCCTAATGTATAACGCCCGCAGAAGCCTGCCGTAAGTGTTAAAAGTAGATAGGTATTAGTGTATACCAGGGTTTCTTAAACTATGGGTCGCGACCCCAAAGGGGGTCGCGTAGCAAAATTCTAGGGTCGCGAGAGATTTTAATGTCAAATATTTATATATAATAAATAAAATTTTATAATTTTTTGTGCAATTTTTAATTTTAGATTTTTGTGTTTCAAAACGAATTCTAAAACTATATATTTTCATATGAATATGTATATTGTTACCTAATAAATAAATCATCAAACAATATTAATTTATTTTTCTTTTATATTTGTATGGGGGGTCGTTAAGAAACACGCAATCATAAATGGGGTCGTGAATGACAAAAGTTTAAGAAGCCCTGGTGTATACTAATACTACTGTAGACGTATGTCTACAGTATCTGTATTTCGGGGTATGTAAGCAACTACGACAAATAAAAATAACTTGTACAAGTGTGGCAGAGCCTTATGTTCAACAGGTGGCGATCTCTGGTTTTCATAACATCTTAATTCTTTCACTACAGCTAAGCAATTCTTACAAAAATTAAAGTAACAAGATTATTTGTTGTTAAATTAAAAAATATATTAAATACTCAAGAGTTACATAATAAATATATTTATTTAAATAAAAATATTTCAATACGTACAAAAATGTATATGACAAACTTAAATTTGTAATTCATTTCATACAAAATGAATGCATACTTATGATTGTCACTTATACTTTTATTAGTTGTACTTCCCGTTGACCTACAATCTTGAAATTAGTACGGAACCCGGTGAGCGAGTCCCACTTGCACTTGACAGGGTTTTTTTCTTATTGCAATACATAATAATCAATGTAAAATAGAATTTATCATATTTAGTGTAATATTTTTGTAGTCCTGCCTGTAATATTCGCATTCTAATAACAACTGATAGCCGCCCTTGCTAAGTGGAGAATGAAAGAATTGAATAAATAATTCAGTCATTATTACAAGGTAGTTTAATTAGACACTTTATTTATTCTAGACCTATTTATTAATAATAACTAGAGGAAACTCGTAAAATCGGCGTAAAACACGTACACGTAAAATACGCGTTGCCATAGCAACATGTAAAAGTGTATATTGTTAAACATAATTAGGTATGGTAATGTGTAGGTATAATATTTATTTGGTTAATTAACTTCATGCTATTTCCCGCATATAGCAGAGGTAACCTAGTGTTAAGACTGTCTGTTCCCCATTTTCCGCCGAATTCTGGAGGCAGAGCGTGTTGAGTGGCGAACTCAACACCGCGCTTTGCCTCGACACCAGAGCGAAGAAATAAATAAAAAAATTAAGTAGGTATTTCATTTACTCTTCATATTTTTTTGTTTAATTTAATTATATTTAAAATATAAAATTGACTTTCTACATTCCTTTTTTATATAAACTATTTATAACTATGCCAAATTTCATATTATTCCGTCTGTACAATTTTCGTAAAAAGGGGTGCTTTACTTATTAATATATGTAAAGGAATCTGATTCCTAAAAATACCTAAGAAAGTACTGATCACAAAAAATGTGTAGGCAATATTGTTTGATTTTTATTCAATTCCAAGACATTTTTACGTAAAAGCTTTATTTTATTTGCAAATTAGTGTACTTTCAGCCTGTACTGGACTGTACTGGACTGTATAATTCGTAATAGTACCTAGTAGTATCTATTAATAGATTGATATATTTGGATTGGTGGTAATAACAGCCAAGTCAAATTTTGAACTCGAGTTGTATCCTGAGTGGACACAGTTGAGAACGACGCATTACTCAACATTGAACTTGGCTCTCACTGTACTTTTATGTTTTTGATAAGATATGATTACATTTGGTAAAGTAATTATTACTTTTAAACATCTATATATTACTATTAAAATTGCTTTATTTTCCTATTTTATTAATTACTTAATAGTAATTATCAATAATTTTGAATTTTCAATTTTTTCCGGTGTACCTATGTGCATAATATTCCTTGATATCAAATATCAAGTTTCACGATCATCTAGAGGTAGGTTAAGTTTTTAACGAGTGAGTCAATTACAAAAATATCGGTCACTGAACGTTCATGTATTATTATCTATTGGAATTTTGAATAGGTAGGTACTAAGGGACTAAGTATTCTAATTATGCGGTTTTAGTAAATGTGCCAAAATTCATGCACATACATTGAAAAGTACCTACCTATAGGAGTTTTGAAGGGTTCAAAAGTAGCTCGAAATAGTTCGTGTAATATAACTTATTACTGTATGTACTTATTGTGTTGCGCTTTTAACTTGGCTGGACACGGAAGCGCGTGTCTGATCTACAAAAATAAAATATAACTATTTAAATTCACTCCAATTTGTCTATAACACTTTTCCACACGAATCCACATACTGACGGATGTGGAAGGCACTTAGGTATTGTTAATTGGTAACTACCGCCGCTAACTCGATCGATTTGTTAGTGCGCTATCTTATATTAATTAGTAAATTATATATTAATAAGAAAACCTATAAAACTCATCATGAATAAGTAATAAGGCTAAATTTAAACAAAAATATTTAATCTTCAATATTTTTTTCCGTTTTACAGTATAGATACTAAATAATATAAATTATTTTCAATCCTCTTCTCTGTTTCTGAGTAAAACTATTAACATTTATAGAATAACACTAAAAATATTATATTTTCATGCGTAATACCTGAAATTTCATACAGTATTTGTTTAATAGTTGTTTCATAGTGATCCCTTAATGTGGCGCAATTCAGATTATTAACATTGGAAATAGCTTGTTGGTAGATAATTTGTGGTGTTATTATATCGGCTGCTAATTACTTTAGCTAAGTGCCCGTTGCCCGCGTCTATGGGATGGGCAACGAAAAGGGGTTAATATCAATCAACCCATGCATTTATAAATTACATTTCGCTTCGTACAATTGAATTTTAGCAGGAAGTTCTCGATATAACGTTTTGCGAGTTTCTTTTTTAACGGTCTCAGTTGAAAAATAAAAAAAAAACGAAAATAGAAATAAATAATTAAGTCTATTAGGCGTCAAATGGTATGAAATTGAGCATGTGATAAGGATAATTCTAATGTCAATATCCTGAGGGTAAGAGTAAACAGTACTGTGGATGTTCCTAATTAATGCATTTCAATATAGGTGTCTAGGTCATGCCCTTGCTGCCTGGATGGTATCTAGTAACATATCAGTAAGAGGTTTGGAGCGTAAAGTTTATTACTTAGTTAATTTGGTACCTATTTCCATAAATAATTTCAGATACACACACACGGTTAATGTTCAGGTAAATATGATATTATAATAAAAATAGTGTTAGATTTTTACATCCACCAAGCATTGGCATAGATGTAATTAGAAGAAAGGCTTTATTTCTTTATATCTACTTGCAAATTTGCAATATTCAATGTCATTACAAAAAAGCGCTTAATTAAAGGTTTACCAAATCGATAGATATTATATTTATTAATTATTTAATAAAGATATTATTTATTAGTTTAGATAGTAAATTATTAGTTCTTTTCTTTTTAGAAATCATGTAAAGTCCATATTTTACATGATTTATGAAAGGAAATCAACAAACAATTAACCAGATATTTAATTTTTATTGATTTTAAAATTGAAGACCGAAGTTGTTTTTCTTCAATACAAAAATTCAAAGATAAACTTTAAATTACTCGAGCATTGTAAAAAATATATTCATTTCGAAGCAGAGATACGTTCAAAGGCTGGCCTAGATTATATCAAACACTAAAAAGGCTATTATCTCATTGTTTGAGCACAGATAATCCTCGGACTTATGACTTATATTATCCAAATACACGTATCTAATGTTATTGGGGATATTATGCCTCATATATAATTAAAATAATACCTAATAGAACATTTTAAAAAAGTGACAAAATATATTAAAAGTAATAATATATTACAGTATTTATATATAATATTAAATCCAGCATTAAACCACCAGCATTTCCGATCATTATATCATTAAAATATTCCACATCAAAAAAAAAAGACGAAGAAAAAAAAAACTAAAATTGGAATTAAAAGCATTTCATAATGCTAGTCCGACTCTGTCCAGTCCGTTGGAAATGTAAACGTCCCATATTAAGTTAGGCTATTGACACACGCACCGAGCAGCGGTCACAAAAATCCACGCGCGGCGTCGCGCTAACAATAAAGTCCCCAATTCACGTGAAACACCACTTCTTATCTTTGTTGTTTTAAATTAAAGCTATAAGACAGATAACGTGTTTGCTTTTTCTTAATTAGCCCTGAAATGAGAATAGCCGGTGTGTGCTCGGACAAATTGTGAAAGATAACTAAGCTTGTATTGTGTAACATTGACTGTCGGTGTCTTATTCATGTTTTCAAATTATCCTTTTGTATTTAGTTTAGGGGTTATTTGTAACAATTATCTGTTTGTCTATATTGGAACACGTAGATAATATTATACAGGTATCTGCTCTCTACTCAGCTATGTTCGATACGGATCACAGATATAACTAATTAATATACAATAGAATGCGCGTACGCGTTATTTAAAATGCATCGGCGTCTAAAAATAGAGCAATAAATTTATTGCATTGCATTTATTCGAGCTCGAACATTTAAATCTAGTTATCACATAGTGCGTTTAATATTGTATGAAGGCAAGTAGCGAATCTGGTTCGACGACCGCGGATGACACTTACGAGTATATATACGAATTTAAATTTCCGATACCCACCGAATGGCTACCGGATCACTCATTCATTCATAGGCTGCAAAAATATCTTTAACTCATTCACTCCTTACAATTTGCTAAAAGGGCAGTTGAAGTTTACGCACTTTTAATCGTCATTTATACGATGCTAGTTTAAAATTTTCTCTGCTATATATCAACGGAAAGAAAGAAAGAAAGAAAGAAGAATGTCTTTAAGGATACCATAAACGTTTAATTTGGTAAGTGAATTGAATTGGCAAATTTTATTAAACGCAAGAACAGTTCTAAGTTTCAATCAATCCAAGCATGTATTTCATATTGTTATATCGCACTATTGTTTCGTGCAAAAAATCTATTTTATATGGAACATCCAAATGTGAACCGTCACATATAAGTTGTTAAGTATTGTTTTCCTTAACATAAATGTGCTCTTTACACGTCATCCGAAGCTATAACTAATCTTAAAGTCAAGTCACCTTTATAAAATTAGATAGATATACCTATATACTACAACAATAACTATATAGTTAAATAATAACAATAATAATAGTTAAATAATAACAATAACGGGTTGACTCATAGTGTTTTATAAATATAATGTTAACGCGTAAAATGTAAAATTTTACTAAGTAAGGATGCTTTGTTTTGAATAAATAATACGAATGAGTTTTATTAAAAAAATCCTTCCTTATCCTTTTAATTTTTCCCCAGCAAGGCTTGATTAGGATTAGTAAGAGTTATTCCATGACCTCTCAATTATTCTGATACGAAGCCTCCAAATGAAAGAGGTAAATGAAATTTTCACGTCATTTTTAACGTTTCGTTACGAGGTATGCCGAAAAAATTCAATCTCTACTTTAGATTTGGTTTGAGGAGTGCAGACTTGGTACAAAAAAAATGAAACCACAAAGTATTAAAAGGACTGTATTTTTGGATTTTTACGCTTACTTATAGATACGTAGGTACCTATAGGTGCAGCTTGTAATTCAATATCGGCTATGAATTGTAATTAAATTAGCTGTTTCTTTTTAATTATGTTTTTATTAATATCCACACTGAAATATTTCCTATTTCATGGTTATAATAATAATTATTTTTTCAATATAATTAAATTTTTCTTCGTATTATATAGAAATAGATTTAAATTTCAAATCACATTGTTTTTTTGTTTCAACGTGCAATTTGCTTTAAATCAGTGACCGCAAGCATAAGACAACCCGCTCATAGCCAAAAGTGCCAAGGACACATCCCCTCTAAGATTTTTAGTTCATTAATAAATAACAAAAGGACAAAAGATAATTTCTGTTTCAAGTCAAATAATGAAGTTGAAAATTAAATCTTTTGCATTGATTCGGTTACCGTTCGCAGTGACAATAATATCATTGGCAATAATATCATGAAATTATGTCTGCGCACTCAGTCTCATAATGATGATTATTAAATACTTGTTTGTTCATTACGATATAAAATTTTACTTCAATTAACAAATAACGAGGTTTCGATGTTTATGCATACTCTATAGGTATCCTATCTATCTATATCTTTTACAGGAATAATGCATTAAGTTATTCTGATCTTATAGAACTGTGGTAATTAAATCTTTGAAAAATACGTAGACTAATCTGTGAGTAATATTTTTTTATCTGCATAGTTCACTTTTTTCTTTCTTATCTACTTCTCCATTCATGGTCTCCTAATGCTTTTCGTTGCCTTCTACATATTATTGAGAGTAATATCCCGACTGCTTCGCTATAGAGCATGAATCTGAAGTGATAGGCAAGTTCAATATTGAACGATTCGTCGTTTTCGACTACACTAACAAAAGAATCGTAGATATATATATGGGTGCCAAGTTCTGTGTTGATTTCAAATGTAATTAATTATCTATACCTTAAGATTGGACATTTGTCATTTGATTGGCGGTAGATACTATAATCCCACGATAGTGTACTTTCTGCTTATACTAAACGTTTTCACTAATTCTTATAGTGAGGGGTAAAATAAGGCCACGAAGATTTGTTTTTTTAATATCATCAAAGTATCAAATATTAATAAGTCATTATGAATTTTGTTCTTAGACCTACGCCTAAAAAGCCTACGCATAAAGTTTAAACTTTATAATTCTTGTAAAAACAACCGACATATAGGTAGGTATAATTTAATATCAATTAAAAAAAATTGGCCATAGATATTTATCTATGGATTTATTTATCAAAACCAAAACAACTATTTAGGTTTTTTGGTTTTCATATTAAAAATACCTTCACAGAGTATACCACATATGGCTAAGTAACTAAGGCAACCCAGTGTTAAAACATGTAGTTCCTCGCACATCACTCAATAAAATATCTCTTTCTCCTCAGTGGGAATCGAACCCAAAACCGTCATCTTTACAGTCAGACGTAGCTACATGCCTACTGTGACCTTAAGAAATATATTTTTTAATAACTAACGAACTATTGTAATGTGTGTTATTGTAAACGCAATTGGTTATGGGTTCAATCCCCACTCGAGAAAATTAAATATTTAATATTTTTATTTCTTTGCTCTGGTGTCCAGAATTCAGCGGAAAATGATGAACAGAGTGTCTTAACACTAGATTTCCCTCTGCCTACCCTACTATGAAATCTGAAAAAGAAGCTATTACGATTATACGAAAGATTTACATTGTTTTATTAATGAAACGTTGGGATGAATTAAAAAGTTAATTTAGTGAAAATGACGTCACCCCACAATTAGGTCATTCTCGTATGCTTATTCAGAAACATCGAGATGTGAATCACGGCGCAACGAAAATAATTATCGTTATCACAACGACCAAGAACAATTGTTTTAGCGTTGTTTAGTATATTATTCAGTCCCGATAGTTCAAGAGTTTTCAATATTAATCTTAGAAGTAATTGCACCTGTAGCCGAAATAACCTCTAAGTTAAGGGTGTGGAGTTCAATTTTACGTGACATGGTTACGTGTTTTTTTTAGCGTCCCGCACACAGAGGGAACCTAGTGTGAAGACACTCCGTTATTCATACAATAGATATAAACATTTGAACGACAAAGGATTTGAACCCGCGCCTCTCGGAAACCGAGCCAAGCATCTAACTACTAAGTCATACGTTCTCATCAAGATGCGTCGAAATTCTTATACCTAAACTTGTTATAATTTATGTCTGTTGTTAGCATCTCTATGGGGAAATGTTTACAATTTTCCGCTACCCAAAGATAATTCCTTAGAATTATCATTTGGCAAGAGAGAATACTACTTATAATTTATTTTTTTATAAAGTGTTATTTCTCACTTAGAAAAGAAAAATACTTATTTAGAAAACGAAAAAATAAAAATTTGAACGTAGCAGGATTTGAACCTGCCCCTCTTGGAAGCCGTCCATCATCTAAGTAAATTCCACACTTTTATCTGAGATTATTATGTTTTGAATGCAGCTTCCTTTCCATATCATATACACATAACTATATCATAGTGAATTATATATTTACGAATGTCTAGCAGCTTATCAAGTCCAAAATGGTATGTAATGGTTAGTTTGGCTCATAAGCTTCAAACATATTAACATGATTTTTTTTCAGCTTCATAATGCAGCAGGGTAGACAGAGGGAGCCTAATGTTCAGACCACTTTCCGCTTAATTCTGGAGGCATTGCGTTTTTAGTGGGGGAACGGAACTGCCCTTTTGCCTCTACACCAGAGCGAAGAAATGAACATATAACATATTTAATTTCCTCCAATGGGAATCGAAATAACAACAGCGACAAGCCTGTGCCCCTGCGCCACAACTGTCTCCACATCAACCTTCCATGGCAAATGCCATAGATCACGTATAGAATCATTAATAAACCCATAAAAAGTAACATAGACCCAAGTCGGTAGTAATAAAACTTTTATCAAAGACGTTTGAATTAATCGAATAGACTATATAAATAGCTTATCGGCCGCGTAAATTATTCATTGGCCTAATACTATATTTTTTCTTACATTTTTAATTACGCAGGTTAATTGAAATACGTGTCGCACATGTTCTTTCACGCTTATAGAGCTCTACTAATGAAGTATTGTTTATTTTATTATTTTATAACCCAGTATATAGTTTCAACGTCTGTAGTGTACCTACGCAGTTATTGGTGTATATTATTATTTATTAGGCAAAATAGTTGGTATATGGTGAATGTAAATTAATGGAATGTTTCGTTTTTTCGATTTTTGAAGTGATAACTTCTTATGTTTTTAGTTCTGAATAAAGATTTTTATTTATTTTATTTATGGGAAGTTAAACCGCTTCGTTACGTTACGTAACGGCGCCAGCCTGTCTCGCTTCTCTTTCTCTCACGCATACGGAGGCAGGCATGCACCTTCTTTCTCACTCTCAACCACAAAGCTAACCGTATTCCAGTTCCCCACTTTCCATCAAATTCTGTAGGCATTGCGTGTTGAGTGGTGGAACTTAACGCCGCGCTTTGCCTCCACACTAAAATGCTTAATTTCTTCGAGCGAGAATCGAACCCACAACCAGTCGTCGAATAGATTTATATAGTCACACGCGTGTGCTCCTGCACCACGACTGATCTCGCGACTTGATGAAATCTTGAAAATGTTTAGTCTTATTAATATTTTTTCATTGTTTCTATTAAGTAATTTACGTATCCTTTTTTGTTTGGTAATGTGTTGATAAAATTGTAAACAATAAATAAGATTGCATCTGTTAACCTATTAGGTAGGAAGAGGATAATTTCATTTACTTGGATTTTATGATCTTTGCTAATTTCGCCAGCCATTGTCATCAAGAGTTGAGACCTTTTTGGCCTACTGGACTTATAAACGTTACGTAATCTTTTAAAAATGTATTAATTTTACCAGATAATACCAAATTGGGTTAGTAACTTTTCAATTTAGCAAATAGCCTAGGTATAGATTTATACAGGAGAAATTCAAAGTGTTTGTTGACGCCGTAGAGTCAAGCACGTAGGTCACCACCGCCTTTTAGACTCCCACCGCTCTGAGTTCAAACTGAGACAAGCGACGTCTGCCGGGACGAGCGACACCTTGTATGGCTAACGTGACCATTTTTTATTCGGTTAAAAACGGGACATCGGTTTTATAATTTGCATTTTTTTTGTATTCGGAAGTGTTTTTGGAGGAATGCTTTTGTTGTTTAAGGGTGGCATTCGTTTGTTTAGAAATGCGTTTTTTTAGGCATAATTTTACTAGTTTTGAGTGCTTTCATTTTTTGTGGACTATTCCGTTCAGTTATCTTTTGCTTTTTCTTCGAATAGCACACCTCTAAAATCGCGGCGAAACATAATTCGATTGATAAAATTTACATACTATTTTGAAAAACAGGACATTGGTCCATCCCGGTGCCATGTCCCGGTGTCCCGGGAAACACAAACAAAAAATGGCAAAGTCCCGTTCAAAACGAGACCTCTGGTCACATTATATATGGCACACAATAAATAGAATAAAAAGTTTCGAAATCTTTTGATGCTGTAACAATTTTTTATAAAAAAAATACGATGTATGTTACTTTGTCCTCATTATCATTAAATATGAGAGTTACTTAATTAATTGGGTCAATTGGATGAGAAAATCTAATGAGATCAACAATTTGCCGCTTCGTCCTGTCTGTATGTAATAGGTGCCTATACATATTGGCATAGTAATAATATAAAATACTTAATAATGAATTAGAAGACATTTTTTTATCTTCTAATGACATTGCTTCAATATGAAATCAAACGTAAGCTATACCCACTAAAGTATCTATTTATTGAATACTAGCAACTGGAACTATACGAATATTTATTTTATATTATTTAAATAAAAATTATTAATTATTTTTTTTTAGATTTTGCAAGAAATAGCTAGAAAAGCTCACGGCACCGCGATTTTTCTATTTCATTTACCAATATGTATCTATTTCGATATTAGAAATGTTGCATAAGTTTTAAACTATAGTTCAAAGTTCATGTTAGTACGTCCCTACATTTCCCTAACGATTTGTAGACAAGGGTCGGCTATCAGAAGTTACTATAGATATAAATATATTCACACAGCCTATATCGAGGCCGCAGCTGCAAAGCTTGCGAGTATAAACGTGATGGTTGTGAGTTCGATTTTGCTATCGGAATTGAACTCTGAAACAAGACAAATCGCGGCGTTGAGTTCCTGACTTCCACCGTTCGACTCGCAATGTCTCAAAAATTGGACGGAAAGTGGGGGATGGAGTGTCTTAACGTGAGGTACATCGTGATGGTAAAAAAACACATTTTTTATACTTCACATCATATATAGGTAGGCGTCTATAGAAGTTTCCTTCTATAATAATCTAGCATTGTCTACCCACATATGGCATTGGGTATGTAAACTACTTACCAATGTCTTAAATTGCAAGTTTACAATTTTACTTCAGTTTTCCCTCTATTCCTTACATTTTATTATGTTATTTATATAACATATATACTAGCTACCTAAATAATATACACCATATCCAGCTATACTTAGATAAAGTACCTACATACCCACTTCCGAAACCCAATCCCTAATGAAGCTACCTTCACCATTTAAAATACTTATTTGTTTTTCAATATAAACTACCTCTTTGTGAATCGAATCTTATACTAAAAAGTTATTATATTAAATATAATATTATTTAACGAATGCACCGCCAATATATGCAAAGGTGTCAGCAATATTGGTTAATTGTATTCATATTTCTTTCAATGTAATGCACGTTGGAGCGTATCGCGTAAAGTGATAAAGTTTAAAATTTTATTCTACCTACATACAACTCTTCAACGGCCTTTAAAAAGAAAATAAAAGTTTTTAGCACGTCTTTAATAATATGTTCATTTTATTAACTCGAAGGAATATTAAGGAAGAAGTGTTTAAAGTAAGCAATTATCCACCAGTAGATACGTAGTGGATGCGTACCAATATGTCGACCTGGCGCTAGTGCCATTTTTAGTAATAAATTAGATATACCTGCCTATACCTGCAGGTAAAAAATGAAAATAGACGATAAAATAAATAGAAATAAATGATTAATTTTATTATTTTATTTGAAATAATTATATAATGCGTTGTTTTGTAATAACAAATTGAACTTATTTCCCTTGTTGAGGGGTCCCTAGCCATATCCATATCTGTATTTCAACAAAGTATGTAGGTAGGTACCTATAACGTTCGTAGCTTACTAAGCTGCCGACAGTCAAGACGCGAACGTTTTTATTCAACACGGTCTTCGTTGTAAATGCAAAGTAAATGAAATCTTAATTACAACTCTTTCTGGAGTCCATTTGTTATTCTGAATGAAAGTGGAATACAATGCGGGTACGAAAATTGACTTCAGTGTCATTACCTACCGAATATCTCATATTTTATAAGGGTGACGTTATTCGTACACGACTAGATAAGTATTCTGGATAGGTAATTGGTATTTTATTATATCTTTTATTTATAAAAGTTTTTTTTTTTATTTTGAAGTTTTAAATCAATCATTGGTCGCGCACTTCACGCTCGTACACGCATCGTAATCCAACAATACATTAAAAGTGTAACACAAAGAAAAAAACATAAAATACAAAAGTTTAAAACACCGATAATAACCGATTGTTACTTAAGTATTTTTCGAAATGCTGTTAATTTTAAACTCAATAGCACAAACATTCACTTATCTATGCTTATTGCAATGCTAATTGTGCCAGAACAATATCCTTTTGTTACAAGAAAGACCCAGTTTTAGTTCGCATATACTAAATTACTCTCACCGACTACGTTCAAGAACAATAGAGCGAAAACACTTTTAATATAATATACGCGATACAAAATGTAGTGTTTTAAATTCTATTGTGACACAATTTATTTTATAATTTCATGTTATATTGATAGTACGGTCAGCGTTATTTGTAATAAAATAAAAAATATAGTTTTATTTTTTGTTATGTATGTTTTATATACAAGTATAAGTAAGTAGGTATATATATTATAAATATATAGTTACTTGGATATACAATTTTATTGAAAACATATACCTATACATAATAATTAATAATTAACAATAAATTAATTATAGGCTATATTGATCCACTCTTTAAATATGAAAGTATAACATTTTACATAATGTACCATTTTTAATTATAAAATAATAACTAACTAACACTAATTATAAAATAATTGTTCTTGTTTTTTTAATTTTCATTAATAATTTTGAAAAAAGCTTTGTTGCCAAAAGATGAAATAAATTCAGAATAATTTATGAATAATCAGAATATTTATTTTGTCAAGAATAATTTTAATATGAATATTACTATAGGATAATAATATAATTATTATACTTAATACCACATCCGACTGTAATAATATTAGTAAATCTTTGACGCCGCATGAGGGGCGAAACAATGTTATATCCTATCTCCGAACAGCTGAGCTCCTTCGCTTTGGAATTGGGGTATTTAAAACCTTATGTTGATACAATTGAGTTCATAATACATTGTACTTCATGACCGACAAAACAAAATCTTCAATAGTTATCGTAAGTATTTAAATTGACTCCTGATCGTCTTATTATTTACACCTAATAAGAATTATTACGATACCTCAACGTGTGGTCTCGACAGGACGCACTTGGTAAATATTTACCTATAAAATAACTACACTTAGGTATTATGATCTAAAAATATAAACAATATAATAATTAGTGCAATGAAAAATCCTTCGATAAAAGGAAATATACTTTACTTATGGGGGAGTATTGAAG
>JAKRZM010000062.1:263347-426539 GCA_036379175.1 Heliconius cydno galanthus | reverse complement strand
CAAGCGAATGGCCGCCGCGCGCCGCCCCGGGCCACGCCCCGCGCCCGCACTCCGCGCGCCCATCGACCGCGGCGCCCGCGCACCTACGCCTAGCACGCCTACTGCTACACTATTTTCATTTCTCGCTTTTCTATGCATTATACATACACGTATCTTTTATCTACTTTTCTTTAATAATATTTTTTTATTAATATTTGAAAAGAAGGGTTTGTAATAAATTTTAAAAAGTCCATATTATTTTCATTTCTTCTCAATACGCAATGCCTCCAGAGTTGGGGGAAAAAATGGGGAACAGAAGTGTCTTAATAGGAACGACGTTAATCAAGTTCCTTCTGCAATCCTGCTTTGTGCGGTTGTATTATGTAGGTTAAAAATTTCTCAAGAAATATTTCAATTAACTAGCTTAGTTCATAGTAAAAAGTTAAACATAAATAAGTGTAATATTTATTATTATATAGATACAATTTATATTTATATTAAAGGATTTTACTCACATTGCCTGAAGGCTATTGGATATAAAAAAAATGGCATAGATTTCTATGAACGTAGTAGATATATTTTTTGTTTTTCATTTTTCTTGAATTTAGTTTTTCGTAGAACACTCTTTGTTGATAGTTGCCTACAGTTAAGTATAATGGGATCCGTATAAAAAATCCATAAAGGCAGATGCCTGCTTACCGTGCTGCCCTATTAAGATATTAATCTTGTAAACGAAAATCTCAACAAAATTTTATGAAATCGTTCTACTCCTATGACAGCAATTGCCTCAAAGAAATTTATGCGGAAATATGAATAAACCCCTTATATTTTTTGTATATATTTTAATTGTCATTAATTATTATGCTGGAAAAAGAAACTAAGAAAAATTTTTTAGAAGATAAATCTCATATGGGCTGCTTAGTTTAGTTTTAATTTGTCTTTTTTGTTACGTGATTTACGTAATTATGCTTCATCATCGCTTTTACTAAAATAATGTTTTACTTTCTTTATTTCGCTTTTATTGTTATTTATTAAAATATTCTTTGTTTCGACTCTTTTTTCTTTTGTGATTTCGGCCTTATTTTTTTGGCCAACTTAGTTTATATTTGTGTCTCTATTTTTTCAGGCACATTTTTCTTTTATTCACTAAATAATGAGTAGAAAGTGAGGGAGAAAGCATTCTAATGTCTACCTCGCAATACCTGTTCAGCCAGGTCAGGTTTCTTTAAAGATCTTGCTTAAAAATGATTAACTTAACTTAAATAAACAAAGCGCAAGTTGGTAGACCGATAATTAAGAACCTAGCTGTATAGTCTACTTGAATAAAGAAGATTTTTAATTTAAGTTTAATAATTATTATCGAAAAATCCATAAATGTGTTACAATACCTATTTATTTGTAAGTAAAGTCCCGTAAATATATTTTAAATGTTTCAATGCATGAACGTGATTATAATAAAAAGAAATTGGTAGGTAATAATACCTTCCTCCAAGTAAAAATCGAACGCACAATCGTTGCGTTAACAGTCAGAAGTTGTGCCGATGTCTCTAAAATGTCATTGAAATAAAATGAAATAATTATGTAACGAAAATACTACCGCTACACTTACTTTTAAGTGCTATAATTAATAAAAGGTACTAATAGATATTTAAGTCCAGAAAAATAAATAGAAAAATTATAACGTTCCTTTACTAAGAATCTGAGTTTTATAATTTAATTTAATTAATTAAACTAGTTTAGCTTTATGTAGACCTACCTATTAAGTGTAGTACATTTTTCTTATCTAACGCTATAACCTCATCAATATCATTTAGTCGACGTTTCTTTTTACGTTAAACGAGGCGTTGAAGTGAGAAGGTTAGGCCGATGGAAAGAATTAGTTACGCCTGCACACAACTGATGTATCTTTATATAACGTTAAGTAGGTGTAGGTACCCTACAACTCGGTTACATTAAAGTTTGAGCTCAAACTATATTAGAGTCTAGGTAGGAACTCTAACATAGAATTGGAAAAAATAATTTATTTATGCATAGGTAAATTTATGTTATCTTGATTATTTTTTTTTATATTTATGAGACAGTAATATTTTAAATAATAATATTTAAATACGTCGTCATCAAACTGTCATTTGCGTATCTACTACTTAGTATAGATAGTACGCAAATGTACATAAAGAGAAACATATTCAAGAAATTGTAGATATTATTTAAATTGGGGGTAGGGGTGGGGGGTGTTTGGTGGTTATGTTTGGTTCCCAACAAAGTCAAGATTCTCAGTTATATACATATGTTAAAGTATTTCAGATTATTATTATATTATAATTAATGTTATTTACGTTTCGGGGGCGTGGGCACGAAATTTTTATTTGAATGTTCTTAAACTAAAATGTACCTACCGTAGTGTAAATTTACACATTCTACGGGCTACTACATGCGTAATTAGATAATATGAAATGCTATATATCTTTTCAAATTTATATTAACATAAGAAACATATTTTAATCTCAGCTTCGTTTACATACAGTTGGGACAAGATCATATCCTACTGGTGAAGTTAAAAAGATATTCCTTTTATTCTGCATTCTATAATCCCACAAGATTATATCTAAATGTTGTTTTATATATGTTATAATGTTACTTATTTAAATAATTACTTAATTAATAATATTAAATTTAATTGTCAACTTAAAGGCGCATACATTAAACCTACCTACTGTAGAAAGAAATTATAAAGTTCTTGTAAAGAAAAGAATGATTTAATTTCTTGTAGGGAGTTAATTTTATATCGATGTCATGTAAATATTATATTAAACGACCAGTTCTTTGCTTAGCGAGTACAAGACCCAGCCTCTACAATGTCTCCTCGTGACAGAGTGGATCCCACAAGGGGAATGGTGTGCTGCTATTAAAATCTGTGATCGTAGCACGAATCACTTTACCTACGCTGAACGCGTAGCAATGGCGTAAAGTTGGATATAGCTTTCATACAATTTTAATATCGTCGCCTTCTAGACTTCAAAAAAACACCTGTACAGTAAATAAACATTTATTTACTATACAGGTGTTATATAGGTAGTTTTATTTAATATTTATATTAGAATCATTTATAAAATTACGATTTTTCGCCAATCACTCTTGACTCATAATAATTGTTTGTAATTAATAGCTAGGTAATACTTCAGTATTTAATATTTAACTAATATTTACAATTATATCTCTTTCAAACAGTAAAACTATTCTAAATCCGGAAACCTCTATCAGAGTAGAGTAAGTTATCGTTAAATGAACTTATGTAGAACAATACAAAAGTCGGTACGAACGCGTTTGTTTTGAAACAAACATCTAAAATATATTGCCAGAAGGGCAGACAAAGCTGTAGTGAAGGAGCGTGGTTCTAACATAAAATAGTTCTGCGAAGCCAGTTGTTGGCACAGCGCGTATAAAATATACAGAGTGGCCCTCGGCCGGCCGTAAACAGATTCCTACGCGTACAGCCGACGAACCGACAGACAGGCCAAACATTTATTACTATTGATGTGAACGCCTTTGACAGTTTTAATGACAGAGAGTTGGGGATATATAGAGAATAGAGAAAATAAACACAATAAAGTATTATGTGCTACACATGAACGAGGATAAAATTTTAAAGTTATGTTTAGGTAATAGTTTTAAATTTTTTTTTCTAAATCATTTTGAATAAAGGTAAGTAATGAAAATCTTAGTAAGTAAGTAGTTGTGGTGGTGTGTTTACTGTAGCATTATGAATAATGTTAAACATACTTATAATCCACAATATAATCTATTTAGGTATATTAATATTATTATTTTTTTTAAATGTGTGTCACAAGCTATAATAAACAGTAGGTAGACACTGATAAAATTTTCATTATTTTAACTTCTTAAGGGTAAAGTAAAATATTTAGAAAAATATATTGAAAATAAAAAACAACAATTTTAAAAGGACATCGAGGAAGAATAATATAATTTTTAGACATGTCTAGTCTTTGTTAGGCCTATGCGGAGCAGCTTAGAAAAATGTTACTTTATAAGTAGAAACGCTTTAGAAGTTAAACAAATATTAAAATAATAAGAGGATAATAGCTAGCAACGGTTAGAAGTGGAGAACTAAAGATCGAGCTCAGTGGCGAATGCCAGCCATTAGGGAGGTTTGTCCAGCAGTAAACTGAAACAGGATGTTGATAATTAAGAAGGTAGAAATAAGTGTTTAAATATTATAGCTATATCTAATAATGTGAGGCCAGTCGTACCGCAGGAGTACAAAGTGTGACTGTAACGTGATTGGTTGTGGGTTCGATTCCCACTCGAGGCAATGAAATATTTATTTACATTTATATTTCATTTCTTCGCTCTGGTGTCGAGGCAAAGCGCGGCGTTGAAATGGGGAACGGAGTGTCTCAACACTAGCTTCCCTCTGCCTACCATGTTGTGTGGGGGATACAGCGTGAAGCTGGTTTTTTGTAATAATGATGTCGATTTCTTATTATCTATGATAAATTTTTATTATCAACTATTAAAATTAAATATTTATATCTACGTATGTTACGCTTACAAACACAACCTATATTGTAAATATCCCTAAGCAATATTGCTTTTTGCAGGTCTAAAGAAATGATACCACCGGTTTAAAAAGAAGCAAATGTATTTATCTGTTTCCATTCCTATGGATTACGGCTGGTCCAGGCCATTGCAATGTTAAACTCCATTAATTGACGTATTTAGTCGCTTAACTGGTAACGTTTTCCTACCTTAAATGACGATGGACAGGAAAAATCAGATTAAAGACACATACTACGATATAAAATGATATAATATACTTCTTTTCTCTTCTATCTGTATATCTGTATACTGTTTATGTTTAAAAGCCGTTTCAATATCACACAGAATAGCAGGCACTAGCGAGGATGTCACAATTAGAACAAAAAAGTACGTGCTCAGATTTTGGGCACGTTCAAAAAACGAGTGATGAAAATATGGTAAAAAATTATAGGTATAATTCGTAAGAGAGTTGACCCCCGAGAATATAGTATCCGGAGAACACAGTTGCCAACCAGAAAGTATCTACTCCTCTAGGAATAAAGTGTGAAGCTGAATTAGGTTTTAAGATCTGTACATGGGCGTAGAAAAGAGGGGAGCCGGGTGAGCCGTGCGGACCCCAGAACAAGGTGGTGCCCACTCCAAAGAAGTCTTGTCATCCTAGAAATTTAAATTACAACAAAAATTAAAAAAAACAACATTTACACGAACCTATCTGTTCAAAGCTAAAGTCCAGCCCCTACAATTTTTGATTAGAACTACAGTTTTTAGCCAAATTACGATACAAATTAAGAATATTAACATAATACTTCTTTATTGATGTATGTACCTATATTGAATGATAATTCCATACGGAGACAACAATTATATTAATACTAGCGGCCCGCTCGCGGTTTCACCCGCGTGAACTATGTTATTATTAATTTCTGTCTCCATGACTACGTCTTAGTGACGTCTATGCAAAATTTGACACTCCTAGCATTTGTAGTTACGAAGTTTCATACAAACTTTCGACCCCAAAAACAACCCCTTAGAAGTCGAATATTGCAAATTCACGTCTTAGCGAGCACCTACGTCCTATAAGTAACTCCTATGCAAAATTTGAGATTCCTAGCACATGTAGTTTCTGAGATTTCGTGATGAGTGAGTGACCTTTCGATTTTATATATATAGATTACATTGTTATTTACATTTCCACCAAACAAGGATATGTAATATTTTATCTATGTTTAATATTTTATTCATTAAGACAGATCTTAAAACATAAATCAGGTTCACACTTTATTCCTAGCAGGGTAACCACTCTCTGTTTGGCAACAGTGTTCTATCAATATTATGTCCTGGAAGGACAACTGTGGTAGATACATTGTCTATTCCATTTTTTTTCCTACTTAAGTCCTCACTTCCATCCATTCATCCATCAGCCTTTCAACGTCCACTGCTGGACATAGACCTCCCCTAATTCTAAGTCCTCACTTACCAAACATTATATTACACTCTTACCTTAATTACATTACATAAAAACTTTAAGCTAAAGAGTGTCATGAAGGTTTCTTTTTCTTTCTTTTATCTCTTTATTACAAAAAATACTTTTTTCTTTTATCTCAGTTTTACATACTATTTAAACTACACTATACCTACTTGCTTTTAAGCTGTGAGTTTGTATAAATTATAAGGAAAGTAAGTTCAGTTAAGATTTCTGCTAGTTTTAGGTAGGTACCTATAAACCATTCTATTTTTAAAATTAAATGCATTTACAGGAAATAGCATTTCAGAGCAAAGCCTTAGAAGCAGGTAAGAAATAAAATAAAACTTTCTGCAACGTCTATTGAATAATATTTCTAGGTACGGCTTCGGTACATTTCCTTTACTTTAAAATATTGCTTTCCATAAAATACAGAAATGCTAACAGGATTCTATCACCTCATCACAGTGCGAACAATCGAGACACTTGTTGGTTTTCGCCTCTTTATAATAAAAGTTTAAATTGCGGGTTTTTGACAATAGAAAACTATTATTCCATATTGAGGTCATCATGGCCCCGCGGGACACTATCTGACTGTCAACACGACGGTTGTGGGTCCGACTCCACTCGAAAAATGAGCTATTTTCATCTTCTCCCTTTGGAGACAGGACGTCCAGTTCCGCATCTCAACTCGTCGGAATCGGTCGGTCTTTGGCAGAATATTTGACGTCGCAGTGACTTAAGATCAAGTTCCTTCTACACACCCTGCTGTATACAGGATACAGCGTAAGGCTAAACAATCTTCCTTCTAATATAAGAAAATTTTGCAACAATATTTTGCTTAAAAAATGATATGCCCATGTCTGATAACAATACAATATTAAAACGAAACTTTTATAGAATCACTCGTATGTATTTTCGTCCATAAACATTATTTACTTCGAAACTGCTGCACCAAAGAGAAATTAAATTTGGTAGTCTTGTGCCTTTCCGTGACCCAGACGCGAGAGTATGAGGCTAATAGCTTAAGTTTAAAAAGAGGAGGAGTTTAAAATTATATTTTATATAAAAAAAAAATTTTGCTAAACTGTATGGTGTGGCATATTAAATGACAGAGCATGTTGTAAGTATTTCGTATAGATATTTGTCTTCTGTTTTACAATAGATTCCATATAAAAAGAAAACAAAAAAAAACTTTCTAAAATCTTTTCGTATACAATATGAAACAAAATAAGTACGTACATATTACGCAAACGACAATATTGACTTGAGATTTTTTTAGTTTATTTTATTACTTCAGACATTTCATAGATATGTGTTTTATTTTTATTAATTTCAGATTATTATTTATTTATTAATTTTCAACTAAGTATTTATGTCAAAAACGCTATCGCTATCGTTTTCCTCTCCAAAAACCTCTCTATAGAGGTTTTAGGCACTTTAACGCCACAACGCAAATTATTATTTACGTAAAATTAAATATATTTCACTAAGCTAAATGTATAAAAATATCTACAATTTCTTTTGTTGTAGGTAGATATTATAGATTAGATACCTATACCTATATAAAATAAAAACATGCCTCTCAAAGATGATCACTAAAATTTTACAATAACATTCCATATAAAAAACGTAGAGGGAAACAATAAACACGACAGTTCTAAATCTAACACCGCATAAAATGTCCATCCGGTATTATTTCATTATTTTACATCTCCCATAAAAGTATGTGACGACAACACGGTCACGCAGGGGTCATCAAATTAAATTGTAGCATAAAATGGTCTAAATCGTAACCTGTACTACGCCACGTTATTAATTAAGTTATAAAAAAGTCATAGGTAAATTAGCATGTTTATGGACGTCACTTTGGGCTGATTACTTTCTTTACACCAACCACCAACGTCTCCTGTCAGTTTGTCAACGTGGAATTTTAATCATAATAAATGTATATTTATGTTTAACTGCATATGTGTACAAATTATAATATGCGATTAAAAATAGGAGGGAGGTATTAGTATGTGCCATAGTTTTTTTAATGGATAACTGATGAATGATAACTGATGATAAGTGATCACCGCTATTGCCGGCTTTTGAGGTGAAGATAGACGCGCTTTTTGAAGATACTCAAGTCGTATACCTGGAGAAATGATGCAGGTAGGCCATTCCACAGATGTGTGGCACGTGGAAGGAAGTTCCTATGAAACCGCAGAATAGTGGAGTGCCACGTATCCAGATGGTGATATTTATGAGGTGTGGTAAGAGAATTCGGTAGCAGGTATCATACCATGATAATGCGATAGAGAATCATCGAGCAGACATCTCAATACAACGAAAGACACTTTTGACCAGTAAGAGTTTCGCTTCGCTCAGCTCAATAATTGTGAAAAAGTATGAAATTCGTTCGAGTAAATTTCATTTGATAAAAATAGAGCCATTTAAGGTCATGGTAATCGAACCCGCAACCATCGCGTTTAAAGTCACACGCTAGCCATTGCACCACGTCGGCCTCAATAATTTACTAGTTACTCATAGAATACAAAAAAAATACGACTCCTCGTGAAGTATCTATTAAATTATTAATGTTTGCGAGTTTTGTAAGAAAATTTTGTTACATATTCAAGACTATTTTTAAGGACATAGAAAAATTCTTCTAGTCTGAATTTTTACTGTACTTCAGCATGACGTTTCAATATTTCCTAGTTATTCTTGGCCACGGATAGACGGAGCACCATATTTACAAAGAGTGGAAGACGAGACTAAATATATATCTGTACCTACTTTTCAATAATTCAATCGAATATCTACTGAAAAATTGTTATAATCATTTTGTAATTTATTTAAAGTTATCATAAAGAAAATAGCTTACTTTCAATACTTTTAATATTTATTTCAATTATTAATCATTTTGATAAAATAAAATAATATCTTTGATTTTCACGATTATTACACATTTTGTTAATGTTTTTGATAAAATAAAACCATACATGGAGCAAGGGCACAAGCATGCGACTATAAACGTGACAGGTTGTGGCTTAGGTATATTGGTCCCCACTCGAAGAAATGAAATATTGAATATTTTCATTTACTCGCTCTGGTAAAGAGGCAAGACGCTACGTTGAGTTCCGTTGAGCCACAATGCCTCAGGAAATCAGGGGAAAGTGGGGAACAGAAGTGTCTTAATGGGAACGGAGTGTCTTAACACTAAGTTCCCTGGTTTTCCCTACCTCACCATGCGGGGATACAGCGTGAAGCAAAGCAAACAAAAAAAGTTAAAATTGTATATTTAAGCCGGGCAGCTGAAAACCAAACGAGATCGAACCTGTAACCACTATATAATGTTTATATCGCGCATAGGTATTAGGTATATTAATTATAAAATATAAAAACTCTAAATAAAATGGTGTTAGTGTAAAATGAGTAATAACGAAAATTATAAAGCTCGTGAAACTAATATTTGTCCAGTATATTTATGAAGAGACGTAATTGCCCGTCGTCGTGTTTTCCAAGTATCGTTGAGCACTTGAAAAGCGCCGCCAGGAAACGGATTCTCTTGTAGACTGTTAGGTACATTTGCATAACTTTTATTAAAGGAATAAGTTTTTCTTAATTGTAAATCTGCATTAAAACAGACAATTTAGTCGCTATAATAAATTATTTATGCTTAAGTAATAAATAATCTATATATATAAAATCGAAAGGTCACTCACTCATCACGAAATCTCAGAAACTACATGTGCTAGAAATCTCAAATTTTGTATAGGAGTTATTTATAGGACGTAGGTGCTCGCTAAGACGGGAATTTGCAATATTCGACTTCTAAGGGGTTGTTGTTGAGGTTGAAAGTTTGTATGAAACTTCGTTACTACAAATGCTAGGAGTCTCAAATTTTGCATGGACGTCACTTATAGGACTCATGAAGACAGAAATTAATAATAAAGTAGTTTACGCAGGCGAAGCCGCGGGCGGGCCGCTAGTTAAATATAAGTATCAAGTCAATGTGAAATATTAGAGAAACAAAATAAACTGGCTGTCCGTAAAATCGGTTCACGGACGATTATTTTAATTGATAACGTCATAAGAAAACATTGTAGAAAAATTTGTAGAGTTAACAGTATAATATAAAGAATTTTTTTTTCATAATTAACATTAATTTGCAATTGTTTATAATTTTTTTTTTACTTAAATTATATAGATTAATTACAAGCAACAATGTGAGACCGATTTAGCCTCTCTATCGCTTGCTCCGTGCTCTCGCTTGCACGCTCGGCTAAGACGGAACGTGACAATGAGTCATGCTTTTTTGTCCTGCCTGTTATCATCTTAAAAAAGTTTAATATCAATATCTATTTACGACGGGCAAATGGAACAATTTAAGGGAAATGTGACAACAATAGTGAAAAGTGCAAATGCAAAGCTGAGCTTAAGCCTCGCTAACAGTACGCATGTAACTTTTAAACTACGCAACGGATTTTAATGCGATTTTCACAAATAGACAACCTTGTAGTCGCCTCTAATCATTCTATATTCCCTTAAACATGCATATTTATAGATCTAAATAGAAAAAAAAACATATTTTTATGACCTTATGTTGCAAATGTTGGCTAGGCACTACGGTAAATAATGAATTGTATAGTTGTATAACTTATTATGCAAAAAAGTTCAAAATGGCAAATGACTACCTTTTAAAGATAACCTATAGTAATAATTTTTTATTCTAAACGATATTTACCCAATTAAATTAAATTGCCTTAGATACGTTGTGAGCTATATAAGCATTCCCTTTAATGCATAATCAATTATGAATATCTGTATAAAAATAGTTTAGGTAGTACAAGCAGGCAAAGCCGAGGACAGGGCGCTAGTTATAAAATATATGTAAATACTGTTTAACGATATGTTTTTTTATTAAATGCAAAATTGAATTCTTTACTTTAATACTGGACAGTTAAATAAGGAATGGCGGGTGAGGGCGTGCAATCTAATAAACAAACACTCATAATGTTTAATTATAAATTTTATATTTTTTTTACTTTTAATTGCAAATTGAAAAATGATACTTTAACGACTAAACAACATGATGTTATTTTAAGTAAATGTTTCATACAGTATAAATATTTAAATGTCTAGAGCATTTTAATATTATAACTAAGTAGGCCGGCCTAATTTTGATGCAAAAAGTTGAGCTCTTATAAAGTATGTGAAACATATATTACCATCTATTTATTCAGGATATCGATTTAGTAGTAAAGTGATGAATTGTCAAGCTTTCTTTCTTTAAAAATAATAATTTAAAAAATCCTTAGATTCTTGTTTTAAAAAGTAGGAATCTCACATCAAATTTTTGAATATAAATGAAATTTGTTTATATATAAATAAGTTAACAATCAAGAGAAGTCGAGAGTGCACCATAACATTCTAACCGTGAATCGGACTGCAAGCTCCCTAGTCGCCCCACCTAGACTTTAACATTTCATTCCATAAAGCATTTTAATGGAAAATCGATGATATAATTCAATTACCGAGCGGCACGGGAGCCACAAATCCTGTTCTTTTCCTTTAAAGACAAAACAATGTCGTTGTCTTGTCGGAAAATAAAAGGCAAGCCGTAATCATATTTCAACGACTCATTTGCTAAATGGGTTAAGTGACTGTTTGCGAAGAGCCACGGTAATGACGATTCACAGTGCTTGAACAGAGGATTATTAAAAGTTTATCTTATATAAACTTTCATCTTTATGTACAATACAAATTGTAATAAAAAGCTCAAAGAACTGTTATATATAACAATAGCGGCCCTCTCGCGGCTGCGTCTGCTTATTAATTTAGTAATCTATCATTTTAGAAATAATGTCTATACCTATATTGAAAAGTAAAATTTCGGCCAATTAAAATAAAATATTGAAAAGCAAAGTTATTTACATATTTACATAGCAATTTAGTCGAAAGGTGAAATGAAACAAATGTCATATGTTAAGGGAAGGTTACCAAAATACTGAGATCAGCGTGTTTAAATGCACAGACAAACAAACAAAAAAATGTTTTTGATGCTATTAGATTATTAAATTACACCCAATTCATTTTTTACTATATATATTTCATGTACATTCGTTAATCTGTTACGATTTTATTATACTAAGAACAGATTTTAATCTAAGTAATGAAATGGATAATTGAAGTAAGTATTGACGACATTAGTACCATTGTAATATTAGGTAGGTTAGTTATAAAAAGATCTAGCTATCATTATAAATTAAAAAAAAAATCAGCTTCACGCTGTATCCCGCAAACGACGGGGTAGGCAGAGAGTACCTAATGTTAAAACACTCCGTTCTCTACTTTCTGGAGGCATTGCATGATGAGTAGCGGAACTTAACGCTGCGTATTGCCTCGACACCAGAGCAAAGAAATGAAAATATAAATTTAAATAAATATTTTATTTCCTCGAGTGGAGATCGAACCCACGACCAGTCGATTTTACAGTTACACTTCTTGCCTCTGCACCACGACTGGCCTAGCTAAGATTTAACCATTTAGATTTTTTTGCCATTCAAGACTTCTTGAAATAACTGGCCCAAGTACGAAGATGGGAAGCCCCTTACGCAATCCTTATTATATTTTAGTTACAAATATTATAGCGGTAATAACAATGGCATTCAAAATAAGTAATTTGTATTTGTGATATCTAATGCCAAGCGAAAGAGCCGTAATCTACGGGCAAAAAATATTATTTATTTTTGTTTTAAAAGCAAAAAGTTACTGGAATTGGAATAATTTACTATTCGAATAATTTTTATGTACGTGCACCTATTTCAGGCTCGTCTCTCTGTTAAACTGTCATAGCTAGCATTGCGTTTTCCATGTATCTATGTATTCGAAAAACTTGGATATTTTTTTGCCACAAAATTCGTACTGTTAATTAATTAATTAATGGTAGATTAGTAAACTTTTATTATAAAACTGAGCTAAAAAAAATAAAAAAGGATCCACACAGTTTAAAACAAAATAATCATAGAAAATGAAAACGAACGATGAAATATCTTAAAGATATTAGACAGTTGACAAACATTTAGTTAATTAACAAAGCTTATATCGATGCAAGCTGTAAGTTCTTTGAAATCATGTCTGTGGTGCCGTAGACCGCCGTTGTTCTACAAGCCATTTACTTTGCGGTGCATTGATTAAAATAGTAATGGAGTTAAAGCCTTGTTACATGTTGAACGACAAAATCTATATATAAATATATGATTTAATTAGAATTATTTTTTTATTTTATTACTGTAACAATAACCATGGGCCTATCTAGAGATATTTTCTAGAGGGACCTTTAGTTTTAAACAGATATGCTCGTGTAAACGTTTTTTTTAATGTTTAGGGCAATTTTTTTGTTTATAATTTTTTTTTATAATTTATAGTTATTTTCTGTTATTATAATTTTCATGTAATCATTTAAATAAAACAATAACATAATAATATTAAGCAAGGAAGTGAAGTACAAAGACATGGTATGAGAATAACAGACCTTAAATCATATGGCAAACAATTATATGCTCTAAATTGGGCTAAATATAAAACATTTTTATACTTACCCCTCACTAATAAGTGCTATATTCCCGTAAGGGAGAGTTAGCTGATAAGCTCTGTATGCACATTTATATTGCGGACGGAATGTTTCAGCGGAACTTCCAATAGCAGTCGTGAAAGTGTGAATCGTTGGATAAGTTCACAATTATATCTCATTTTAATATAGAATTAGAAAAACAACACAACACTAATATTACAAAATACAATTTTATGTATTGAAAATGAAAATAAGTATCAACTGAAGTTAAAATAACAAGAAACTAATATAAAATACCAATAACATTCGATAACACATATAGGTATTATTCAGTGTCTATTATAGCAGCATTTTGAACATATTCACAATATTTATTAATTGAAAACATTATAATTACTTTATAATTTGCTAACAATGAACTAGTAAAAACTTAATAACAAATCACATCGACTACAACTGATATAACCTCACGTTTGCGAGAGAAAAGAGCGGGAATTTTGACAGTGACAGTTGACACATTGTAGTATGGAAGTCTCCTAACTATAGTTTATATTTTTTTATTACCCGCACATGCCAGGCTAGGCAAAGGAACCTAGTAAAGCACTTCCGTTCAAAAATTTCCGCCAAATTCTGGGGGCGTTCCTCCCACCCACCGGAATCGAACCTATATCATCGTATCCTTATTTCATTCAGTAGCCAGTAGCTATTACATCCAAAATCCATTTCGTAATCTCAGTTTAGTTTTAATATTTTCGATGGTACCTACGCATAATTCGGCGACCAAGTCTTGCTGATTACATATTTTTACTGATTTGATACCGATGTGTCACAGAAAAATATTTTTATATTATCTAAGGGATGGGAAAATGTGTCTATACGTCTTTCCAAAAGGCCGGATTCCCTTGATAGCTAGAGGCTAGATCAGCATTGTTATTGTATAAATAGGTAGGTATTATTTGCCTGCTAAGATTTTGTTGTGTAAGATCTAACGTTTTTAACTATATTTAATTTTTAACTACATATTATAGGTATATTACAGTTTTAATATTAATTGCCCAATCCAAAGCTTTACACACACCCTCTCTACGTTCGCTCTGGTTTTGTTCTCTTTGTGACGGTTCGCGTTATTATTAAAAACAATAAATCGCTGAGCACCTACCAGTATTGTTTCGCTTTCACTTGCACCCTCTCATCGAAACTAATATAACTATGGCTACAAAAATTTAAACTACTTTTTAGATGATCATCCCTATATGGCGGTAATAAAATAACACTGTAGGTATGTCTATGTAAAAAGATAGAAGTAAGCTTAAATAAGTACATTAAATATTTATTAGTTAGTTAGTTTGTTTGTTGTAACAAAATTAAATCGTGTGTATCGTAGAGTTTACAACAAGTATTTTCAATAATACTAATGGTGGTACACATAAAAACATTTTTGCTTTCTATTATTCTTTTAAATTGTCCCTCTATCCATTTCAGTCAAAAATACAAAATGTATATATGTATATATATAAGAATGGAATGGAATGGCTTATCAAGATTAGTTCCTTATAATTGGATCCAGTGCCTTAGATGCGGAGAATGGTGCCACAAAAATGTGGCGATATGGGGTTTACGGGCTACGTACATCTGCGTTATACAAAAAGTGTATTTCTAACACTTAATAAAAAGGGATACATAAATTATTTTTCTCCCTTTTATTCACATATAATAAAATTAATATAATAAAATATTCTATATGTTAAAGTAACAATATACATAGTACGTACAATAACTATAATCTTGTTTCGAGGCCAACTGTTGCTTAGAAAAACAAGTTCATAACGAGTTCTCAAGACCAGAGTGTGTACACTTTAAATAAAATTAAATAAAAAAGCTTAAACTCACGTTAGAGTTAAATTAATTTTTACAACTCAATTAGTTTGTGGCGCAGGGCCACAAGGATGTGACTGTAACGCGACGGTTAAGGGTTCTACCCCCACTCGAGGGAATGAATTATTTTTTATTAATATATTCTTTTTGTTCGCTCTGGCATCAAGGCAAAAGCCCGGCGTTGAGTTCCGCCAATCAACAATGCCTTGAAAAATTCGGCGGAAAGTGAGGAACGGAGTGTCTTGACTATGTTCCCTCTGCCTACCCTTCTGCGTGCGGGAAAAAGCGTGAAGCTTAATTTTGTAATGCTTTAATTATTTATTTTAATATTTTTTTCGTTATATCAACAAAATACACACACATACCTAATTACAACATTAAGATAAGACAAAAAATAAACTAAGTACGAGATATTCGTGACACTTACAATTACCTTATTACAAGTAATAAATCGTTATAAGGACATTTCCTCATTCGACTTACGAGTATATTACTTATATTTAGATATATAGGTAAGTTAAAGAACGTCATGTCGTGAGAACAAAATTGAAAAGAGTTTATCGTATTGTTTATTTTAGATTCACTCATATATACGATAGCAGGGTACTCAGGGAGACCCTGGGCACCTATTGTAAAGATCCCAGGTCCCATTAAAACACTTCCATTCCCCACTTTCCGCTGAATTTTGCAGGAATTGACGGAAATCCATAATGAAGTTACCAGAGAAATGAAATGAAAATATTAAATATCTTATTATCTCGAATGGGAATCGACCCCACGACCTACTAGTACTTTACAGTTACACGCTTATGCCCCTGCGTCACGACTGGCCTCTTATCGTATTATATTGTAAGTATATTAAGCACAAAGAAAATTTAGTAAAACATTTTAAATTATAATCTATATATATAAAAGGACTTGTCCTCACTGACTGAGGTAAGACGCACGCACAGCCGTAACCGCTGTGCGTAGAAACGTGGAATTTGGACAGATGTTTACTTTTGTAATCTGGACATCCACTAAGAAGGGATTTTGAAAAATTTTAACCCTAAAAGGTTGAAATAAGGGTTGAAAGTTTGTATGGAAAAACATTTAAATCGGCACCGATTTTTATAAAATTTGAAATTTAGATTTTTAAAAGTATTTAATTGAACACGTATTTCACCGTTTTCTAGAACTCTTCCCCTAAGGGTGCAAATAAAGGGTTGAAAGTTTGTATGGAAAAATCTTTAAATCGCCACCGAATTTTATAAAATTTTAAATTTAGACTGTTAAAAATATTTAATTCAACGCATTTTTCATGGTTTATTAGAATACAATATAAATAAGTAAGCGAAGCTGCGCGCGTCCGCTAGTACTATATATAACTACGTATAAGCAATAAACAAAAGGTGCGCATAAATGTTTAATTAATATTTTACTTTTAAATATTCGATATTAAGTATAATATAATGTAATTAATGCGTTTTGCACCAGGTGTAGAAATATCTGCATATACCATCTATATACATATGTATATAGAATTTATCTATTTCTTGCATAAAATAATAAACAGTATGTGTTTCTATATATAAAATATTTATACACATATTTAAATTACCTATAGACAGATACACTTATTTGTCTGGCAAATTTAACATGAATCGTAGAAAACGTGAATACACTTCCTTCAAAGAAAATATTTTTTACGTATGAAATAAGCTTTTACTCCCAAAAATAAACGGATAATATAACAACTTTAAGTCCAAAATTTATACGACATCGGGAATCGACAATCGACATCGACATCATGGAAGTAATAGGCTTGGCAAAAATTTGTAGAGTTCACGTTAACGAAGTTGCGGGAGGCAACTAGTTTTAAGTAGAACATTATTCATATATTTCAATAAATACAATTATTGCTTATGCTTCGATTAACTTTCACTAACCTATTTGAAATTCATAAAGTTCTTTATAAATATTAATATGCGTGCCTCTCTACACTGCCTATTTAATTTAGATCCTATTTAGTTCACTGGCATTAAATGAAAAATATTACTTTATATTGAAACTATTAAAACATTAGGTATAATTCTTAGAAATGGAAAAATAATCTTCTTTTTCTTAATTATCTAATTCATCACTCATCATCTTCCCGCTCTGTCCCAAAAAGCTTCAAAACATCGCGTGTTTAGTGGCGAAACTAAAGAAAACGAATTTTAAAAAATCATGTTATTCTTGTTCGTTATCTTTTACTTCTCCTTAAGGCAGAAAAAATGTACTGAATGTATTACACTTTCAGTTATTTTGTCATCTTTTTGTTTTTATTATTCTTAAGATAATGCCAAAAGCTTATAATTGGAAACTACGTACTTAAATATTTTGGAACACCTGGCATCTTATCGTATCTTTTTACCTGCGCCAATTTATCTATAGTGTGTCGGTATTTTCTATAAAAATCTATAAAATCATGGTAAAAACGATTCATTAGATGCCAGTGCATTTTTCCCATGCTCATCTTGCCGTAGACTCTTTCCGTTACCCAAAGATAAAAGCTTAGAATTATCATTTGGCCAGAGAGAATGCTATTTATAAATAAACACTTTCAAAATGTTAAAAAAATCATCTTTTTATTTAATACTAGTGGACCCGAACGCGGCTACGTCCGCTTGAACTATACGAATATTTATTAAATATATTTATGAAATTATTTTCAGCTTTCAATAGAGAGATGCGTTAAGCAAGCTCATTTTGGGTGACGTTTTCTAACGACAAACTTTGCAAATCGTTGCTTAGCAACGGTCGCATATCGACGGTTGTTATTTACGTGGCGGAATAAATTGCATGTCAAATTAATAAGTATTTTAATATATTGGTCTATATCGAAAACTATTACAAATATGAGAAAAAAAAGTATCCTATGTTCATCCCGAGACCCTCAAGTATCTCTATATGAGTATTTTATCACTATTAAATTAGCGGTTTTATTAATTAGGACAGACAGACAGACAGACAGAGTTACTTTCGAATTTATAATATAGGTATGGATAAATGTTTAACTATGTTAGCGTCTGTGGTGCGCTGCCTCACACGCGTATTATTAATGACAGCGGTAGTAATTAAAGTTAACTCGTAGTTATGTGATGGTGGACAGTAATTCCTCTTTAGCTGCATTTACCCCAACAATATCTTAGTGTTCCTCTGCTTTATGGGACATTGATGCGAAAATGCTATTTGCTATAATCCGACATCAGACGTGCATGTATTAATTGATATTCCTGATATATTTATTAGTATTTGTCAGTAAAATAATTCTTAATACAATGATGATTGTTCTTCATTGATGATTGTTGTTCAATGATGATTTTCCCTCGACTGTTTAACAAAATTCTAATTATTATTGAAAACTAAGCTTCTCATCTAATTAATAAAATGGCTCATTCATCTAATTAATAAAATCTATTTCTCTCATCTAAATACTAAAATTATAACGATAGTTTATTAAAAGATTAACGCTTAGCTCCAGCTTGAAGGAAAATATTATTTATTACCTATGATTGATAAATGAAGACAACCCCTGTACTATATAATTATCTATATCCACTTCCACATTCCCAACGCCCCTGACCTTACCAAACATAATAACGTGAATGAAATATTTACAATAAAATCGACTTATTGTTCATAACGTGCGACGTTTTATTCGGAATAACCCAAGAAAAACCACCACCAAATTATCATATTGCAAGCTGATTGTGCTACAAGCTACAAAACTACACACTTATAAATAAATAATGACAAGAATTGTAGTCTAATATGCTATGTCAACATAAAATTTAGCCTACAAAGATTGAGCTTTCAATTACAAGACAAATAAAAACCACATTTAATATTCATGAAGCGTGAAGGGTTCAATAAGTAGATGACAACTTTGTTATAAACCGATTTCGTTTTTCTATATTCGAAAAATATATTTTGTGTCCATCGATTTCTCCGTCATTTGTGAACCGATTTATCTATTTGAAAGTCAGGATCTGATGATGGAATCTCCGGAAAATCGAGGGAAACCTACAAGTACAAATACAGACACGTACATACGATATTTTTTGTATAATTTCCTATAATAATCAGATATTTGCTTCTTGTGGTCATCGTCTGACATTGCTGAGTCTGTATGATGCTAGATGACGCAACTCTTCAATGATTAGGAGTTAGCGGATATTTTTTAAATATTACAGAGGGTTATATAAAGAAAGGGAGAAGGCAAGTGTTTACTATTAAGTTATTCAGGTAAGCTAATGATGGAATGTGCAATTCCTCTACTCCTATCTCTTGAGCTGTATCTTTGTACTTGCCCATATTAACTTGTTTTTTATATGAAGATTAATAAAAGAATAAAAAAGAGGAGCACCGATAAATGTCGAGACTAATATCAACAGCTTTAAGCTTGTAAGTAGTTATAAGAGTATTTGTAATTTTTATACGTATTTCAGTATACTATAGGAAAATATGTGTAGTAATAATGAAAGCAAAAGTTTAAACAACTTAAATTTAATGTGGAAATCTAAAAATCAGTTTCACTATAACATTTATAGAAAGATCAGCTAACCTTTATAAACCATCTTCTTTTTATTAACTTTACGACTAGCTATTAGAATAACAACGATATAGTTTTTGACATTCATACTATATGCATACCTGCCTCTATACGTATATTTTATAGAAAGCAAAAAAATATTAAAATTCTAATCATTTTTTCTAAAATGTTCGCAACTTATTGTTTCTGTCACATGGACGGACAGACGCACATGTAATGTATTAAGGATTTTCTAAAATAATAATTTAACTTATACAAAAAATACAAACCTGAAAATGAAAAAGACTTCAAATGTTATATAAAAACTTTTCCCAGCAATGTTCCACCGCAGCTCCGTCGAGCTCCACCCGACGAACGGCGCCCGACGCGCGATGCCTGACGCCCGACGCCCGACGCCCGCCGTGAATCTCTCTCTCGCTGCTCTCCTTTCCCAGGCCGCTGATGAAGGAGCTCCTACTCGTAGCGGTGCCTGAAGCTGGATTCCCACTTCAACTCGAGGATGTCCCACTCCACTTATTCCTGAGTTATTTAAAATTTTTATATAAAATAATATAATGACAGAGAGAATGTATGTCAATTGTTAAATTTATTAAGGCCTATTAAGAAATATACAGAATCAGTCGTGGCGCGTTGGCACAGACGTACGGCTGTAAAGCCTAAAGGCAGACAGGTTGTGGGCCCGATTCTCACTCGAGGAAATGATGACTCCGCCGTTCCGCCACTCTACACGCAATGCCTCCAGATGCGGCGGAAAGTGGGAACGGATATGTCTTAATGGGAACAAAGTATCTTAATATTAAGTTTCCAGGTCCCCCATTCCTACACTGCTGGTTACAGCGTGAAAATAGACCAGACTTACAGTAGAATTTAGAAACTATAACGACATACTAAATGTTAGAGCTTTTCCAAAAAAAATTGAAGCAAGATGAACTTTATAAACTGGTTGAGCGTTATTAGGATAAGTTAGTCCAAAACAGTGATGTGGTACATATTAATCAATTTAAGTTGATCATCACATGTCCCTGCCAGTACATTGCACGGAGATTTGTCCGTGGTCAGTCTGAATTGACTGAGAGAGCGGCGGCTCAATTATTCTCCTAATCGAATTTCCTTGTCGAAGTAAAGACGTTGGCTCTGGCGCTTTAGACTGGCTGCCAATCAAGTTATGGCCAATTGCATTGGGTATTCCATTAAAACTATTGTCCTTGTTTTGAACTATTTGAAGTTTATTCGAAATTAAAATTTTATGCTAGCTGACGTTTTTTTATATTTATTATTATTAATTTAATAGATTACGTGACAGATTTTCTTACAAACATTGAAATTTTCGTTCAGAAACGAGTTTAAAGAGAAAAATAAATAGCTAAAAACGAATAGTGAAAACTAAATATGAACAAAAGTTTTAATTTTCTCAAATGTTTCGACAAGTACATTTCTAGTTTAATCTACATTTAAACCAGTGTTGTATAATAATCTTATTGAAGTTGAGACAAACGAAGCGTCTATAAAGATAAAATCTATTCACTATTGAACGTCAAAGGCATCGTTTTTATGAAAGTCGTCAAAGCGAATCGTTTCATTCGCCTCTCACCGCCTCACTATAGATGTGTCGTGTTGCGTATAGTATAGCATAATCTGCATTATGCCCCCACAGGCCCACAGGCCCACAGTGCCCTACTTAGTAGGGGAGAGCCCATCGATACAGCTTGCCGGCCACAATCATTGCATGTTGCAGGGAGAACGCGATTGAAGCGTGTCTCGTATTTGGCTAGATAAACTACATTTTGTATGTACTCATGCGTACTCGTTAAAGTTCGCTATACCTTCGTAAATATATATTTGTGTAAGCATAGTTTATAGTATAGTAAAAAGATAATTGGTTTTTCAAAGTAAATATATAGAAAAAAAATGCTTAGCAAGTAAGATAAAGTCAGGAGAGGCCAGTTGTGGCGCAGAGGCACAAGAGTGTTATTTCAATTTATTGCGGTATTTTCATTTCATAGTTCTGCTCTCAATGCGTAATGCCTCAACCATTCTGCGGAAAATGGGAACAGAAGTGGCTCAATGGGAACGGAGTGTCTTAACACTAGATTCCCAGTTCAATCTGCCTACTTACTACTTATCTAGATGACAACACTGTTTTTTATCAACATATCTATTTATATATTTATATCGTCACAAAACAAACATTAAAGTTATATTTCATGGTTTCAAAAAAAAAACTATTTTGAAATATTTGACGAAAAACCAAAATTCAATAAATGCCAGTAACATAGCTGACGTAGAAAATAATTTCCATTGATAGTTTACTACATGCTACGCCATTGGCAAATATTGAAACAACGGAGTTAGCGGGAAGAAAATAGTAGAAGAAAAAAATTGAATAGTGCGGTATTGAGGGCGGCCTGGACGGTAGGAATTGCATTTATTTTACAATTAACTTCTATTGTTAGCCTTATAGAAAGGCAGCGTTTATTTGAAAAGATCGCTGTGCATGTAGGTACATTTATTAAATACTTTTTGGAATAGTTTGTAGGTATGTTTGGTTTTATTAAATAACTTGCATTTCTTCAATTTTTATAATAGCTACCACTTTTCAGAATTTCAATTTTATAGCATTGTTCTATTTTTTCAAGGTTTTCATCGTCGGGGGAAAGTCATGTACCTAATAAATTGACTTAAAACACGAAATATCTCGAAAATTAGACGGTGAGTGGGCAACGGAATGTTTTAACACTGGCCCCTTTCACCAGCTATGAAAAATAAATCGAAACCTCTAGAGATTACATACTGGTCTGATTGATATTAATAGTAATCCATTCGCCATTAATACCATTGTTCAAAATGCGTAAAAACAAACAACTGAAAAAAAAACAACAAGGAAAGTTACAGTAAGTACAAATCTTTTACACAAAAAGTAAAAGATTTACATCTTTAATTATTCTCAAATATAAATTATTTTTAAATACAAACAAACAAACAAACACATTTATCTATAACTATAACACGGTAAACAAACGATTGTCGCGTAACGTCCATTGTCGTTGTAACCCGGTACGTGCGACCACGACCGAGCGTGAGTCCCGCCACGGCCGCCATGTACGCATTCGTGGACCTCATTACATTCTAATACCTGTACTATCCATACAAACAAACGTATACCTCCTAAATACAAAAATATTACAAGTGTGTCTGTAAGCGCCTCAGGTTGTGAGTTCGATTCATTTTATTTTCATTCATTGAGTATTTGGTGTCGAGGCAAATCGCGTTGAGTTACGCCACTCAACACGCCAGTCCTTCAGAATTCAGCGGAAAATTGGGAACGGAGCGTCTTAACACTAGGTTCCCTCTGCCTACTAGAACGAAAAAGACGAGAACTTTATTTGTAATAACGTTCTTGTCTTTTTCATTTCATAATTATTGGGAATAGGTACCCCTTATTGATTACGTCCAATTTACATACAAAATGCAGCAAAAACAATGGATAAATAAACGTTCGTATATTTTAATTGCCTTGACTTAGAAGTGTATTTTTTTCTATGCCCCAAGTCACTGCTGTCTACATCTATCCCTATTTGATATTAATATCAGCTAAAATCTTGAGAAAAAATTACTTAACAGACGCGTAGACAGCCGGCAAAGTGATCCTATAAGGGTTTTGTTTATTTCCCTTTGACGAAACCCTAGAAAAAAGGTATATCCATACCTATATAATCAGGAAGTATTAGTTCACAAGTAAATTCATTCTTCATGGGGAACTAACTGTTGCCTTCGCACGACGTACATTATTCATGTTTCAAGACGTAACGACCAACTTGACCTTTGTTTACCCATGCATGAAGTCGAAATTACTATGATATCATTTGAATAGGACTTATAAATAAAAAAAAACATATTCAAAGTGTAATTACTTCTATATAAGTACGATAAACATTATAATTAAGTTTATAAGACCTTTTATTGATCTACTATTAAGTCGGTGCATTTAGTTAAGCTATAAACGGAAGAAGGAATGCTAAAACTTGGACTGTGAGTTCTTGATCAAACTTTTTTGTTATAGATATACGTGTATGTAGCTTAGCAGCCCAGCCCAAGAGTTGGTTAACTGAGAAAAAAATAACATTAACAGATAACCGCTACAAAATACAACAAAAACAAGTTAAAAATTAATTAAAATATATAGGTTAACTTTATGTTTAAGTTTGTGCATATGGTTTTTGAAGTCAATTTTTATTTGTTATTACATTTCAATCATTTAATATAACGATAATTTATATAAGGGTTGTCTATCATTTCAAGGCAGTTCATCAATCATAGGCACTAACACAAAACACCCTTTAACATATTCCCTTGACCAAAATTGTTGCAAGATGTTCATTGTTCTCAGATTGTGATCGAGCAATACAGGTACACTATAACAATTACCTCAACTACAATGGAATTGAACCTGCTCTTAGTTCTTAATTTTAAATGTCGTCAGATCCACCAGCTAGTAGAATTAAGTAAGCCTGCATTTAACTAAAATTATTTGTTCTCGAAATAACTTCTATTAGTAAAAGAAACACGTAAATATCTACATATACCAATTATACGATTTATCGTATAAGTATAAGTAACTAAAATGCATCCTATCGACGCATACCTATCTGTCACACATATTTTCAATTTCGATATCTAATAGGGTTGCAAGGGGTGGGGCAGACTGCATCGTAGAATTTTTTTTAACGTCTATTAAATTTTTTTAATGTAACAGCATAATGAACCCGCGCCTGCAAGCACTCTAACCACTAAGCCATACGTTACCATCAAGCTACGTCGAAATTCTTATACTTATTAACACTTATTTACGTTGTTACCATCTCTGTAGAGAGATTATTACAATTTTGCGCTATCCTAATTTCCTAAGTATGAAATAACACTTTAAAAATGTAAAAGGATTCTTTTTCTCGTCTATATAAAAAAAGGAACTTCATTTTAAATTTCATTTGAAATACAACTAATAATAAATTATTTTACTTCTCAGCCAAAATATTATCTCCATATATAATAAAACAGTAATAATATTTTGTCTGTACATTTAGTATTTTTTAGTTTATAATATAACCATATTATTTTTGAGTAATATACCTAGTAGGTACCTTCCTATGTTCCCAGAATCGTTCAGAATAACGTCACAGGTGTAATCATTAAAGATGAAAGACTTCTAGGCTGAGGAGCTGTTAATAATGCAACACCGGCGTTCGTACCCTTAAGTGATCGGGGCTTTGTGCACCACTTGTTAGAACACCAATTTCATAGGCGAAACTGCACGTAAACATGTTTAGGCACACACTCGTATTAAAATTTAATCTATAAATTTAAATTAATCTGAAATTAAAGTTTAAGAATACATAGTTTGTAAATGCACAAATTTAAGCATTTAAACATTTAGGTAGGTATATGATTAAAAGTTATAATAAACAAAACTAGTTGAAACCGATAAAAATTACAAAATATTAGGACATACACGTTGTTTTATCATGAAAATTCGAAAGTTTGACCTCATATCAAATTAGCTTTAACTCTCTTAGCTCTATCTTTGTATATAAAATGTAGGAGATAAATCGACAACATATAATTTATTTATACATAAAAAAGTTATGAGGTCGTCATGGCGCAGCGGCACAAGGGTGTAACTGTAACGCGACGGTTGTGGGTTCGATCCCCACTCGAGGAAGTGAAATATTTCCATTCATCCATCCATCAGCCTTTCAACGTCCACTGCTGGACATAGGCCTCCCCTAATTCTCACCACTCCGTCCGGTCCTGCGCCCTTTGAATCCAACGGTTTCCCGCTGTCTTTTTAAGGTCGTCTGTCCACCTGGTTGGAGGGCGGACTGTGCTCCTTTTCCTTTTGTGAAATATTTATTTACATTTATATTTCCATTTCTTCGCTCTGGTGATGAGGCAAAGCGCGGCGATGGGTTCTGCCACTCAACACGCATCGCCTCCAGAATTCGGCAGAAATTGGGGAAGGGAGTGTCTTAACACTAGGTTCCCTCTGCCCACCCTGCTGCGTGCGGGAAACAGCATGAAGCTGATTTATTTTTTTTTAAAATAAAATATAATGTGGTGTCGTGGGACACCAGGTAGGAACGAAGTTCCTTCGGCTAATGTAGAATCGACACAAATTGCAAAAAAAGTCGTGCTCAATTTTATGTAGGTTTTCTTGATTTTTCTCTTAAATTTTGCTGATTAGTTTTTATTTAAGTACAAAAAAGTATTTAGGAAATTCAGTATTTTAGGAAATAATAACTTCCAAAAAGTTTTGGCTGTTATGTTTTCTACAGCAGTTAGTTGTCCATTTAAGAACTGGTTCTATCTTTACAGAAAACGAAACGTGCGGGTGTTGGCGAACAGTAAGCACCAAACGTAGTACACTGCTAGTACAAATTACAAATTGGTTATATACATAATTTGATTATATATGTATAAAAAATTTAAATATTTTAATAAATTTAGTATTTAAACAGTCAGTAAGCATGAATTGAATCAATATTTCCAAAGACAAATATATGGGGCGCGCCTATGACGCACGGACGAACAAACACACAGCTATAAAGTATTACTTTATTGTGGCCCGCCCTCTACAATCATTAGCTATGACAAATATTGGCCGCGGAATTTATGATTGTGTACGACTAGTACATTTATTATGTTTTTAAGCTCCAATAGCTTCTTTCTTACATTTATTAGATACTATAAATTTAATAAAGTTTTCCTAAAATTGAGACCCGGCGTATCGCAGGGGCATAACCGTGTGATTGTAAACGCGACAGGTTTTGGGTTCGATTCCCACTCGAGTAAATGAAATATGTATTAAATATTTTAATTTCTTCGCTCGGGTGTCGAAGCAAAGTGCGACGTTGAATTCCACTCAACCCGCAATGCCCTCAGAATTCGGTGAAAAATGGAGAATGAAGTGTCTTAACTGTCTATTGCCTTAAATGAACTTTAAACTTACAAATAAATAAAATATATTACTTAACATAATAATAAAAACTTTAAATGAGAAAAACTTTAAATGAAACATAGACTAACGCATTTAATAAACCATTATCTATTTATTCGTCCGACAGCAACCAGGAGTAAGATATTGGTAGCTCTTGAAATGCAAGCGTATCTCGAGCGCCCTAGACAATATTTTATTATGCAATATTCGCTAATCAAGTACTCCAACAAGGTAACAAAGTAATACAATGTAAAACGTTTCTTTCTTATATCATATATAAAACGGCATTTAGAAAGAACCAATCTCCTTTGAAAATGAGTGCCTTCGACGTTCTAAGTACACACATACAATATTTCTCTGTCTTTTTAATAATGCCAGAAAGAGAAGACAGATTCCAGTACCGGAAGTGGGAACGGCAAGACGATATTATAAGAGAAATTGAAGAGCGGAAATCGAAATCCCCTCTGTAATAGTCTAAAACTTTTATTCAGACTGTATTTTAACTACGTTAATAGGGGTTAATATTAAAATGACTGCAAAATCTGTCTTAAACGAGAAAATTATTTCCTTTTGTTATTGTACAAGACTTAAAAAATATTTGAAGATATTCAATATTAAATATAATCTTTTTAAATACATATTTTTTTATTTATGTCACCTTAAAAGCATACACTTATTAAAATTTACGTGGAAACTCAACACACGAGGCTATATCAACGAACACGAATGACAAAGGCTGTAAAAAACTAAAACACCGGATATCCCAGACTGTATATGAAATATTCGGAATACTAATACGTATTCAAAGGAAAAGCTCAAAATCAATACGCAGGTAAATTCCGAACTTGCTTTACAAAGGAACATTTCGAAAATTCTGCCTATAAGCTGCTGAAATCCATGCAAGATATTTGCGGGTGGATTCGGGATTAACATTATTTAACCCATAATATTACCTAAATGTTAGGAAAATAACACATCGCGAACGTCAGGAAGAATTGACTTAAGCAACGATATATTAAGTTTTTACAAAAAAAAAAATTATAATATAGGACATATTTTAATTATTTTCAGTACATTTCTTTCGAACGATCATATAATATGTTCATATAATGTTGTTAAAATTTCATACATACAATGTTGTCCATTATTGATTTAATTTAGATAAATGCAAGGCAATGTACCTACTCTCTTTAGCTTACCTAAAAGCATGTTCGAAATACAGAAGGAATTTCAATACACTAGAGCACAATCAGGATACTCACAACGGTATAATCCTAAAGAGCTGGTCGAAACCAGACGGACATGGATGTTAAGTAATATTTTGATTCGCCTCAAGGGCCAAAGCATTGGCACGTCAAAGTCATTTATGATGCGTAATATACGAAATTTCAATTCACAAAAGTGATTGGTGGCGATGGCGGGAGTACTTCTCTCTGCATCCCCATTGGCTGGCGATAACTTGATATAATTTAAATATTGTCAACCTCGGAGACTTTCACCTTATGGCAATTTGATTCCTCGGGGAGCGTTATTAGATTTTCCTTCGGGAGATTAATAAATATATAGCATAAGCATCAGATAGGTGATAGGAACCAGGTATATTGTATATAAATATTCATTATAAAACTCATATTATTTGATTTGTTTGACACGACCAGGGAAAAAAAGGGCTAATATTGCAGTACTATATCTATATGTTTTCAGGAATATAAATGTACATATGTATATACCTACATTTATATTCCTGCGGCGTTGAGTTCTGCCACTCAACACGCAATGCCTCCAGAAATCGGCGGACCCTGCCGAGTGCGGAATACAGCGTGAAGCTGATTTAATTTTAGATTTTTCTATTATAATATTTAGCGTAAAAACACTATTTTAATAAAAAAAATATTAATTTCTAACTAAATTACACACCAATGCATTCTAAAGTAAACGTGATCATTCGGGGTAAGTAAGCGCAGTGGGTAAGTGGGCGCAATGTCTTTTCATTTGGATAATTGAAAGCGCCAGTGTGATAACACAACGTTCGTTTTTTTTTTAATAATATTGTTAACATTGTTTTTCAAATCGACAAGTTACCCTAAAAACGTACTAGTAGGCATCCTACCAATATTATATTTACATAAATAAAATATATTTACACGGCGCTACATCGCTTTCAATTTTTTCTGGACAGTTGAAGACTACCTACATTTTCTAAATTTTAAAGAAGCAAAATTACTGTGAATAATCACCACCCCTTTTATTATTTTATATTATTCTATTTACCGACTTATTAATAGAGGTAGTATAATAATTTGAGGTGGTGTTTATTATAGATATCTATCTAAAAAAATCGTTTTTATATTGCAAAAAAACGCGTATTTCGAGTATAATTAAAAAAATATTAATAATAAATGAGGATAATAATACAGTGAAACTGCCAAGATTTTAAATAGTTTAACTGCATCCGACAGTCCCGGTGTATATTGCACACACCATATTTTCATCATATTTATCTATTTGCATTATATTTCTCTTCCAACTCCATTTATACATCTGAACAAACATCATCTTCAAGTAAACATGAATTAACAATAGCCTGTATAACAGGTATACATATTAACCAAAAAAAATATTTTAGATAACTTGAATATACTTAATACTTGAATTGCGAAGAAGCTGGGCCCGATGGAATGGATGGAGAGCTTGTTATTTATTTAATAATATTTATGTTGAGTGGCAGAACTCAACGCCGCGCTTTGCCTCGACACCATAGCGAAGAAATGGAAATATAATCTTCTATATTTATATATAAAAGGACTTGTCCTCACTGACTGAGGTAAGACGCACGCACAGCCGTAACCGCTGATGGTGGAAACGTGAAATTTGGACAGATGTTTACTTTCGTAATCTGGACATCCACTAAGAAGGGATTTTGAAAAATTTTAACCCTAAAGGGGTGAAGTAGGGGTTGAAAGTTTGTATGGAAAAATCTTTAAATCGCCACCGATTATTATAAAATTTTAAATATAGACTCTTCAAAATATTTCATTGAACACATGTTTCGTGGTTTATTAGAATTCACCCCTAAATAAGCAAGCGAAGCTGCGCGTGTCCACTAGTATAAATATAATTATAAAGATATTTAAAAATAATTAATTTAAAAATTTATCCACCTTTTGTAAAAGCTTATTACATAAACAAATAAACATAAACGTTCATTGGAACAAATTGCTATGTTAAATATATTCGTACAATGTTTTCGTACTATACATAAGTCTTCACAATAAATACACTGCATATTTGTGAAAAGTATGCCATGATAATACATGTGTACAAGTCGACATACACGTGTACAAGTCCGGCTACAAATCCGACGACGAGTCCGGCAACGCGACGGCCCGTGCAGGACTTCTCTAAACAATAATTGCAAGGGAGAAATAATAAAGTCGGCGCAACGCGGTCCGTATCCGCTTGCAATAAAAATGTAAAACGCCACCGATAAGCGGCAACGCTAAAGGCACCAATGTGAACTCAAGTGCTGCCCTGTACGCTATACGTGCCAGTCGATAAATATTATTGTCTATTGAGTGGAAGGACACTGTGCAAGACGTGTTAGCCATTTTATATTTTTATACTTTACTCAATGTTAAAAATTGCTAGGGGCGCGAACCGGACCTCAATTTTGATTCTCTGCGCTCGCAAAATCTCGGTAGTGTTCACATGTTGAGCGAAGCGAGAAATTAATTTTTGAATTTTTAGATTTTTTTCTCGCCTAAAACCATCTACGTGGTCATATCTATATGTTTGCAAATTTTCATCTCAATCGGTCAAACCGTTTGGGAGCCTATTGGAGACAGAGTGTAAAAAGTCTCCAGTAAAGCGCTCCGCTCGCTTCGCTCAAAAAAATCTATAAGTTTCACGTTTTAATATCAAAGATGAGTTATTACTGTAAAACCTACAAAAGAAAACATAAATAGTAATTCTGTGAATAATACACAGTTGATAATGAAATATAATATAATTTACAGTAATTTATCGACACGGCGTTCGACGCTGCAAGCACCTCACTACTACGACTAGGCTGCTTCAGTTTTTGCGTCCGGATCAAACCGCCGGGTATTTTGTCACACAAAATATAAATGTAGCCTACTTCCTTCCTTCATTGGCGCTGTTTATCTGAGTGATTAATTGCTCCTTGCACCGCTTTCAGCGACTAAATGGAATTTATGTTTTATTATAGCCACGAGTCGCAATTCAACTTAATATCTCTATAGGTATATGTTTTGCATTGAAATTATAGAACGGTAATATTATTTCACATTATATACGCTACATATGGGAAAGATAGACTAACTTAGCTGACCTCTGGCAAGTGCATCGTTACGAGTTCAAGTTGCTAGCTTAGAGCACGAGTTTATTGAGTTTCCGTTTATAGTACTTATTACTGTGTTATATATATTTTTTTTTCTTAATGATATAATTATATAATAATGATTAATGATATTATATTAATGTTCAATGATTGTATTGATATATCTAGTTTAAAGTATAAAACACGTATTATATTGCAACAAGCTTTCGATGATAAATAATTCACCTGAAATGAAAACTGTGAAACTACTCTGTTTTTTGAAGATTGTGAGTGAATATATCTATATATATAAAATCGAAAGGTCGCTGACTCATCACGAAATCTCAGAAACTACATGTGCTAGGAATCTGAAATTTTGCATAGGAGTTATTTATAGGACGTAGGTGCTCGCTAAGACGGAAATTTGTAATATTTGACTTCTAGGGGGTTGTTTTTGGGGTTGAAAGTTTGCATGAAACTTCGTTACTACAAATGCTAGGAGTCTCAAATTTTGCATGGATGTCACTTATAGGACGTAGGTACTCATGGAGACAGAAATTAATAATAAAGTAGTTCACGCAGGCGAAGCCGCGGGCGGTCCGCTAATATGATATAAATATAAGTGTACCATGGCAGTTTCTTTTATTATCTAAATACAATATAAAAAAGATAAATTCTGTGATTATATAAAATGGCCGGCATTATATAAAAGTGGAATGAATACAGGTAGTTGTGTGGTTCACATTTCCCATTGTAGGTAGATACAGCACCTACCTCATAGGTCTTTCAACAATAGACGCTCCAGACACGGCAGAGCCCGCCTCCTTTGCATTTTATTTATTCGCTACTAAAATGTAAAGTAGAATCTATGGGCGATCGTGAGAAAGTAATGATAAATACATCAATTTTAACATCGATTCGCTTTCTCGTGACGCTGAACTGTTTATTAGATGGGATATAAAGGATCGGGTAACCGTAGCCCGGAGCGAGGCCATACTTATTGAAATTACTTCTGATTGTAAGCGTAATAGGCGCTTGGAACCCAGTAGCCTTCTAAAATTAAGGTTTTTGTTCGGAACGCATGAATTAGGCGCGCGCGCACATAACAGGGTAGGAACAGGGAACCTATTGTTGAGACACTCCGTTCCCCACTTTCTACCAAATTTAAGAGGCATCGACACCAGAGCGAAGAAATGGAAATATAAACGTTAATACATATTTCACTTCCTCGAGTGGATATCGAACCCACACAACCATCGCGTTACAGTCACACCCTTGTGCCGCTGCGCCACGAAGGCCTCATGTTTACTAACTATAGAATATATTAAACTCTACAAATTATTATATGTTTTTTTCTTTAAAAAAACCATAGCATTAAGCTTTGATACATTTTGAATTCGAAAACTTTTAAACTCCTTTAACAGGAAAGTTAAATATCAAAACTTAATATCATATTATGAACTACGTAACACTACTACGTAAATAAAACTACGTAAATGGTGAATATCAACTTTTTAATTATTATCTATACTAATGTAAAAAAACTAAAGAGTTTGTTTAGTTGAACACGCTAATCGCATTAACTACTGGATTATTATTTTTTTGTTTGAATATTGAATAGGTTTGTCGTAGAGCCGACGGCCGCTGGTACAGACGTGTGAAGAGTGGAGATCTCGTGTTTATTTGAACACACGGGCAAAGCCGCAGTAGAGAGCCAATACATAAAAGTAAAAATATGATAGGGATAAGTACAATAAAATTGTATACAAAAAAAAATGATCGATCTTAGTTGTTAGTTCTCTTTTACTTAGTTGTTGCCTTAATTAATACTCCAAGCGGATAATATAAAATTAGAGGCTATTTACGCTCATTTTGGAAAATGTTTATCAATAATTTTTAACGTTACATAGTTTTTAATTGAAAACATAAGAGGAGGAAATTATTAGCTTAAGATATAAAAACTTCATCGTTTTTTTTGCATAGCAGTGTCGGCAAATGGAACTTAATGTTAATTTCTGCTTCTTTCCGTCGATTTCTGGAAACATTGCACGTTGAGTGACGGAACTCTTCACTTCACATCTTGCTACGTTTAATTTTGTATAGTTCTTTTGTATTAATATATTCAATAGTTACACTCTCCTATCATTCTTTAAATTTAACTTTAACCAATTAAGTAAGTACACGCGCGAGAATTATTTTATTTTTCATATAAATTGCCTTGATTTTAATCGTTTTACCAAACAATGTCATAAGACTTTCCACTTCGTTATAGATATATTTTAATAGATTGATAATTTCTATGGCCAAAGGAAGCAGACAGCCTGCAGGTGGTACTATCACTATTTTAGGCCGGCGAGCATTCGTAGTGCGAGTAAATGGTGAGTTTGATCGCTCTATACTCGTGTAAGATTTCCTATCTATTGTAGGAATAGCCGGAGCCTTTGCACCATGCATATGTACCTACTGCGTACGTAATCGGCTTAGCAAGATAGGCAGAGACAGGTGTAAATGTATTCAAATTTTGTGATAATAATATTTTATATGAAAATTTTGAAATATCTAACTTTGATTTGCAAGAACCATTGTTCCCACGATATCAAAATCAAATAGTCAAATAAGATAATAGTGAAAATTGTGGCAGTCCAGTCGATTTGTCTGTCTAAATAAATCGTAAGTTGACTGTCTCCATTCTTATCAAAGTAAACAAAAGTAAAAAAAATATATATTAATGTATAATATTTATATTTAAAAAAAACTGAAAATTATATTGTAACATTTGTTAAATTATCAGATATATAAATAAGTATAGATAATAAAAATATACCTATGTACATACATCTTTAAAACATAAATTTATTATTTAAATAAATTTAAACATAGGTACATATAACATTTAGAAATTGCATAAAATTTGAACAAAATGCTGTTCTCTCTACTATATTTTTTTTTTATTTAATTTGTATAATAGCGATTGCGTATACGCACATAATTGGTTGGTATTTATATTAAGATGTGGGAATGCACGTTGCAAGAGCGGACCGTATAATTCTAACTCATAAATTTCCAACAAATAATACATATTCCAATGCAATCTTGTCTGATTGATGTCAAGTTGTAATATTAACTCACGACTACCCTCATCATGCAGGTTCTTTTGGAAAATAAAATTAAATTTACACTCACTTGCAACACTACTGTGTTTATAAGTTATTTTAAATCTTAACTATGGTTAAGTAAGTGACGCAGGGGCACATACGCGGCAAGTTGCGGGTTCGATTCGCACTCGAGGAAATGAAATATTTCATATTTTCATTTCTTCGCTTTCGTTGAGTTCCGAATTCGACGGAAAGTGGGGAGCGGAGTGTCTTAACACTACCTTCCCTTTGCCCACTCTGTGACATGCGGGATACAGCGTGAAGCTGCAAAAAAAACCTGTAGTTAAGTATATATTTTAAAAAGTAACTTGGACAGCATAAAACCTACAATGAACACGTTAACTGAGCTGAAAGGGAAACAAGGAGTCTCTTCGGTAGTTAAGCACTAAGTTCTGGTGACGATTTTCAGTTAAGCTTCAAGAAGCGCTACAAACGTCGCATCTTTAGACGCTTTTGTGCGTCTACCAGTCTCTATAATTATTAATGAAATACGATAAGGCTTCGTGTTCACTTGCGATGTTAGAGCGATGCTAATATGCTAATGCTTATTATTATAATGCCGTCTAATTTTATAGCGCCGTCGTGGCGCAGGGGTACAACAGTGTGACTGTAACCCGACGGTTGTGTGTTCGATTTCCACTCGAGGGAATAAAATATTATTTCTTAATTTTTTCATTTCTTCGCTCTGGTGTCCAAGACAAAAGCCTGACGGAGTGTCAACAGCATGAATGTCACTATTTAATACATATTTTAAAGATTTATTAAAATAAATTAAAGATACGATCTTAATTAATATTCGTATGTACATATGCAAATAGCAATCCAGTTCATATACCTACTTGACTTATTTATATAAATATTAATAGTGTTCCATAGGGTTATACGAGTATATTTTTGGTGATAAAAAATTATTGTGTATTTTTTTTATTTCAGATGTGCATGATAATTTTGAAAAGAAATCAGGTAATTTTCATAAATAGCTATCTAGGTTCTTCTTTTTTATTTAAGTATTTTTGAAAAAATATATTTATTGGATTTATGTTTTACTCTTACCGCCGGTGAAGACCAAGTATAAGGTATTTGTCTACTGAGAGCCAGTAATCTCACAGCCCTCTTAGTAAACGTCTGACGTCCTATCGTATCAGTTAGAATTTCTAACTATTTTCTAACACGTTCGGTCCTTTGTAACCAAAATGTATGCTTTTATTAAAAGTTTCACTACTTAATATTTATAATATAGTAACAAACCTATATTATACATAGAGTGAATCAAACTCGTATACCTAAGTTCATTAACGATTTACGAAAAAACTTTTCTTTTGTCTGACATCATTAAATATTAATATATAAACAAGATAATTAAAACAAAACAAATATTTTTAAATTCAATTCATAATGTAGCTAACTCAGTGTTAAAACATTCCATTATAAACTTTCGAAACAAATATAAGCACTACATAAAATATGTACATACTTAATAGTTTTCTTCACCGCAGTTCTCGCGCCACAACTCACAAGACATCTAATATAAAATCCACGAAGTACTTTACACGCTTATTTTAGCACAATTTTGGTGAATCAACCCCATAAGCGCACTCGTTCGCTCAAACCACCGGCAACGGCACTTAATCCCGGAAATGTCCCGTCACACTGCCAGAGGGTCGTTGTATATATAAAGTAAAGCGATATTTTTTTTCTCAACTATTTCATATGCGCACATTCATGTAACATTTTCCCAGGTAGAAAAATAGATAGTGTAGACACTATATTTTTCGCTTCCCTAATCCCTATTATGAATATGCTCCGTTTTCACCCGAGTTCATTACTTCGTTATTGTGTGTTCAGTGAGGAAACTCAACACCACGAACAATCATCAATCTAGAAAATGCTCATGTAAGTTTGGTTACAAACAAGTTAGAATTTAAAGAACATACATTTATAATTCGTGTAATGTAAAATTATAATATTTGTATCATAAAAATAGGCGAATAATAAATTCATATTTTTACATATTAATATAGATATTTTTTATGATTTACGCGCGTTAAACGCGGTTCATCCCGCACGCCTTAACATTTAAATACACAAGACGCCCCGCTAAGGAACGGTTGAATTTGAACAGTTGCGATCGAGTAGACCCTCCCATAGACCACAGGGCGTACGTAACCCCTGTTATTAAAACATTTAGTGTAAAATAATTAGGGAACGCCCGCGGTGTCTATATTGAACACTGTTTGTGGAAAATTAGTCGACATCTTCGTTTCGTGATTGGAAATAACACTTTTTAACTCGATTGTCACTAACGATATTATAGTGCAAATCCATCTCATTTTACTTAAAAATCGATTTGGATTTTTAAAAGAAAACATTTTTTTTAACAATGACATAACAGAAAAATGTTTATTAAAATATAGAGTAAAAATCCAAAAATTGTTGTGTTAAAAAATATAATAAAAAATATGTAGGTATTCATTAAAAATAATGCAGCATGTATGTACATACCTGTATGAAAACATTTCATTTCAGTATTAGTACATAGTAAGCCTATTTTTATAAACATAACGTCTGGACATGGCGTGAGCTTCCTCACTGGGCAGCTTAATGCTGCAAGCTTCGCTGTCAAGAATTTCTGCTCCAAGTACATGCCGGTAAACACTGGCGTAAAGAAACAGCATAGGGGATGCTGTTTCTTCTGCATATTAATGAAATTTTAGAGGATTCTAGCGTACATCGGCCAGTGCTGTGCCTTCTGTTGAGTCATCACTCGGAAATGTTTCCTTGTAGGTTAAAAAGAACCTGGTTCAATTCAACCCCCAGAAAACACGAGTTTGCGCGTTAACCATTAAGATAACCCTATTTATCGTGACACCAGTTTCCGAGAACACTGCTTTTAAAGCCGCGTCCAGTATCAACAAATTGGGCCTTAGCGCTTCAAGTGACTGCCAGTATCGCGATCATTTGGAAAGTAAGGTCAAAATGGCCTCAAAGAAACTCAGAGTCATCAGAGCGAGACAGTACATCACGCCAAAACACCGATTAGCCTTGTATAGGGCCTAGGTGTGGCCTCATATACAATACTATTCTGATCTCTGGTGCACTCCAGTATCGCATACAACGAGGAGCACAGGTACCCCAGACGCAACGAAGAGCAGTTCGAATCGTTAGAGGCCTGTGAAAGGCTTGGACTTTGACCTTACATAGGGATGTCTCCTGGCGGTGTCTTTCTACCGCTTTTATTATGTAGCCGAATGTTCTAAGTGCACAGTAGGTACGTCATAAGTTTAATAACATCCACACCGTCTGGATACGTATCACTCCACTACTGTGCTTTGTGGTTGCATGGTTGCAGCTTGCACAACCTGCGGTAGAATCCAAGTCGATACGATATGGGTACCTTCAAAAAGTGCCCCCCTATCTCCACTTTATAGGCCGGCAACGCATCTGTAGCTACTCTGGTGATGTGCTGATGGTGAACAGGTGATTTGTTGGCCTTGTTTATTCCATAGAAAAAAGAAAAATATCTGTCCTTGGGCAACTAACACTATCTCCACTAATATCCTTAACAAAGTGTAATCAAAACCTAGGCACCTATACCATTGCCGTCACTATCTAGGTCTCTATAGTAGATTAGAGAGAAGTAGACCTGCTTGGGTAAATGTATTTAATTTAATATAATGCGCTGTCGCTGCTCGCTGTCGTAAGAGATGAATTTATGATCTAAAAAATAGTAAAAGTAAGTAGGCACATTGTTAGAACCAATATATATATATACTAGGGGGCGCGCGCAGCTTCGCTTGCGTATTTAGGGGGAATTCTAATAACCTATGAAACATGTGTTCAATGAAATATTTTTAAGAGTCTAAATTTCAAATTTTATAAAAATCGGTGGCGATTTAAAGATTTTTCCATACAAACTTTCAACCCCTTATTTGCACCCTTAGGGGGAGAATTCTAGAAAACGATGAAACACGTGTTCAATTAAATACTTTTAAAAATCTAAATTTCAAATTTTATAAAAATCGGTGCCGATTTAATTTTTTTTCCATACAAACTTTCAACCCCTATTTCACCCCTTTAGGGTTAAAATTTTTCAAAATCCCTTCTTAGTGGATGTCCAGATTACGAAAGTAAACATCTGTCCAAATTTCACGTTTCTACGCACAGCGGTTACGGCTGTGCGTGCGTCTTACCTCAGCCAGTGAGGACAAGTCCTTTTATATATATAGATTATCAACTAGCGGGCCCGAACGCGGCTACGCCCGCATGAACTATGCGAATATTTATTAAATATATTTTTGAAAATATTTTCAGTTGTCAATAGAGAGATGCGTTAAGCAAGCTCATTTTGGGTGACGTTTTCTAACAACAAATTTTGTAAATCATTGCTTAGCAACGGCGGTTGTTATAAACATGGCGAAATAAATTGCATGTCAATTTAATAAGTATTTTAATACATTGGTATATATCGAAAATATTACAAATATGAGAAAAAAAAGTATCCTGTGTTCATCCCGAGATCCTCAAGTATCTCTATATGAGACAGACAGACAGACAGAGTTACTTTCGAATTTATAATATAGGTATGGAGGTATGGATACAGTGGCAAGCGAGCGAGACCCAAGGCAACAAGGACTTGCTTGATGAAGGTACCCTCCAAATTTATATAAACCGTATAGGTAAAGAAATAAAATCTAAGTGTTATACACAACATATGATACCGTATTCAGTCCAATTAATTAAAAAAACCTGCAATTTTCATCTTCAACAAGCATCAATATATCCCCTATAAACTGGATGTTCTACCCTGTTATTATATATTAGTATTTATAAACATAAAATATAATTTCGACGTCAAAAGGAATTTATTTATCGCATGGACCGACCGGCAACATGTAATTTTTATCGTATTAAGAGAACATATCAGTAAACATTTAATATATTGTTGCAAACTATATAAGTATATGAAACTTATTTTTATCCTTTTACACGAAAAGTTATAATTTTATAAGTATGCAAATACTTAAATAAATTATTTATTATATGAAACTTATCACTGCATTATTTTGAATTAATGGTGATGCTTGCACATTTAAAAAAAAAAATCATTTTCTATAATTATGAAAAAAAAATTATATATTGAAAAGTTATATATTTATAGGGAAGTAATGATAAGATAGCAAGAATAATTTGAGATCGTGAAGTCTTTCGCATCTACATAATTAAATTAGCAGATACCTACAGACATTCTTACGATACAAAAAATTTCAATTAACTTACATCGAGAATAACGACAAGAAAACTTTAAAGCTCTGGGTAATGAATACAAAATAAATTTAAATTGATGTTATAAAGCAATGACATTAGTTTTTCGCGATATTACATTGGACAAGGTTGAGTATACCTACAGATATATCAGTATAAACAAGTTGGCAACTTAAAGAATAGCTGGACTCTTTTAAGGACATGTCTATGTTCACATAAGTCTAGTTTTAAATTATGAAAAGAAATGTATTCACTACAAAAGGTACGCGAGTCTGTAGTGTTAAATTTAAGAAATAATAATACAAAAAACTGGACAGACGCGAGTTGGGCAGGCCCACCGATTGTTCCGTACCTATATAAATTTCAGGTTTCGCACTTTTTCTGAAGTTCAAGCTTAGCCTATCTAGGGCCCTTTCATATGACACCTCATTTAAACTTGCGGCTTTAATACCAAATTTTGCCCCTTTTTTAAAGTATTTTTTAACTGTACTAGCTAGCCTGTAACTGTACTAGATGCTAGCTGCCAAATTTCATAATTCTAAGTCAGCCGGAAGTACCCTATTAATTTTTTAACGCCATGTTATCCGTAGATCTGAGTATATGGTTCAAATTTCAACTCGATATCTCTAATGATTCCTGAGATAAAGACTTTTGATAGACAGACAGACGGACAACAAAGTAATCCTATAAGAGTTCAGTTTTTACAGTTTGAGGTACGGTACCCTAAAAATGAGACCTTCTAATCGCATGATGCATGGCTCTTAGTAATTTGCATCTGGCAAAGAGGAAGAAGCCCTATCTAAAAATAGTTTACATATAAAATGACAAAGACTAGAAAAATGTCTGTATATGAATTTAAAAAGAAAAGTGATACAGCTGTCATGGACTCATTCTATAATAATAACAATATATCTACATTAAAAACTAAGCTATTTAAATAGAACAAAACAAAATGTATTTAACATAATTTACAAATATACATTAATAAACAAAAAAAAAACCATAACGAATGCTCCTCATTTATTTATAAAAAAATATAATAAAATGTTAATAAACTGTAATACAAAGTTCGAATGTTGCCCTTGACATTTCACAGAACAATAATTTTGCTTTAAATGTTGATATGGTAAAGTATTTAAAGCAACCTGTTCGTTTTTATAACAATTCATTGGCTATATACTATGAAGTAAGTGTTCAATGATCTATACTTCTATCTATACTAATATAATAAAGCGGAAGAGTTTGTTTGTTTGTTTGTTTGTTTGTTTGTTTGAACGCTAAGATCTCTGGATCTACTGGATCGATTTACTTTGTTTTTGTTTTGTATGAAAGCTGCATTCTTCAGAAGTGCTATAGGCTATATAATATTACATTACACATATATACTAATAAATTAAAATACTTTCTAATTTGACATGCAATTTATTCTGCCATGTTAATAACAACCGTCGTTGCTAAGCACCGGTTTGCAAAGTTTCTTTGTTGTTTTAACAAAACGTCACCCAAAATGAACTTATATTTTGATATTCATCCTTATAAAAATAAATATATTATATAATATTTAATAAATATTTTTATTGTTCAAGCAGGCGTAGCCACGTCCGGGTCCACTAGTTATTTATAATATCCGAGCATTACGATTATTGACGAGCTAAGTAATTAATTATTGTATAAAATGTATTATTTATCACACTCTCTGGTTTATATGAATATTACTGTTGTTCTTATATTCAAACTGAAAGGCACTCGTCTTTTCAAGAACCTTCATTTAGTGGTATCAACTATACTTACTATTTTTTTTTAAATATTAATCAATGTCTTACTCTTCTTATGTTAAAGGTACATATCTATATCTTTTCAATGATTATTTCTTCACAAATTGGCTCCGCTAGCCCATAAATATAAATAGAGCATCGGTAACTCTCTTACTGGCAACACAGTATATTCACATATTTCTGAATATAAAAATATAAAAACCTTGTAAAAAGAATAAATGAGCATAAATAGCAAATTTCAATTTTATTTATGCTCATTTCATTTTCGCTTATTTATCTGATCCGACCAACACATATATCATACAATAGATTATTGTAAGATTCTGCTGTATATACCTACAGGATGGAAGTTTCAGCGCCACATTTAATGAAACCACAGTTTTAACTAAAAGCCTTATACAATTTTCAAAAAAAATCCCAAAAAATGAAACAAGTTTTTTTCAAATAAAATAAATAATAAAATTATAGTTGTAAAATAAAACTCCATTTGTAAGGACGACACACGCAAACATCTGTCAAAGGGACATCGCCGCACACGCTTCATTCCGAAATAGAGTCGTAGGTATTGGCGATAAAGTTCATAGTTGTTTAACCTTTAGTAGTATTTTTGTAGAAGTAAGTGTTTACGTTATTGGTATCTATGCGTAACTGCGTCACACGAAATACAGGTGGATAAAAATCGTGAAATAAAAAAAAATCCTACGTCCAAACTGTTGAGGCATCTTGATTAATTTCTTTAGATATGAGTTTGAAATATTTTACCCTATATGCTATGGTTCGCTGAGACTTCCACCTGTATATCTATATATATAAAATCGAAAGGTCACTCACTCATCACAAAATCTCAGAAACTACATGTGCTAGGAATCTGAAATTTTGCATAGGAGTTATTTATAGGGCGTAGGTGCTCGCTTACGGGAATTTGCAATATTCGACTTCTAAGGGGTTGTTTTTGGGGTTGAAAGTTTGCATGAAACTTCGTTACTACAAATGCTAGGAGTCTCAAATTTTGCATGGACGACACTTATAGACTCATGGAGACAGAAATTAATAATAACGTAGTTCAGCGAAGCCGCGGGCGGACCGCTTGTTGTAAATAAAATCAAAGAATGTTGATTTCAAAGTTGATTGATTCAAAGTTTAAACTTCTACTCTAACACCTAATGACGAATTATGTGTCTGACTATACCTACAAATATTTGAATGTTTAAGTTCACTCTGTATAGATATATAAAAATAAACCACATAATGGCGCTAATAAAAACATAAGAGGTAATAAAAGATTTCATACAATAAAGAAAAACCTCTCCGGCCAATAGGTAATTAACAATGTGTATAAATCCCGGATCATTTAATTATTTCAGTGGTTATTAATAACAATACAAAATAATTACAAAATAATAATTTATAAAATTATTACGTTTTATAGTAGTTTGGCGCGCACCGCCATCTTTTGACTACAATTAATAACTATTTCATAGACGCCCTCTACATGTAACGAATTGTAACACAATATATTCCAGTCTCGACGGCCGCAAGCCGAAGTTCGAATCCCGCAGGGGGCGCCCTTACAGTCGTCGACTTCCTCACAGGCAGCCACATAGTGCCTGCCTGCATTTATTCAGGGACAGAGTACCCTCTTCCCTCCCCCCGGTGTCGCTGTATAAATATATATATATATAATTAAGTAAATATATATATAATTATATAGTTAGGATTATATTCTACATAGATAGATATTTTCTAGGTGGGGGGCCTGGATTTAACAAATGCTCAAAAAAAAAAATGGTTTTATCTTAGTTAGTTTTAATTTGTATTCAGAACCCATATATTCTGCCTCAATCGATAAGTAGGTGTCGATTAATGGGGCCTCATTGTCAATAACTGTATTTTGTAAGTCAAAAGATAAAGGTTACTTAACAATCAGATTCGAGGCCAGTCGTAGCGCAGAGACACAAGCTTGCGACTGTAAGCGCCATAGGTTGTGGTTCGATTCTATACATATAATAAATCTGTAGAGGAGTCAATTCTGTACATTGAAAATTAAAAAAAAATAGCGAAATTTAAAGGATAACAGGATCCATTTCTAGTACTTTTGGAATTTATATTTGCCTGAATATCTGCTTAGATAAGCATGTATCACGTAAAAAGTACGAAAAAGTACTAAGCTCAGAGTAACGTTAAATTTTTGTTACATAGCAATCGTTTCTAGATCACCAGGAAGTTGGTTAGGTTTTTGATGAGAGAGTGGTGAGTCAGTCACAAAAATACCGGTTTTTAGATGTCAATAAGGCTTCTCTACCTTTAATAAATGTGCTAAATTTAATGCATGGATTTCAACTAATTGGTTTACTTGTTATGAAGGGCTCAAAAGTAGATTTAAATGGTTCGTGTGGAATACATATTGCGCGCGCTGGTGCATCTCTTGATATCCATTTCCGCTGAATTCTGGAGGCATTTGGAAATTAATTGAACCCACAACCAGTCGCGTTAACAGTCACACACCTGCGCCCTTGCGCCACGACTGGCCTCATCTGCTTCTGGCGTGATCGTCTCGATTTTATTATTTAAATATAAGTATATACGATATGCAATAATGAATTTATTAATAATGAAGTGAGGTCAATTTGATAACTTAACTAGTAAAGATATAACTAGGGGCGCGAACCAGACCTCAATTTTGACTCGCTGCGCTCGCAAAATCTCGATATTGAATTTTTAGAATTTTTTTTCGCCTAAAACCATCTACGTGGTCATATCTATATGTTTGCAAATTTTCATCTCAATCGGTTAAACCGTTTGGGAGCCTATTGGTAATAAAGAGTGTAAAAAGTCCCGAGTAGAGCACTCCGCTCGCTTCGCTCTATTAAAATGATCTAAATATTTTTGTATAGGTAAATAGAATACCTATTAGTCGATAACCAAAAATTTCATATTTTGATTAAAATTCTAATACTATAAGAAAGTAAAATGGGCAATTAAAATAAATATGATATTTGTAACGTTAATACACAAAGCGAGTCTGTGTATTAATCTTTGCGCGGGCGCAGGCTCTCTACCTGGACGGCGGCGCGGCGGCGGCGCCTGCGTCCCTTTCGCTCAAGGCTACATGCACGTACGCAATTATAACCCTTAAAGTGACACAGGCCTTAACCGCGCCGCGCGAATTTCCTTTGCACTCTACCGGACTTTTTTCAATCGTGTTGGACAATCGCGTTTTTAAAACAAACGAAAGAAATAGCAGTTTCGTTGGCATTACAATTAAGTACATCTTGTAATTTGAAGTATATTCTTACATATAATCTTAACTACACTGACGGCTCTACAATAGAGTTGAAAAGAGCTGAGTGCAACAAACGAGAACATGTTGAAACGTAAACAAACCAATTGTCACTGTCAAATCATCGTGAGCATTGAGCAGTACTGGCGGCAACGGAATACCGGTATGCAAGTTTTAAATAAAAACATGTGAGCTTACCTGTATAAAAAAAAAGTTAGCAGCGTTGTCCAAGTAGGCTTGTAGGGAGTGATCACTGGGGAGGATGACGTATGCCTCGGATACTGGATGTACTGTGTAGTATAACGGGCCGGCGGCTGGCGTCGGCGCAGGTGACAGCGCGACGCCAGCGCCGCGGCGCGCGGCGGCGACCCTGCACAACCGGACCCCGCCCCCGCTGCCGCCGCCGCCGCCTCCCTCCCCCTCGCCCTCGTCCTCGTCTGCCACCACTGCCGGTCTGCGGGTCTGACGCGCGGCGCACCCCTGCAGACTTGCAGAGGATACATCCTTACGTCGAGGTCGAGGCGTCGCGGGTTCTTTCATCTACATATCTAATTAGTAACATACTAATATGCTGTGCTACTGTGATATTATGACAATGTGACTATCATATTTAATTTTTTTATTTCCTTTCTTTAGTTCATAGAAAACTTTATCAAAATACGAAATCGTACTCAATTATTTTTTATTAGAATAAAACTTATATTTTGAAAAAATAGAGGATTATAATGTTAAAATTATTAAAATTTAATATAATAAAAGTTACACAATAGATAAATATAAGTATATTAATTAATCAAATAATATAATAATTGGATTTAAATTAAAACGAATGCTAAATATTTGTAAACAGCGATTATTAAAGAGCTAGCCCGTGCTCGTCATATGTAACGAAGATTTTCTCGATAGCAGTCATATACGCGGCTGTCCTCAAGTCTAAGCCCAACTCGTGATGTATTGCAGTTTTTTTCACGTTCTGAAATATTATTACAAAATCATTTTTATTTTCATAGTTAATGTAATTAAAATAGAAATTGGAGACGTATATCTATATTTCTCTCTCCGTTCGAGAGAACCTCAGAGTATTTATTTATTTATATATACTTTATTGCACATAATTAAAAAAATGTACAAAAGCCGGGCTTAACGCTAAAGAGCATTCTCCCCCAGCCAAGTCAGTATGGAGGTTATTGATATGAATTTCAAAGTGGACCCCTTGAACCAGCACTTGAACCCCAAGTTCCAGACACTAATCTGAGCTCCTCACTCTATAACGCGATGGTACTTTCTTCTCTACAGCTTCAATCTTGGGAATGTTTCTTATAATATCATCAATATTTTTTGCTAATAAAATAATTAATTTACGACGTAAAGCGGTTAAAAGGCCTGCCGTTGCAGTTCTACACATTACACGTACTTGATAAATAAATTATATGATCGGCTGTGATTATAAAAAATATAAAAAACGTAAAATTAATAGATTCATAATATTTTGTGTTGATTGCGAATATACTCCTAGAAAATATCCACAGACCACAATAAAGCGATTTGTCACTTGTTTTCGATTAGTTCCTTGTTTTAACTACTGCTAGTGCGAGATACAGAGTGAAGGCAGAAGCAGGGGAACCTGAGATCCTAGTGTTAAGACACTCCGTTCCTATTAAGATACTTCCGTTGCCCACTTTCGGCCGGCTCGGAGGTATTGCGTGAGGAGATTACCAAAGCGAGAAAATGTAGATATTAATTATAATATTATACATATTTCATTTCCTCGAGTGGGAATTGAACCCAGTCTGTTGCGTTTACAGTCACGCGCTCAGCCATGCGCCACGACTGGTAACGATTTGTTATTACCTACTTTTGAAAAAAAAATCTTGTACAACGTGATATTTGTATCCTAATTTTTAACTACCTACCTTATTATATGTGAGCAGTAAAATATTAGCCAAAAAATCAAAATGAGAGATCACTATTGCTATCTACGCTTACTTTGCAAGCATTTTCCATTGTGAACTCCAAACCAGAGTGGACAATGACTTCCTCAGAGGCGCCTGACATCAGTGATTGAAACTGCATGGTCGGTTCAATCTTCGCAGACACATTCGCCTTCTTTAAGGATTGCTCTACTGATTCTTAAAATGATAAAAAATCTTTTACAAAGTGGAAGAAATTATTGTTTATGTTTTGTAAGGAAACAAATTTATTACCAAAAACTTATAATCGTAACATATGATAGAGGACAGCATATCTTAATTCTAAATTTTCCGAGACTATCACACTTTTCAGTGCAAGGTGCGTGACTACGACGATATTGAACAAAAAAAATCTATTTTGAAATTTTTGTCCGATTCTCTATTTATTTGGGCTAATCTCCAGGATTGCTTGATCGGTTTTTATGCGACTTTCACTGAAAGATGGAGGATGTTGTGGAGCAACGTATAGGCAATTTTTGTCCCAAAATGGTGTAATGGTCAGTGTGTGTAATGGGATCATGATTTAAGTGTTTAACACGCGCGATTATGTATATATGATATAATTAAACTTGTTTTGCGATCAAAGCAAATAAAATTCCAGGACTGCTGGATGCTTAAATTGGATTGCTTAAATTAATATTAATTTAGTTTATAACAGTACACATATGTAACTATACTATTTTTTTCCCTAAATACGAGTATATTCATTAATATTAATTATATAAAAGATTGAATAATCCGGACGTGCGAAGCCACTAGTTATTAATAAAAAAGGAAAAGTTAAATCAAATCTAACATAGCATCATTACCTAGTAATGCATTATTAGAGTCTCTCCAGAACTTGATATTTAGCTTCCCGAAGCTTACGTGATTGAGATTCTTCAGGAACTCAAAGTAAGAAACGGTAACGCCGCCCGCATTAGCCAATAGATCGGGCAGGACAAGGATCTTTTTCTCCCGCACTATGATGTCAGCTGCAGGAGTGGTGGGCCCATTCGCGCCTTCCGCTATGATCTGTTTAGTTGAATGCAATTAGTCAACTATTAAATCTTTATGTGCATTACATACAAGTTAAGTAGAAATTTATTCATCATCCCAGATCTCGAAGACATGGTACTTACGCCACTCTCAATTTACTATCTTGAAATATTGTTTGTTGGTTATCAGAACTCAACGCCGAACTAGACCACGCTAATAAAAAAGTGATGTGTTTTAGGTGGTAACATTACCCGACCTACATCTTTCACCTATTATTATGTATGTACCTATGTAATTTTGATCTTTGTCTGCAGACCTTACAATTTAATTCTTTCACGTTATTTTGCGTCAACGTCTTTTCCATAGCAGCTAAAACTAATATATCGTGTTTTTCATACAAAAGCTCCGGACCAACTTCCGTAGCTCCAGAAAATCCTTTTGCACTTCCCTTGTTATTTGTTTTGTATTGGTGAAGATCCTGAAAAACACAGTAGGTAAAATAATTTGCAAACATTGCAAATTTGCAATAAAATATTAAAAATAATTTGTAGTTGTAATAAAGAAAATAATAAAAATAAATAAAAATAAATGCCTAAAAATAATTTACAAACATTGAAGTACAATTTTATAAACAGAAGCTTTTCTAATGATTTCTAACCAGGTGATGAAGAATGAAAATAAAATCATTTTAGCATACGGTATATTTTACAAATTACATGATTAAAATCAAGCATGTCATACCATTGTGTTAATTCCATCTGGGTTCTTTAAGTTACAATCGCTCTCGAGAACTCCAATAATCTTTACCCCCTGTTCCTGAAGGTATATAGCTGTATAGCTGCCCACATTGCCAAATCCTTGAATTATGGCCGTTTTGTTCTAAATTAAATAGTTTTTTCTTTACATATAAAATATTCATCAAATAAACAAAATGTTATTTGCGTATATAGACTGAGAAATGCACCTTAAATCCTGGTTCGAGATCAATAAGTTTCATCCAGTGTTCGTCGTGTATGAATGTAGATATGGTGAGGAAGACGCCGCGGCCGGTCGCCTCCACCCGGCCATGGATACCACCGCCGTTAATCGGTTTACCCGTAACACAAGCGGCCGCGTTTATATCGTGGTATCCTAAAGCAAACATGGAAATTAACTATTTATATATACGAGTACATACATCATTTGTAATAAGTAATTCGACTTCCCTTTTTAGAATATAAAACTAAAGTAAAACTCAACTAAACTTTTTCTAACATTATATTTTGGATCTGAGCCTAAACTCATTTTGTTTAGGCTCAGATAGTCCTAGTCTCAGATAGCCATAGTCCACTTTTTTGTTATTATATACCTATAGGTAATAAATAATGTAATTTTTTTATATAAGTTTTTACCTAAGGTTTTTATATAAGTATCTACAATCCAAGACATTTCTCTACTCGAAGTATTGACATCCGGGGCCGGCACGTCTATTCCCGCTCCTGAAAAAAAATTAAAATGTGGCTTTTCATTTATTGCACTTGTCCAATTTCAGAGATATTAATAAGAATCTAACTTACAATAAAATAGATATATTAAAACATCTATATATGTATTATATAGATCCTAATTGAAGTCTCGTGATGTTGTTTTGACAAAACACATATTTCAAAAGTACAAATAAAATATTACATTGACCTATATAATTCTTCTTAGCCAGCTCCAGTGTGTACCGTCGAGTAATTCTTTGCAACTCAGCTACCGTGTACTTCCGTGGATTGATTGCTACTCCTGTGTACACATGAAAAGACAATAGTTAAGTATCAGCCAATAGTTATAATAAATTAAAATATAAAAACTTAAAGGGGAAACATTATATATTTATCAATTATTCCTTTGGTTCTGTCCCTGGGAGAATGTATGGCATGGTCCTGGTATGTCGAACATATACCTATATTAAACTTTGTTTAATAATTCTTTGTTTTCTTTTAATATATCTATATCTTAAACTAAGATGATATTGTAACTGATTCCCCGAACGACTTTAAAATATATATTATTGAAAAAGTGCTCTGGAAAGAATCTTTTATCGTTGGGGCCGTCAGTAACCCAAAATCTTTTAGAAATTCAGAGGTAACAGTGTCAAGAAAATTAAACGTATACTCGTATATAAAAGGACATGTTGCCACTGAACGATAAGACGCACGCACAGCCGCTGTGCGTAAAAACGTGAAATTTGGACAGATGTTTATTTCCGTAATCTGGACACCCACTAAGAAGAGATTTTGAATAATCTTAACCCTGAAGAAACCTGAAGGGATCCTATTTCACCCGTTGAAAGTTTGTATGGAAAAATCTTTAAATTGGCACCGATTTTGATCAAATTTGAAATTCAGACTCTTATAAATATTTAATTGAACACGTGTTTCACGGTTTTTTAGAATTCACCCCCTAAATTGAAAATAATTTTATAAATATATTTAATAAATATTCATATATGTCAAGCGGGCCCAGGTCGGCTATTATATAATAAGAAGAAAAGCAATCTCTATAGGCACTAGAGAAAACGTACAATATAAATGGCGAATAATGTTAAATATTTTTATTTTTTATCCATTTTTTCCTATTCTCGCATGACATTAAAAATTACATACATACATATTTTATATATAGGCTTAATAAAATTGTAAGGTAAATATTTTATATAATAAATGTAACTTTGCTGTTTTGGTTTTGCCTAAAGACTTAAATCCTAACCTCCCTTAGCTCCTCCAAACGGTACGTTACAACAGGCGCATTTATAGGTCATCAACGCCGCCAACGCTTTCACTTCTTCTAGATCCACTTTGTCGGAAAATCGTATTCCTGAAAATAATTTAAATATTTGAGCCCAGCATTGGCACAGGGGCACGCAATGCCTCCAGAATATTAACAATAGTATCCCAGGTTCCCTCTGCCTCTGCTATGTGCGGGATACAGCATGACGATAAAAGAAATGTTATTTCTCTAATAAGTATATTAGTAAAGAGTAAGTATCTATATTAAAGAAAATACACAAATATGCTTCCCAAAAGAAAAATATAATTGAAATAAAACTAGCGGGCACTTAGACTCGGTACCAACAAAAAAAAAAAATTTACGTAATAAGATAATAAATAAATAAATAAATAAATAATAGGATATTATATTAATACTAGTTTACATATAGGTACTTACTGATTTTAATATATAATATTGGCCACTCGTGGCGCAGGCGCACAAAGTGTGATTGTAAAACCGACCTGTGGGTTCGATTCCCACTCGAGGAGTTGTATTTTTATTTAAATTTATATTTCCATTTCTTCGCTCTAGTGCGCGGCATTGAGATATTTTTTACTAGTATTTTAGGGTTTCGCTACGTTCCTTATATACATACCCCCTTTGCACGGCAAGCGGTGCACACTGTGCTGAGACCGGTATCCTTGAATTATCTCATAGTCACCATTTTTACGCTGCAGAGGAAATTCAAATTGCAATGAACTATTGCAGGACCCCATTACCTTTGAAATAGAATAAACACACGCGAATATTGTATTAGATAACTTGCTGTCTTAGGTTAATTGTACTTAGTTGGGGATTTTGTTCTATATGAAAAAAAAAAACTAAAAATACACAGTTGAGATAGCTTAGATTATAAATCAGAGATAGTAGTTAATGTTCCTAAAATATTAGAATTAACTTTAAAATTCATATCAAAGTTCTCAATGATGCCATGATATCACGTTATAAGTGTCAACTGATTAACATAACGTTGTTAGGCAGTGCCGGTTTACCAGTGCTACCACGCTACCAGAGTACCAGTTCCATTGATCCGTATCTATCTATATTTCGTAGTCAGTAGGTACTCCGTTATTAGCAATCGCCAATCAGCGTTCTGCGTTCGTGATCAGCAATCACTGATCTGTTGTCAGTCATAGTCCTTAATATTCTATCCTTAACCCTTAATCCGTAATCCATGATATTTAAACCATATTCATAATCGGTAACCCACAATCCGTTATGCTTCCTATCCTATATTCCTATGTTCCGTTATATACGAACCTCAACCCGTGGTCCCTTATCCTTAATCCATAACACGTAACTTATGTTCTGTAATCCTCAATCCGTGATTCATGATTTACCTAATCCTTACCCGATTGTTGACAATTTTAATCATCGACCATCAATTATCGATTTTATATTTGACTAATGAAGGCTAAAGGTCAAGAACACTTAACGATGAGCAAGTAGCAGCCAGAGCTTCGTTACGTTCTCTGCGCATACACCCAACACCGGTACTCAACTACTTAGGTATTATAAGGGAATATGGAATTTGGATACATAAAATACTATCTAGTTTTTTATTTTCTTGGAAATGATATTAAAAATGACGTTATTAATTGCTAGACATTTATAATGGTTTTGACTATCTATATAACAATTACCGCGGCTAAGACCAACTTACAAGTACTTACTTGTAACTTACTTTTAAAAGAAACATATATACTAATTCCTTAATATAAATTAAATAAACCAAAACATCGTATTTGTTTAAGTATATGTATAATTTTTTTTAGTACATTATTGCGAAAATCGTTGAGTTCCTCCATGTTGCAGGCGGTTAAAAATTTAACTTATTTATATATAAGTTGTGTAAGCGATAGCTACATTGTTATTAATCTTTACATAAGGTTCTAGACACAACTTGCAGGGGGTTGTGGGCCTACATAAGGCTACTGCAATTTCTCAATGATACAGTTATAATCTATGTTTTAAGTGGAATATTCGCGGTATCGGTATTTATGTGAAAAGGTATGCGTACAGTTACGGTTTACATAGATGTGAAATAACTAAACATTTTTTTATTGAATACAACAATTTTTGTAAGCAAAATCAAATCAATTTCCAAAACACTAAAATTACGATTTATTTAATGCTTTACAGTACCTAGGTATAGATAACGAGGCCAGTCGTACAAAGTGTGACTGTAAACGCGAGAGCTTGTGGATTTGATCCCCACACCAGGAAATTAAAAAATATATTTTCATTTCTTCGCTCTGGTGTCAAGGCAAAAGCGCTGTGTTAAATTCCGAAACTCAACAAGCAATGCTTCGAGAATTTGGCCGAAAGTGGGGAACGGTGTTTTTTAAAACTAGGTTCCTGCCTACCTACCGTGTGCGGGATACAATGAGAAGCTGATTTAATTTTCTAATTTTAGTATAGATAACCAACGTAGAACCATTGATCCATTTTTAGGGTTCCGTAGGTACTTCAAAAGAAAAAAACGGAACCCTTATAGGATCACTTTGTTGTCTGTCTGATCGTCTGTCTTGAAACCTCAACAAAACAAATGAAATTAGTATCAGATATTCAGATTCACAGTCTCTTTGAAGACATAAATTTAAGCTTCTAATACAACGCAGTCAAAAGATATGATGTAACTATCGTTTTGCTTCAATTTGTATGAAATTAGTCGCGTAATCAAAATCTATAGTGTAGGTACTTCCCGTAAATCGGCAGTTATGATCGTATATGCGTATCTTATATTTCAAGCGGGCGTAGCCGCATGAGGGCCGCTAGTAAGTATGAAATATGTCTTAATAAGATATTCTTCATGGAACTTCTTGTACATTTTTCTGTAACCTGATCATCTCTACAATGTCGTGCAAAGAACAAAATAATAAAAGCAGGCATAGGTACCTACCATTAACTGTTTCAACCACAGGCTGTTTACCATAACTTAAAATTATCTTTGTCTAAATTACGAGCAGGTACGTAATTTTATTATTTCTTTTAAAAATAATATGCCACTTTCGTCACTATTGTGGATTTATGGATTATCTAAGATAAGGGCAATTGGAAATTAATAATAAATATAAAAAAAAATACTGCAAAAGATCATCTGTTATGCCATTCCCCTACTTCAATAAAGTAAGTAATACCTTTAAGATTCCTGCCACTCTTTGCTTTCTTTTCTTTTCAGAAAAATGTGTATGCTTCTTGAGATATTCAAAAAGGGCAGGTTCAATCACTTTAACGGCGAAATGATAAAAATACTCGACCATTCTGTAGAAGCTGGGGTTAGGATCGCTGATCACTTTCTGCAAATGACACGGTATCTCATATTTCCTTATGCTACTTTTCATAATTCTCACGTGTTTATTAGTTAAAAGTAAGCATTTTGGCGAATTCTTAAACATTATTTCAAAATAATATCCAATTCCAACGTATTAATAAAAATGTCACCAATGCAATGACGGAATGCAACTAATCTAGTATTCCTTTGACGTTTCAAATATTTACGATTCTATGCGGCTCCTTTACTAAAATAAAGAGATATTCAAGCAGGCATAACTACTTATCAATAATAGAAAAAATAATTATATAAATATTGTACTGGTAAATATGACATTTTATTTTCATATGATAAATGTTTTATGGTATTGGTGAGAAGTTAAAACAAAGAAATTGGTGAAAGTTTTACGTATATCGGTTCAGTACTTTCAGAGATTAGCGTGGCCATACATACAGACAGACAAGAAATTCAAAAAAAATATTTTTGCTTTCTATTATTCTTTTTAAGTGCCTCTCTATCCAAGTCAAAAATACTAAAAACAGTACAGACAAAATATTTTTACTGTTTTATTATATATAGAGTACTGTTTTATTAATTATTCGGAGCGTTATGTGATTTGCCAACTATGTGAACGTTGGACAAACATCGTGTGCATGATAACGAAATGAATGAATAAAATGTAAAGAAATGAATCGGATACCCCATAATAATAAATAAATGAAGGGCGCAAAGGAAAAAATAATTAAAACCAAATTTGATGGAAAAATATTTTATTACAACACGATTTAATTAAAAAATGAAGTATAACTTAAAATAGTCAATGACGCCATTATTACATTTCTCCGTAAATTAATATTTACTAAGATATTTTAAATAAAAGAAATAAATCAATAGTCCGACGAAAATACATGGAAGAAAAATACATACAACATTTTAGAAAAATTGGGACCATAACTTAAAATAATTAACGTCATTAATACAATTTTCCCTAAATTAATAATAACGAAATTACATCTAACATTTACACAGAAATGCGCCGCCGCCGCTGCTGACAGCTGCAACCATACGTACACACATAAATAACTCGTTTACCATTGAATATAATTATTACCGAGATAAATAAGGTAACGGATGAGCGCATTGCTTTAAAAAAAACTTATCAATTATTCCTATACTATTTTACTACTATATTATTTTAAAGACTTATAGACTATCCAACTGTTCCTTAAAAAACGCGGCGTCAGTCGTTAAACACTATCAAATACCAAATATCATATCAGTCATTTCGACAATTAATTATTTCTATTATATGTTTGTATCCACATATCTTAATATTGGGTGATGTTTCATCTTATATGCAGCTCGGTGAAAAGAAACCCGATATGAAGTTACGAGGGTACAAAAACACCTAAGAGTCACAAGTGATTGGTTGAACTAACACCGTGCCACAACAAACAAGAAGATTGCTACTATATATATATATAACTGCAGTAAAGTGAAAGCTCATTGGGCCGAATAATGAAAACATTATTATGAAGTTGTAACAATCGTCCATTTAGTTTGTACATGTGCAAACATTTAAACTTATATATATTATATATTTATTATAGACGTATTGAGATATAATCATAATTAATCACACAAATAAAAAAAAATAAGTCACCAGATCGAACATTGTACCGTTGTTCAATAATTAACAAAAAAATCAAAAATAATCAATAGTTCCGATACGTGCGAAAATACATAGAAACACAGAAATACATAGAAATTACTTTTTTTTTTCAATTCAATTCTCAAAAATATAATTCAAAAGCTAAAATTTTATTCATAATATAATAATTTTGTATTATAGAAAGAAGTGGTCATAATAATAAATAATGTCATAATTGTTCATTTTGTATTGAATATGTAGTTATGTTTGAGCATTATTTCCGTATGTCGATGTCACTTACACTAAGCACCGTACCGTCTCTATCGTGCGGCTATTAGACAATAAACAGTTTACTTTTTGAACAGCTTATTCCACTGCAGAACCTGTTTGACGGGCTGCGACGTCGATGGCTGTGTTTGTGGCGCTTCCCCCTGTTGCGCCTCCTGGAAGCCTGCAACACAATACACAACATCAATAAACAACCATGTGTCAATGGGAAAATCGTGGATTCGATTCTCATGAAGGAACATAAATTATTATTATTTCCCCGCTCTCTTAAGACAATGATGGTGGTCCAAGATGAAAGGCTTGCTCGCAGCGACCCCTGCCAGCCCTTACGAGGGCTGCAACGATCCATTGGCCACGTGCACATCGAGAGAGCGCACTGATAGGGCGCAAGTTATGAACACGCGAGTGTTCAGGGGGTTCTGATCTGGAAACGGTAATTATCTAGTCGTTCCTAGAATAAGGGGTCTGGTTGCAGGTTGGCGCAGCTACACGAGGTGTCCAAACTTGGAGTCAAATTACCGCATAAGAAGCTGGAAGCTTCAAGATCCACCGATTAGAGAGGAAAATCAAGAAAGCGTTTCCAAGAAGCTAGATAGCAGCGAATCTGGAAATGAAAATATTGAAGTATGCTGGCAGAGTATGGTACATGGTAAATATGTGGTAAAGGGAAAAGAGGTTTTAGCAAAAAGCGCGACGATCGCCTTTTTGGTAAAACCTCGATCGCCTTATATACCATAGCATGCAAAGTAACAATCAAATAGATATGCGGAGTCAGCTTAGCTGATCGAATCCGCAATGAAGAGATACACAGAATGGCAGGTACTAGCAAGGATGTCAGTATGTCACAGTGAGAATGAAGAAGAACGTGCTCAGCTGGTTTGGGCACGTCGAACGAATGAGTGATGAAAGAATGGCAAAAAAGATCTATGATGGAAAAGTGAACGGTAAGTGAGGTAGGAGGAGAGACCTCGGTTGACCTTCGAAAACACATTATCAAAGATACTGGAGGAAGGTCACGTAAAAAGCATGAGAATATCCCAGAGGGCATGTATGAAGAGGTTGATGACAGTGGACGAGGCGAAAGAGGTATGTAGAGACCGTAGCGTTTGGCGGTCCGTTCTCTCTAACTACCCCGCTAAGGATAAAGCGTGAAGCTACGTATGTATGTCCTAAGACAATTTGTCGCGTTGAGTTCTGAGCCAAGACTCAACATGCTTTGAAATCTAACGGGATAAAGAATGAAGCTGAAAAAAGCCAAATTCAAAAATTAAAGAAATTTGAAAGGCACGAACAAAAGCGAGCCGCCTGTGAAAGTTGTTTTCATTATATTACCTCTCTCGGCGAAGCAGTTAAACATCTGCTTCGGCCGGACAGACTCCCATAGGGCGCGACGCTACTCGGTCAGCTCACGGTCGGACCCCCCCGCCTTGTCAGTGATGCACGAGCGTGCCACTGAAGCGAACAACCTGCCAATAACACACAATTCAACATAACAACAAACTGGGTACAATAGGTTTTTCAACATTTAACCGCCCACCCGAGTGGCCTGACATGACCGATTGATTGTCACATATTTAATTTTCAACTACAATAGCAGTGGCATTCAACATTTTTGTCTAAATTAAAGAAAGTAACGATTTCACGGCATGACCTGACGGGTCAAATGATACGTGCGGTTGATCAGTCAAAATGTTATGCTACTTTATCAAAATAGAAAATTTGATTCAACTGAAGTGCACTTTCCATTTTTCTTCGGGGTTTATCTTAATATTCGTAGGTTAACTAAAAGTGAATTTCGGTATTTTGTTTCTTATGTAGTAATATAGAAATATTATCTAATGAACGGTGGGTACCACGTCAGGACTATAGTTTTGTAGGATTGTATATATTATAATCAAGTGCAGTCGCGTCACTTAGGCGGGCGCCCAGGCTTACGTCTCAAACGTGCAGTAATATCCCTAGGTAATTACTCGTAGGCAAGACCTGGACGGCGGAAAATTACTATTTTTTTATTTGTTCTCTTTTACGAAACACACATAGTTTAAAAGTGCTTTCGACAAAATATTTTTTCACACAATATTAACAGTCTAATCTATATACAAGTTTTGTGCAAAGAGATAAGTTTTTTAAATTAATAATATATTATTTCCAGGACAGCTGAAATGTTTATATTAAAAGGGAAGTTACATTCGAATGTCCAATGGTTTGATAATATTTAGAATGTTATATATATTAAAAACTTACTTTTCAATTTCAGGAGCGCAATGCACAAATTCGTGGGTCCAGAACTTGTAAATGGGATTCTTGATAAGTTCAATGAACGTGATGAGCAGACCCCATGGATGGGGACGGTTTACGATCAACCTTTCCAAGAGCATTCTTGTAATTTGTTCCTGTACCGCTTCAGAGTTGGCTTCAGCGAACAAGTACAGGAGGCAACAGCTGAAATAGTGCGTGTGGCTGTTCGGATACCGAAGCTGGTTAGCGATCGCATTGAGGAACAGGTACCTAAAAAGTTAAAATATGTATAGTACACATAGTGTGCCGTTTTGTTTATAATTGGGTTTTATATAAAGAATTCTAACTCACCGTCCTTCATAGTCAAAATCAACAGTGAAGTTTTGGAATATATCCATATGGGCAGAATGTGCTATTGTAGACATGTTCGGTGTTTGCCCTTTAGATCTGATGTGGGTTATGGCCTGTATGCCCACGTATAGCACCACCGCGTTCATCAACTGACTGTTGTATCTGCGACCGGGCTCGACCAGCACCTGTGTCATTTCAACACAACACAAAATATATACAAAAATCCTATAACGCAACTTATTATACATAAAGTATATTTAAGTATTGCAATATCACTAAAAGCAACATAACCATATGCTATGTAATAATAAATTAAACATCTAATGGTTGTCATAGAAAACTAAAAACAACTTTTAAATAAATATTTAAATGACATGCATTATAAAATATTAGCAATTCATTGAACGAAGCGTCAAATACTTATTGAACCACACGTTTACCTCAATTTCATAATGTAGGTATATGGGTGTAGAAAAATTGGGTATTTTACTCTAAATGAGAAAAAATCTAAAAATGTTATTTTCTTTAAGCTTAGGTCATAAGCAATTTAGTAAATGTTAGTTTTCAAATTTTTTATCTATATTAATGCGCGAAACTCATATAACGTCATACGGTCTCATAAACAACAATGTGCCATCTTATCAATACAATGTTTGTGCATATGTTAATATTAATATCAGTGCGTTCGTTTACAAGACCAACCGACGTTATAGCAGATCAAAATGGAGTCCAGCTCTTCCAAGAAAATCGTGCCAAATATCAAATCCACTTATTAATTATTAATGAAATAAAAAAATATATTTTATATAGTGGTTTATAAAGACCTTAGGTCCGAATTTAATACACATTTCAAATACAGGTGCAATACCCAACTAGCATTACCTGCATATTGCTGCGGAGCTCAGACAGGAAGGTGACGGGCGCCCGCGCCTTGATGTACGCGTCCAGGTCCTTCTTGAACTGCGTCGGGGGTATCATGGTCGCGTAATTAATGACGGCGCGGGGCGGCAGCGTGATCTCGGCGAGAAGGTCCACCTTCAAATTGGGCGTGAACGGGTCCGGCAAACGCATGTTCCTCGGGAACGCCGACAATATCAAGTTGCGCATCTGTATGCAATTGGGCGGTATTTCGTCGCAGAAACTGTAGTGGTGGTCGCAAAGGAACTCGGGAAAGTCGTGGAGCAACACAAGCAGGACCTTGAGCGTCCCCTTGTACAGTATCATGACGGGCGTTGCCAGCTCCGTGTTACGCAAGAACGGATCGAGGAATTTGAAAAGGTCGATAAGCAGCGTCGAATACATCCCCCAGCCCTGGCAACAGTCGAGGTTTAGTAACGAGAAGTGTATATATTTATTATTTAATTAAAAAAAAGCGATGGTCAAGCAATGGTATCACAAGCGGTATTCAACTGTAAACACATACGAGCATAAAATTAATGAAATAATACCAAGACTTCCGTGATAGACTTGAACAAAAGAAAACAAATCCATAAGATACGCAATCAAACTTAAGGAACGCACATGTATTTACAGATACATCATATCTTTTCACACAGAGGTGTCTCATTGTGAATTAACATGGAAATTTTCTAACTAGCAACTTCATTTTGCCCACTATTTTATTTTATTTCCTTTATTATACCAACTGTTTAAATGGTCAAAATAAAGTTTTACAACAGCAGGTAGCAATTTGTAATAAATGAACATGGGACGCGGCAACAGTTCTGTTATAAAATGTTATATTATTAATTATATTAATAAATGTTATATTTAACTAAAAAAGAGAATAAAATCAGAAGAGATTTTATTTGTTTCTTCCAAATAGAACTGTACCCGCGTCGTCTCGCGCCCCGTGTGTGAAGAGAAAATCACATTTAACTGGTTCCCAAGCAAAAAGGGTTGGTGTCGTCCAAAATGATGTGCTTTCAACCTTGACCTTAACGACCTGACTTTTTATATTTTTATATCAGCTTTGTAAATAACAAATTACCTTAGTTTGGGTAAAGCTAAAAGGCAAACGATCAAAGTAAATAAATCAAAATAACAATGGTTTCGGTCATGAACTATCTTCATGTAAGCAAATGATACACTGGGCTTAGGCAATAACTACAAAATATTTTGTTCTAGAAACATCTGAATGATAAAAAATTTAAACACGTTCTAAGAGAAAAATCACCAATTATGTTATATAATTGAATATTATATAATTGTTTAAGAAATATAAAAAAAATCAGGTCTATAATTTATAAGCTATGGTACTTTGACACATTCTAGTTAATATATAATTATTAAATATATATTATAAGAAATTTAATATCACTAGCTAATTATTAAAATATGGTTGTATGTTTGTATGTATGTACGTGTATATGTATAAGAGCATTATATAATCAAATATAGAAGTGATACATAATTTTGCATGATTATATTTAAAAAAATAACGTAATACTTCAAATGCATATTTATTATGTATCACCTATAATTCACATAATAATAATTTTAAGCCAGTGTTGCTTACATTAAAATATAAACAAATTATACATACAAAGGCTCTGATCTCTAATCATCGAATTTTTCTTATAGTGGTCGTAATTTAACGATCGTCATTTTTGGAAGATAAATCATGTTTATATTGCGCACCAATGTGATATAAACCTCGAAATCAAAGCACTTTCCAGACTGTGTCAAAAGAGCCCAAAGCCGGGAAAATATTAGTCAAAATTTTATGAATAATATTATAAAGACCATTATCTAATTTTAAAAGAGAAAATTGATTAAATAAATCTAGACTTGTAAAAGTAATAATTTAAACCAACTTATCATAAACCTTGACTAACATAAAATTTAAACCTCACAAAATGTTGTACAATAGAATGATTATAATACGCGATCCACAACCCATATGTATGATGTATGAACTTAAGAACCGTCTGGCATGATTCTGGAGATCTCTCTATTAGTGTAAATGTGTACTTTGAACTGTGTAATAATGATAATAGAATAAAAAAACATATTAAATACATACCTTCTGTTGCGGCGTGACAGCGAGTACGCGGTTCACGAACGCCCTATGGGCCACGATCTCGAGCCACGCGTAGGAGAAGCCTGGAGCCACGCTTGGACGTACTATGCGCAATGTATGGCAGAACGCTGTTAGAACCTGTATGGGACGTTACATAAACAAATTCAAAATATTCTTTATTAAAATAGACTTTTACAAGCACTTTTGTATAGTTTTGTATAAGCTCACGTTCACAATTATTTTAATACAGTCTTCAATTATAGAGAGTAATACAAAAGAAAGACTTACATGCAATACACGAGTATTATATTAATGTAGTCTAAGGGGGAGAAACCGCGAGTGAAACACCAAGTGCTTGATATATAATAAAAAAAATTGCTATTATTTCACGCCATCGCAATAAAGAACACTTAGTCTAAGCTATACATGTCAAATATTAACAGCTAAATGTGTTTTTATTATGTGAAATTACCTGGTAGTTGATAGATTCTAAAACTGGCTCGGGCATGTTCATGTCCAGGAATAGGATCAAAAGGAGCCTTTGGTATGGAAGCTGCAAGAAATTGGCCCCATGCTCCTCGTGATCCTGGAGCAGGCAACCGGCTATGATGCCTAAAATCTAGAGAAGGAAATTAATTAACATATATAAAATATATATATATATGACATGCATAACTATTCCGAAAACTACATCATTTATAAACATTTATAAGAAGACATTCTGCTAAGTTAGTTTAGCTAACATAGCTAGGTTCTAGCCCCGCAGAGGGCGGGCGCCCTTACGGCAGATGACATCCTCATAAGTAGTCACATAGTGCTTAAATTTTCTCAAAATTATGAAAAAGGATTGAGTGTATAAATTATATAATCAATCTGTTGGCAAATGCAGTATAATAAAATAGTTACAGGTGGTATGCGGGCGAAACCGCGAATGGGCCGCTAGTTCAATATATGCACAAAGCAGCACAAAGTTGATAAATATTGAGTTGATAGTATTATATTTAAAAATTCTACAGACACAAATCTATATTGTTTGCTTTAACAACAGCAAATAAGATTGTAAAGAAATTGTAACACAAATTATTAAAGGTACAAATTGCTGACTTTACTTTAACATTTTAAGTAGTAATATTATGTGCTACTCACAAATGTGCTGAGACACATACATTTATATATAATGCACTGTAAGTGAAAACAAAATTTTTAAAAAATGTACCTTGTTCAACAAGTTGAGTTTGGGCGTTGGATTCTCTGCGTCAGCCGTGTTCTTGATGAGGAGTGACACCAATTTGATAAACGAGTCGCACATAGTATAATACTTTTCCCTCTTAGGAGGTACAGGAGGAGGATTCATCCTCTCCTCATTTAGAACTTGATATACACTCTCGACACACATTTGCGTGGCAATTCTGAAGAAGCGTGTGATCATGTCCTCTGTCTTCAGAATACCGTTCATGTTCATGCGATGAACATAAATATTGAAGTTCTGTCCTATTTCGATCTCCGTGAGAGGACTGAGAAGAATGTTCCTCCACTCGCGAAGAAGGTTCTCGGTCTTCTCTTGGAGACCAGGCGGGTCGTCGTACTCTCGGGACTGAGTAATAATCAAACGCATAAGACACTACTTACAGTAACAGAAAACAATCAATTATGTACAAATAAGTAACTTCTACATAGAATATGATCCAATGAAAATAATAGTTGAAACACAAAAAATACTTGTGATCAAAATCATTCAATTTGTTAACATCTCTTTCACAATATTACAACCGAGATAATATAGTATGGAATATTGAATTACTTTATAATCATACTAGTGTTAGCTATTTAGGACTTTTATAATTCTTATCTTATATATTAAGTACCACAAGTAATACTACAAGTAACACAAATATACTTACTCGCACTTGCACAATGCCGTTATGAATGTGCGCAGTGGGTCCTGAAGGAGACTGTTCCCCTAAATAATTGCTAGGATCTTGGTTAATGCGTATCGTTTCTACCAATATGGCGAGACCCTCAGGCAGCGGCTCTCTGGAGTTTGACATGAGTCGTAGTAGCGTGTCAGTAGTGTGGTAGAGGTCGGAATCAGACACGTACGCGCTGTTCCTATCATCGACTAGGTACAACTGTGCGAGTTGCATCGCGAAAGCTACAGCAACGTAGTTATTTCCGTTGTCCAGGAGATGAGTGAGCGCAATATCGTACTAGAACAGTTGTGTTAAAACACTTCAGTAAACACGAATGTTATTAAATATTAGTTGTAAAGAGTATACTTAATCATTATGTTACCTGTGGCATATTTATTAGATGGTTTCTAACTAGGCAATCAATGCCTTCCAGACTATATTTTAATTCATCCCTGCATTCGGTTACACAGTAGGTTATCTGCTTTGTAGTCCATGCATGTCCATAGACCCTGGCATCTTCAAGCAGCTTCAGAACACGAAGGTGGATTTCACGGTACCGAATCATTATTTCCATGAGTTCAGCATTTGTTCCCGGCTGAATTATGTGTCCATCCAGCAGACCTTCCACAGCCTGCATAATTTTGCGTCATATAAAGTCAGATTAAGCACATTTATTTCTATACAAATGAATAAAAATTGGTCAAAGGTGAGTTGGATTTGGGCATGGACATAGGATTCAGAAGTAGAATTTTTTCCGTGCTCTAAATAACTGTGAAAATAATCCTATAAGAGCCTAAGCGTACCTCAAAACAATGATCTAAAAAGTAAATAAAATTTTAAAACTATATACCCGTTGAAGCAGTGCATATCCAGAGACAATGTCCCTGTTCCGCCTGACCATAATGAGGCATTCGAGGAGGGTGTGTATGTTGGTGGCTTGTACTGTGTACGCCGGCTGGCTGAGAGCGCTGGACAGAAACACCTCGGCGGCCGCTATCAGAGTACCCATCTCGTCCGTGCCATACACCTGTCCAAAACATATTATTCAATGTTATATCATTTACTGCTTAATTTGATAATTATAGAAACAACATTTTAATAACGCACATCAATTAACAGTATTTTACTCCCTCTGGAGAATATTACTAGAATAGGTAATATTCATAACTTAACTGCATTTAATTAGCAAAATACATAGCAATTGAAATTACTAAATTCTAGCTTTAATGTAACAAAATCCAACTATACCTGAGTGGGGTTCATAACTTGATTAAATGCCATGGGCGGTATTTGTTCCTGAGCGGAAGGCTTCGGAATGAACATGCCTGGGTCTCGTACCGGCATGAAGCCTGGGATGTTACACGCGAACTCCTCATATACGGCTATCTGTACCTCGGAAGGTCCACCCACGTGTAATCGAACCCTATCGGTTATCCTTTCAGTCTGGTAAGTCAATACCATCGGATCAAAGTATCTTCTGCCCTCCTGACGGGCGAGCTTTCTCATTTCGTAGTCGTTCATAAGCGTCTTATCGAGTTCAGGTAATGCCTTTTCTACGGCAGTCTTCTGGATAAAAGCGCAAGCCAACTCCATGTTTTCGGTCGCTAAGATAGTTGCTGCACTTTCTATAATATCCTTCTGCAAAGCGTTTAACTATTATGATAAGGAACAAAGTATACAGTAGTGTAAAGGCAGTGCGGAAGGAGCAGGGATACTCACCTGTTGCGGCGTGGTAGGAATGAGCGCGGCAATGAAGGCGGCCTTCAGGTTGGTGCTGATGGTGGTCACGACCTGCTCGCGGCACGTGATCATAGCCATGCCAGCCGTAAGGTTGCGCATCATGTGGTGTGCACACGAGCGCATGCGGCCCTCATCGGGGTCCAACGCAAAGTCCTTGCGAATGATCTGCTCACACGTCGTCAGTGCGTACTTGATGGACCGATCCACCACCGGGTGGATCCACTCTTGGATGGATCGCTCGATGGCGGGCTTTACGAACTGCTTCAAGTGGGGGTAGTTCTGGAAGAGGATGATGTGCGGGTTGAAGCATATCTTCTGCCCGAAGGCGGAGGTGGAGGAGACATTCACGTCGAGGTAGTTGAACCGGGGCACGGGAAGCCCGATGACGCCTATTAAGCCAGGGTCGCTGGGGACGAGGCCGGCGGTTGGCGTGGGCGCGGTGGCAGACAATTCTTCGGCAGGGATCATGGGCGGGGGCGGCTGCAGCTGCGGTAGCGGCGGCGGCGGCACCATCATCTGTATCTGCGACGCCACCACGATCGCAGGGTTCACCAGGATCACGTTGGCCGCAGCTTCCTTGCTTGGCTTCGGTTGTGAAAGTTGAAACTCAATGGTCCTCAATTTTTCAGGATCCTTTAGATATAGAGATGGTTTGACGTCGGTGATGTCCAAGCCTAAGTTTTTACAGAGCACTTCTATTTCAAACTTTAAATTTAATTTCAAATCAGGTTCTTGATGAAGTTCAGCCAATACGTTCATGAGAGCCATGCTCCATGGGTTTGGTGGTTTGAATACGATGCTCTTGGCGCAGGATTCCAAGATCTTCGCAACAAACGGTACCACGTAAAGTAGTTCTTGTTGGCCTTTGTGATAAGCTTCAAGTAAAAGTGCTTTGAGGTCTAGGTCTATATAAAGGATCGGTTGATTACGAGCCAGCGTTAGCATACCTAACCAATGACCGAGATTCTTTAGTAAAGACCGATCAGAGAAATTAGCTATGCCTTTGTCGGATCGCAACAACACTCTAATATTTCTATATGTTTCATTAGTCACCATTTTGTTTATGTCGCGGATTTTAAGGACGTCGAGAAAGTTAGAATATAAAGTATGGAAATTAAACTCAATGGACGCTCGTTTCATAACGAGGTATTGTGATAGCCACTGGTAGTATTCCTCAGTTATGATTTCTTTTAACTCTTCACATTTGGTTCGTAGATTAAGCTGGCTGAGATTATTGAAAATAAAGGCAGTCTTGTCCTGAATAGCTTCCGGAGGAGCATTTATCTTCTCGTCTCTATCAGTTGCAGTCAATAGAGTATCAATGTTGGTAGCATTTGCTATAGAGGGCCGACTGCCGATACCTCCTGCAGGACAGTTTGTAACCTTCGATATCAAAGAAATGGGATTGTGCGCGCACACCACAGCTCTGCAAATAAAAAGAATATTTGCTACAGTACTACAATCGATACTAAAAAACATTTCGAGTGAAATTTATAAGTAATTATACATAAGAATTATTTATTATTCACAAATAATATTTCAATTTTGTCTGTAAATACATACCTGTATGGTGCTGAGACGGTGACAACAGTGGTCTGATTCAACATGGCGGCCAGGCTTGTTGGCAGAACGGGCCCCTGTGGCTTAGTTGGTGGCTCTTGACTCTGCAATCCATACTCGATGTATTCAATTAGATGAGGTGGAAACTCTCCAAAATGTGGTATAGCCTTCACATGCTCACAATATTTATGATAATCTTTTAAACGGGACTTGAATCTGTCCAAAGCTCCTATACCAAAGTAATACATTTTGGAACCTTCCGGTTTGCGTAAAGCATCTAACACAAATCTTAATGCCAACCCCAGAGATACATAGCTAGGTACTAATCCTTTTTCTATTATTCCACCAAATAACTGTGCTGTTATATGAAGCTCTTTGTCAGGGTATTGTGGAAAGAATTTATATTCTTCAAAAAGATTACGAAGCATGCACGAGAAAACTTCACGTTCTCTTTTATTTTGTGAGTCTTGGAACTTCTTTAGCATTTCTAGTACCTCATCTATCGATAATGTTGGATGCGGCGGATGATTGTAAATCCTTTGAAAGTAGCTATTCGCCTCGTCCTCGATCTCCTTTGAGACATTATGGATAATTTCAGGGAAGTGTATGGGATCGGGTAAACGAGGCTTGTCCATCGCCGGTGTAGGTGGCATGCGAGCCAGCGCCGTCATGTTCACGTTTACATTGTGTTGCATGGGCATCATCGCAAAGGGACTATTTGGACCCGCCCCCATCAGTCGCGATGGAGATCCGGGAGCAGTGACCAATGGGCCCAATGTGCCCGGCATTGCAAAAGCTGTATTCGCTGGCGCTAGAGTCATACTGGCTACATTTGGAGTGAGATTGGCAATAGTATCAACGTGAGGCGTAAACAACTGAGCGCCTAATCCAGCAGGGTTAAAAGGTGTTTCTAGTACTCGCGTGTGTGGACGAGCTATTCCGGCAATTCCAGGTCTTGCTTTGCTCAAAATCAATGTCTGACAGTTAGCTATCACGCTGTAGATTGCTTCTTGCAACTCCTGCTGTACATTCGGTATGCACAATTGCAAGCAAGCCAATATTGTCGCTATAGTTTCTGGTGGTAGTTGAGCGGCCTTAGGCAGCTGTTCCTCCGTCACTTTGCCTATTATTTGTGGACATCGGCGTTGAAGGAATTTCACCATCGCAGAAACGAAAGTCTCACCGTGGTCCCGAATTTTGTCAGTGAGCCATTTATCTAATTTCAAATATTCTCTTCTGGAAGCGAGACATGCGAGGTCGATGACGAATGGGAATGATTGAACGTTCAACAATAAAGACAAGGCCTTCAAATCCTGCGCTACGTCTAATATTCTCGAAAGCTTAGATTGATCACTCTCGCCACGGATGTACCAATCGGCCATAGCATGCATTATGATAGTTTTGATGTTAGGATTTTGTGTATGCCAGGCATGTTGCAACATTATACCGGAATTAGGATGATTGCCGAGAAATATTGGAATCAAGTTTGTCAAAAGCTCTTGTCTAAGTACTGTGATGGGTGGATTTATTTGTAATAATGCTAGCAATAAAATATCTGGGCAATGTTGTAAAGGCGATTTGAACAAGTCATGCACTTGCATGTAGTAGCCTCGTTCTGATGCATATAACAATAGCTCGACTAAATAAAGGCAACGCCAAGTGGCTATTTCCTTGTTATCAGTGTCTGGGGGAGATTTCAAAAGGTCAATAGACACTGGATGGAATGGATGATCAGCAAAACTAAATATATCAGGATATTTAAGAATGCTTGAAATCAAACTCATTTGTCCCTCTAGATTTGTCCATCGCCTGCAAAGGTACTCAATCGGGAATATGTTGGCCGGATAGCCGGCACTCTGAAGGCCTAAACGTAAAATTGCAAAAAGGAGGCTCAAGCCTTGTCTATCTGGTACTATAAACTCTGGATGGTCGAGCTGCAGAATTACTTCTTTCCAATTCAGATTAGAAGCCAACTCCTTGAGAGCTTGAACAAACACTTCAGCATTCCATGTTTCTGGTCCATGTGCGATGGCATCTTTCTTTGCTTCATGATTCATCCAGAAATTTCCAGGAGTTTGTATTTGCGGGCCGTCCGGTACGGTCGCATGATATCTAACCATCATTGAAATTATTCTTGCTACATCCAAAGCAGTAGGTTCACGAGCACCGAAGTTGATCATATTGTTTTTGCAATCTTCAACTGTCGATGTGAAGTTGTAACCGATATCTCGGATTATTTCAGCTAAAGAATTGTCCATCATGGCCGCTGTCATGTCGTCAGTTGTGGTCATTTCCTCCAGAGGCGTCTTAGTATCGTCAGGGTATAGCAGTGGCGCTAGAATAATAGGCACTACCACACGAGGAAAGTCAATACGTAATCGTTTCAGGAACAAGTCCTTCGTAATAGCTGCTAGTCGGAAGTTCTCAGAGGCGAGACTTATCAGTAAAGTTTGCAAAACTTCAGCGCTGCATTCCTGAAGACCTGCACGCTCGACTTGATGTCCGTGCTCTGGGTAAAGAAAATGTAATAAATTATACATATTTTGAAATTTATTAAAAGATAATATATATAAAATTATAATCGTCTTTGTTGTTGTTTACAAATTGGTACTGTCATATTTGTTAGTTAACAAGACTGGTTACAAAGGTGAGCAGAATGATAAACATAAAAAGCAAACATGTCATATATTATGATTTTATTTGATATTAGCACCAGTGCTACATAATATACCTGCGTCAAGATAACACTGAACAAAGTCCAAAAATCGTTTCTTTAAATGTTGTTTAGTCAGAGATACAATTTCAGGCTTTGATGAATATCTTTTCAGCACCAAAGAGAAAGCAACATCTTGGGCCGTCGTCAATTTCAGCAACCTGGCGAGCCGACTGAGTAATGTATTGAGGGGTTTTAGGACCTAAAACAGTTACAAATTGTTAATTATTAAAATTATACATTTTCATTATTTTCTTTAAAGTTCATTATAGATTATAAATGCATATAAAATAAACTGGATGCAAACTTGACATCTACAACAAAAGGAACTGAACTCTAGTAATAGATACTTCAATACTAGAACTATATACAGGATACATTATGTTACACAATATTTGTTATCCTCTCATTTAAATTTCAATTGTTCAAAGCTGCACATAGGCTAAAATAATTTAAATAATTTATAAATTTGTAAATCCTTGAAATCCTTAATTGTAAACTTAAGCATATATTTACAATTAATAGGAATGATAATTAATTGATACACATCAGCTATGTAAGCATTAAGGTAAAATAAACTAGAGTTAGCATTAGGAAAACGACATACAAATATTTAATTAAATTCTCCTCTAGAAACAATACAAATGCATTGTAACATACTAATGATTTTTCTTTTTGATTGATTGAAATGAAAGAGGCATACAGTATTACTGAAAATATCAATTTTGCATAATTTTTATTCAGGCTTGAGCCTTACAATAGGCAAGCTCAAATGTTGAGAAATATATTATAATTACAATAATAACACCAAAAGTAAGTGTTTTTATCTTTTCTTACTTAAGTATATTTCTTATATACTAACTACTTTATTAATACATAATTACCTTTTGTAGAGACTTAGTTGGTTGATCTACAGCACGGCAAACTACAGTGGACTTGGCAGGGTGGCTGAGCAGCACTGCAAGATGCTGCGCGAGGAGGGTGGCGTGGACACTGTATGTAGTGCCCTGACGGTCGTTCTCCCACGATGTCTTCGCAGCTTCAGTGAGCAGGCACCTCAGCAGTTGATTTTCTGCTTCCAAGCCATAGAGACTGACAATCTGAACCCAATATGCAACACATTTAAACTAACACAACAAACAAAAGAATTTAACAATCAAGCAAAGCTAGTAACTTTCTAAATAACTAAATATACACTAGCTATAATGAACTAAATACATGTGCCATTCTAAATTGTAAAAAAAAAAGATTTAAACACTGTACTACTACAACAACAAGAAACTGTAACATATATTCAAATTTCGCAAATTTATGTTTTAAATAATATTAAAAAAAATCTAAAATAAGTTTTGCAAAATCAAATTTTTTGCTTATTTTAATATTAAATATTTAATGTTCCTAAATGTGAATCAAACCCACCACTGTCACATTCATATGTAATGGTAGTGGGTGGTGAGTTTGATGTGACACAGCATGTGATCATTCACACTGTGCCATTGCTACTGTGCCGGGACAGCCTCAACAGTAAAATGTAATTAAGAACTAATAATGAAATCAAAATTCTTTATCATATTCATCAATATTTTATTGTACCCAAATAAATATATTTTTTAATAGAAAATTGATTATAATTGATTTTCTCTTAACCTATCAATGGTTAATAACAGTATAATGATATATTTAATAATATAGTTAATTAATAATATATTCTTCTATATATGCTATTATATTTAGAGGAATATATATTGTTTTATCTTGTATTCAAAATTATCATGAATATGTCTTAATTTGTTAAAGTATTTGTACTATTCATGTACTTAAACAATCTTGATTTTCTCTGCAAATATGTTTCTTTACACCATTTAAAATGTAATATTTACATTTATAATATCACTCAATCAGTGTAAAACTGATAAATTAGAACTTTTCCTAATTCAAATTGAATTTCGATAAGTTCAATTATTGTACAACATGAGTGATATTCAGTTCAGTTTCTAAATGATGGAGCTTCAAATATGTTATATTTATAATATTTCAAAGTCACAATAAAAATATTCCGCAAGGCCAAATGTTACAGCAAAACTGGCAGTTATAGCAAGCAAATGTATATGTGGCAAAAAAATATTCGCATTGCATTTTAAATACAATCAACTTGTTTATATATCATGACAAAAATTTGCAATGTTTAATGTTGTTCACCAACTTTTAATAAAGCAAATAAAGCTTTTAAAAATATATATATATATATATATATATTGTGGTGCAGCAGCTCTGACTTAAAACACAATGTTTTAGGATTTAATTTCTACTTAGGACTGAATTATTTTCATTTCCTCGTTCTGGTAACAACACAAAGCATGACATTAGGTTCCACCAATTTAACTCACACAATGTCTCAAAAATTAAGCAGAAAGTGGGCCACAGAGTGTAATACTAGGTTCTCCCTACCCTGCTATATGTGGAATGCTATGACTAATAATATATTAAAATACTTGTCCTAGACAAGATTATTATTGATATTCACTAACAAGCTGTGATGTCTGCAATGAACAGTGCATTTACTGAACAATGGATATCATATTGTAATGTCAGTCCTTGAAGTGATAATGAATAAAAAAATCAGGTCAAAACGTCAAGTGGCTCTTATACATAATTTTTATATTTATGTATTTGTGAAACAATAACCAACTTATTTTATTAATTTGAATGCAAACTCAACAAAAGTATATTAATAAAGTTAAAGCAATTTTATCACATCAACAGCAATACACTAAAATATGATAGAATATGATAGAACACATTTAGTTATAAATGAAATTAACTAAGTGATATAAGCAGTTTAAAGAAATGCACTTACTAGGGACAAACACAATCTACTATTTTATATAAAAAATGCTGAATGCATAAAATGGTTCAACTAATTTGCACACAAATATAATGTAAAACTCACATTTGGTCTTCTTTTGTGAACATGGCAAGACATATAAAAAGAAAGTTTTTAAAACAATTTCTTAAAAATAGAATCAGTAAAATGTAAGATAAATTATAAGAAAGTGCACTGTCTGGCAAAAAAATATTCTTTAAAATAATCACAATAGTTCATATATTTGTTTTATAAACCATCTCAATTACTGTCTGAACAATTTGCCAGTATAGAAAAGTTCACTTTAAGTGATGATTACATACTGCTGCATTTCATTATATTCAGGCAATGAAATAAATGAGTTATTATTTTATTATACTGACATCTCAAAGTAGAATGCATACATTACATTACAGATTCATTTTCTTATGAGATACCATTAGGAGTGTTTGTGTTGGATATACACCAAAACTTCCATAAAACTTTTATATATATATTTTTTTCAAATTTAGTACATTTTAACCTTTCATACTTAGTTCTTTCAATAACATAATTATTGTTAGTAATGTACTCGTGATAATAAGCAGTACTTTACAAAGAGCAATGGCGACATTTTTGTTATTTTTTTTAGTTAAATCTTATCTAACATACAGAGAAATTTCACATTTCATTTTTATTATATCTCGTATATAGGAATAACGAAAAATTGGTCAGTTTCAACTGTGGTGAATTGCCAAATCCCTATAAAACTGTGACATTATCATGAGTCGCACCGTAGTTGTTACACTACAAAAAATTACGAAACATTATTTTTTGTTAATATACATAGATACTTTCATCAATGAGCAACATTTATAAACGCACAAATTCACATTGAACCACTTTATACTGCTCTCCAATAACGGCACTTTACAATTTTCTGCTATCTACTTGATATTTTGGCAATAGAGCACAGTGCGATAATGCAAAAATATAAGCAATCCTAACTGTTATATAAAATATGTCTTATTACCAATTCAGCTCGTGGCTCTGACCGTCCACAATATGGCGACAATTGAAAACAAAGACAAACTGTAAAATGAAATAACTTACCTGAGACAACTCTTGACTAGTCTGCTTGAAATTCTTCTTATTTAAATTTGCAACGAGATAATTGATTTGTGATAAGCTAAACGTTAAAGAGTCCAGGTTCATAGTTCCATTAATGCGAAATCGAAAGCTTCAAACACGTTTGAAGCTTTCTCGATTTTTGACGAATAATTACGGATAAATGTATGTTCTTTTACAGTTTTTTTGCGGAATAACAACAAGCCTAAGGTCAACATCACCAAAAATATTTTTCACTTCAAATTTAACATAATTTTAATGCCACTGCTATATTTCATTACTCAAAAATCTGCACAAGATGACGAAGGCACTAAGCAGTAAGTCGTTCGATCTCGTATTTCTTCGCCATTCGTACAGTATAATTACGTTATCTTCGAAGCGCAATGCTCCCAACATAAACTAAAAATTAAAAATGGAGATGAGTTGCCAGTGCAATAATAATATTGTATGATGACTATGGAATGTTATCCTAATTTATAAGTAATTTTTAGAGAATGCTTTCATATCTTCATTTATTCAAAAAGAATATATTTTAATCTATATTTAGGAAATAAGAAAATCAGTACAAACGCACAATATGCATAAACATACATAATAAATAGTATTTTAGAAATGTATTTTTATAAAGCGATTTATTTTTATATTTTTGGATTGGATGTACGACGTTTGGTAGGTACTTACTTATTGAGTTATTAGAGATACATTTATTGAATGAATAGAGAATTATGAAATTGACGCATATTATTTAATGAGTAAATTACAACAACATATTTTTATCTGCCTCATCATGGTCCATTACGTTTCGTTTTCAGTAAAACAGTTTAAGTTCTGATGTTGGCAGCATTAATTTTGTACATTTATGAACTATAAACAATCTATATGACGACATTACTAAGAAAAGAAATGGAAATGTTTTAATTAAAAAAAACTGGATGTCTGTAAAATCGGTTTAGGGACGGATAATTTTACGTGATAACGTCATAAGAAAATATTGATGAAAAATCGGACATTTTTATGAATTGATTTATTATTATTATCACCGAATTATCATTATTTTGACTATAAAGAAAGAGTTGATTGATTTTTTTTTTAAATAGTTGAGTTAGCGTTGCAAAACGTCCCGATTTATTGCCCAAAATGAAATTAGCGGCTGATTTTTATGAATTTTTCCTCGCAAATACTTAAGTTTAAGTTAATAAGTTTNATTTAAATAATAATACTTCCAAATGATTTTGAAAGAGTAGTAATTCTGGCTTTTGAATAAAAATCGATTTAAAGCCAAATTTTGAATTTCCCGCAAATTGTGTTTTGGGGGCAGGCACAGAGATGGCAGCAGCATCGTTTTGTCACCCATTTTTTAGTATGAAGTGAACATTCTTTGAGTAAATGTGTTCTGTGCCCACGAGCGATGTGCCAGTGAGTTTTTACGATTTTGAGGTTCAGATTCGAGGAGTGTGTACGTTTGGATAATATACATCTCAGTGATGTTATTTTAAAAAAAATAAAATTCCCATGTGTTTAATTTATAAAAATTATCTTTCCTAAGCCTTGTAGTTTTTTTTCTATGATTTTTAAAAAATCGCATAACTTAATGGCCCACATGTATAATAAAAATCCCTCTCTTCTCTTCTCTAGATAAAATCTGACAACGCTGATAAAGCTCAATTAATTTTAACAATCCCGAATAGAGTTTAGATGGAAATCTCAGGGCCCCCAAACCTATGTCTGTCTGTCGTATTGTTGAGCGTTAGATGTGTTGCCAAAATCTTAGGCTAAAATGTGTGTTCAAAAAAGTTTTTTTTTTAACTATTAAAAATAGAGAAGAAAGTATTGTTATTATTATTGTTATCGCTGTATAGACGAGCAGAGTAGACAGAGTGCCTGGAGGCATTACGTGTTTTAGTCACGGAACTCAACGCCGCGCTTTGCCTCGATACCAGATCGAGGAAATGAAAATATTAAATATTTCATTTGGGAATCGAGCCCACAATTTTGTCACTCGCTTATACCTGCCATGAATAACGTCATATAATAAACAATGTGGAACGAGTATTTGGAATGAAGAAAACAAAACCTAGTTATCGCCATTCAAACGAATTGGTATTTATCTATAACATCAAATGAGTAAAATGTTTTATTTTTTAAATTTTAATACATGATAGCCTATTATAGATAGTCGATGTTCTGACATTATTTTTTGAGGACTAAAGAATAATCGTCCGAATCGTAACAATTTAATCGAGTATCGATATTGAGCTAAAGGCTAAACGTGCAAGAATTTATGCTGTCTGTAACTTGTGACGGATCAGAGAATAAAAGATAAAAATTGAAGACTATAATATACTGTTAGGTTAGTAACTTTTTCTTAAATATAATTAGTTATGTAATATTTTTGAAATCTAATAAAAGTATATTGAATTTAACATTATTACTTTTGAAGTAGTACATTTTTTGTATTTTCATACGATTAATATTTATGTTTAAGTTTTTTATTATTACGTAGTTGAAAAGCAAAATATATTTTTTTTTATTAAAAATGACTATACTATTTATATTCTGGGAATATGTTGATATATTTAAATATATTTAATGATTGTTTTTCTAGATACTAGTTCTGGGTCCATTATATAACAGCAATCGTAGGAACCATATATTATTATTTGTAACCTCGCTTGAAAAAATGTTTTTTATAATAGACATACTTAAGTGACTTTTCCGTAATAATTTTAGACATGGTTTGACTTATTTCAGTTTAATGGCGATTGGACAGTTCCTTCGCAGGAACTTGGTGAGCATAACTTTTCCAACGTTAGCAGTAACACTGATTTGGGCTGATTGGAATCACACTAAAAAGTGGAAAAAGGAACAAAAAAAGTAAAAATGGCTATATTTGGAATTACTCCTCGTTTTATTTGGTTTGGTGTCCCTATGACTGGATTTTTCATTGGAAAGTATCTTGATGACCAGGAAACTCTGAGAATGACAAGTTTTAGAGATAAATCAATGCTTTTCGGAGGAAGAGTAAAGGAGGGTGAACCACCATCTTGGCCCTGAACCATTATGTAGTGGTTTAATTATTGAATGTGAAATTTATTAAATTTAGTTAACAGTATGTTATGTTTCAATTCTGTTTTCCTAAAAACTTTTAAATAATACACTAGTATAAAGACAATGGCAACTATAAATAAAATTTAATATTGTGTCGTACATCCAGTTGACATGTCTGAATCATAGAATTAAATTAAATCATTTTTTTTATTTTATTCAGATGTCGCAGCTTAATATAAATTAAATGTCATTCTATTATTATCGAGGCAAAGTGTGGTGTCATGCAATGCCTCTAGAACTCTGCAGAAAGTGGGGAATGGAGTATCTTAACACTAGGTACTCTCTGCCTACCCTGCTGTGTTCGGGATACAGCATGAAGCCGACTTATTTATTATTTTATTGTCTTAATTCAAATTGAAATATTTTTATTCAAAATAAGAAGTTAAAAGCTTCATATTGTGAACATCAAATAATTTACCACCTGTCACAAAAGTTAATGCCTCAGACCTGAGAAGAACCGGTGCAAGAAAATCAGCAGGACTTACTTTTTAAAATTTTAAAGTTGTCTTTATAGTATAGTCTATTTAAATAATTTTATAAAGTGACTATTCTTTAATATTATATAATTATAATATAATATTATATTTATCACTATAAATGCTGTTTGTGACTTTATTTGTGTGGACGTTAGGACCCTTGCCATGCTAGTTCCATTTAACACTTGTTATCATACAAACATGCAGCAGGCAGTTAGAGACCCTGTTCTAAAAACATCCCTTTTTCCATTTACCCAAGTTCAAGACTGGAATAGAGAAATAAAAATAAATTCTATTCACTGATATTCACATGTGTGGAAATAGAATTTACAATAATATTTGTCTATTTTTTGTTTCCTTGTTCCATTGAGACAAAAGGTGGTGTTGAGCTGCAAATGCAATACTTAATTTGCGTGAAAAACGGAGAATTAATGTCTTGATACTAAGTTAATTTTACCATGATGCCATAAATTATCAATAATTTTTATTTATAAACTAGGGTAAATTATCAATAATTTTTATTTGTAAATAATTCTATAACATCTTTTGCATTATTATGTACTAAGACTACTAGATGAAACATTTGATGAAGAACAATTTTTATATTATCAATGCTGTAAAACTTTTTAAAAACCGAGTGGACACTAGACAGAAAGAGCAGTCAAAGAGTTTGAACAGATAATCGTTAGTATTTTACTATAAGCGATTAACGGAAACCCAAAGAAAATAGGTACACCACATACTTACTTATGATAGGGAACTTTTACCAATTTACTTAGCGATAGTTTACTTTCCATATTTAAGTACTTAATAGAAGACAGACCACATCAGACATCCAATTTCCCACAGTTATAGGTTACTCAGAACTAGCGATATCACAGGAAACAGATAGCTAAAATGCTAAATAATCATAATAACTACAGTTCAGTATTATATTACCAGGTTCCAACAAGTCGGTTGTTTCTGAAGTATAAACAAAACGTGCAAGACCATTATTAACAAAGGAATTTCAGCGTATTGCATTTGATACTGTACATAATCTTAACCCTCCAGGTATATACGAACTACTAAGAGACTTATTAGCGATAGGTATTTTTGACCAGGTTTAAATAGAGACGTGAGAACATGGGCGAAGTCTTAAGTAAGTATGTACAATGCCAACGATCGAAAGTATTAAAAAACACAGTATCAAACTTGGAACAGTTTCAACCTGTAGATCGTTTTCAGCAAGTTCATATCGATATAACAGGTCCAATACCCACCAGTCCAGATGCATACAGATACTGCATTAAATTCAAATTCAAATTCAAAATATTCTTTATTCAAATGAACATATGAACAATAAGCTACCACCGGTTCGGAAGGCAGTTCTGCTGAGAAGAGCCGGCAAGAAACTCAACATTACGATGATCGATAGATTTACGAGATAGGCAGAAACAGTTCCCACGAAAGATATCACAGCAGATACTGTAGCAAAGGCATTTTACGAACATTGGGTAACGCGTTTTGTTACCCCAGAGAAATTAACAAGTTACCAAGAGAGGCAATAAAGTGATGGCACATAAATGTGTGAATATATCAATATATAGGTAAAGGGTAAAGGTAGTAAGGCATACTTGCTTAGCGAAAGTGAGCCTTTTTTTTAATGATGAAATAAACTTTAGATGTTAAGTTGAGCTAAAACAAAGCAATTAGTGAAAATTTCAAGTAAATCAGTTCAGTACTTTCGAAGATAAGCGTGACCATACATACAGACAGATAGACAGACAAACAGACAAGAAATAAAAAAAAAAAAATTTTTGCTTTCTATTATTCTTTTTAAATGTCCCTCTATCCATTTCAGTCAAAAATACGAAATGTACAGACAACATATTTTTACTGTTTTATTATATATAGAGAAGAGATCAAGTGCGCTTAAAGTTCAAAGAGTTTGCAATTTAATATAAGGATTATATTCGCAATTTAATATTAGATATGTTAAAAAATATAGGTAAGACGTGTGTGATGTGTTTAACAGTCCTTTGTTGCCCTACATTCCATTTTTTTCATGTTATTTAAATTCGAAGATATAATATTTTTCTTACAAATGTTCCGTACCTTTTAAGAAAAAGATCCGTCTGTCTGACTGTCTGTCAAGAGCCTTTATCTTAGGAACCTTTGGAGATATCGAGTTGAAATTATTTATTACTAAGTAAGTAAGTATTTAATTTCAATTCTTTACATATATATCATTGTTTTTTCTTTACATATATATCATTTTCCTTCAGATGCTTATTAAATATTTTTTTAGAGATTCCTAATCAATACGGACATTGACAATTACTATAGAATATACTAATTGTCATTGTCCGTATCAATAGATTTTTAGTGAATTCCATTTTTTTTAATAAATAGGAGCAGTTCATAGAAGCTACTATACACAATAATTGTACATTATAATTTCTTTTACGCGCTGGTCTTAAAAAATACATTTTTTGGTCAAAATTTTAGGAGAACTCCAAAAATTTCATTGTTATTTAATAATATTTAAAAGTATTACTCACAGTATTATGGACGTGATAATTAACTATCTCTTACTTATAATACTTGAAAAAACATAGTGTATCAAATCAAAAGAAATAATATGAGAAAATATTATCTCGTAAGTAAGCATCGATGAATAAGTTCGATACATCGATGCTTATCGAGTATTGAAAAGTCTATAGCAAAATGTCATAAGTTATTTTAGATATGTCAAAGAATGGTAAAATTGCAACCTTATCACATTTGCTAATAATTTTATAAATATTAATAATATCAAACAAGTAGGAGTTTGTATATATTATAATGTTGTCAATAAAACGTTTAACGACGTTGTCAGCTTCAAAGATCCATTCGAATGCACGATTAAATTTAAGAAATGGTTGCTTTGAAAACAATATTAGTAAACATTGCGATTACAACTTTTTAAATATTTGTCGATCACTTTCCGTGTTACACAGTTTAACCAAAAAATCCAGGAATCCTGTAAGTATTCTTTGTAAGAAAGTATTTTTTTCTATCTAATATTATTGCGTAATGAATTAGTATAAAGTATCATCGAGATAATTTCCTTAATGCATATATATTATAAAATATTAATTTAATCAATTTTAAAATAAAATTATAGTAATATATAGAAAATACAAAGAACATTATATATTTATTTATTTTCATAGCAGTTACAACACTTCAATGCTGAATACAAAGCAGTTTCCAATTTATTAGAGAGGTCTCATTTACCAGGTATAAGGTCACTGTTATGTAGTAGAAATAGTAAAAATATACACACAAGTTCCCACAATTATAAAGAAGAAAATGACAAAGATAAGGTAAAAAGACATTATTTTCTGTTGTATCCTTTATCATTCATATTATTTTATATACATTTCAGTAAGTGAAACAAGATGTTTTTATATTTATTACCAATTTACTTTTTTTAAAATTGGTCTTTTTTTCAGGATAAAAAAAAGGATAAGAATGATGAGCCAAATTTACCATCACTCTTTATAAAAGTAGCATTTTGGATGTTGACTACTTTTACTTTAATAATCCTTAGTTCACTCCTAGTTCCTGGGGATAATACACAGAGTGAGGTAATAAAAAAATTTCCTTTATTATTATAATGTAAAGCTTATTAATTCATATTAAAGGTGGGGCAGTTGTGGCACAGCAGCACAACATATGAATGAAAATGAGATGGTAGTGTGTTCGATTTCCACTTGTGGCTATGATATATTTAAATTTCCTGGCTCTGGTAAAAGACACTACTACTAAATCCCACCACTGAACTTGCAATGTCTCAAAAATTGAGTTGAAAGTACAGAAAGGAGTGTTTTAATACTTAATTCCTACTCTATACCTTAGCTTTTTATTTTGTATAACTTAATATTCTCCAGTCTCTATTTATATATTTTAATTTAATATAATAAATTATATCTATGTAGCTCATTCGATATGTATCTTGGAATGAATTTGTATACTCAATGTTGTCGAAAGGAGAAGTGGAAAAGATTATTGTACGACCAGACCTAGAAATTGTTACTATTATTTTATATGAAGGAGCCATCATTAAAGGAAAAAAGGTATGAATCAATGAAAAGTATAGTTTATATATAATTATATGTTGTAAAAATCTCAAATCAAAGGATTAGAGATTAAAGGGGTGTTGTGGTTCAGCACCACCATAAAACTGTAAAAGTGGTGGTTGGGAGTTATATTCCCACAAGGGAGAATTAATTATTTTTATTACCTTGCTCTGATAACAAGTGACAATAACTTCATCACAAAATGTGCTATGTCCCAAAAATTGGCCGTAAATATGGAGTATTTGGCTTCTGGCTATGTGCAGGGTACCTAAAAAAAGTTTTTATCATAATATTGGTATATGATTTGAACAATTGAAATGCTTTTACACTGTGAAGAACTGAAATGAAGTGGAAATAAATATAAGTAATTAAAAAAATATTTTTATTCATCTAAGTTTCTTATGTTAAATAATTAAATATTATAGGCGCCACACCGAGTTTACCACATGAATGTGGGTGACATCCATAGATTTGAAGAAAAACTCCGTGAAACTGAACAAAACCTTGGAGTTAAAGAAGGTGATAATGCCACTGTTCTACATTATAAACTATTCTAGTATAAAAATGATACATACTTTTAATATATTTAGCAAAATACATTTTATATCAATTTTGTATATGTTGTTTGTTTGTATTACTTTAAATTTATATACAATTCTAAAATGACTATTTTTTATACTATTTTTCATAATTAAGAGAATATTATACAAACATTTTATAGTATTTATAATGATATATTAGGTATATAATATTATGTCATTTATTTTTATGAAGCAGTCACTGAAATTTTATTCTTATTATTTGTACTATTATTGAATTTACCCATCGTTTGCTACATTTATTAAAGTTTATAAAATATAATTTTTCAATACTTCAATCAAACTGGAAAGTCAATAAACATACTAGAAAATAATTATCAATTTTTATTTTAATATTATTGTGTGTTATTTTAGGAGTCCGCGTAATATATGACAGGAATGGCAGTGTTGCTGGCAAGATCTTTACAACTCTACTTATAGCTGCAGTTATATTATCTTTCCTGTATTCAACAAAATCTATGAAAATGAATATCAATTTAGGTGGATTTGTAAGTAAACTATTTTATTAATTTATTTTTCAATCTGCTTCACGCTGTATCTCGCAAATAGCAGGTTAGGCAGAGGGAACCTAGTGATAAAACACTCAGTTCCCCAGTTACCGCCGAATTCTGGAGGCATTGCATTTTTAATGGCAGAAGACAACGCTGCGTTTTGCCTCGACGCCAGAGCGAAGAAATGAAAATATAAATTGCAATAAATAATTCGTTTTCTTGAGTGGGGATCGAACCCACAACTAGTCGATTTTACAGTCACACCTTGTGTCCCGGAGCCACGATTGGCCTCAAACTTATTGAGTAGAAATGTTTTTTATAGGTTGATGAATTCTTAAATATAAAAATGAATAATTATTTAATTATTCTTAAATATCGCTGATATTTTCCTATTTATCAGTTTTTCTATTTTATGTTACATTGTGATAATAGTACTTGTACTAAAACTTGTTTTACACAACCTGTATTATTGTGGAGAGACGATGCACAGCATCTGTGAGAGGGCGCTATATACTTCCCTTTTAGCAGCCAATGATTTTCACTTCCGGTTGTTGTTTTCGTAATATAATAATAATATTTTAATGTGTAGTTTTTTCACAAATTTAAATTAGAATGCAATATGTTCTCCTCTTTCTCGTTTTTCGAGGCAATGCGTTGAGTAGTGAAACTTTCAGCCACTCTTTGTCTTTTAGAGTGCAGGAATGAAAAAAAAACAATAACCTGAATGGGGCTCGAATCCATAACTATCATACTAGATCAGATCACAAAGACTCCGAATACATACTGAAATACTGTAACGTTCATCAATTCAACAACTATTTAACAATTTTTCAGAGTCAATTAAGGCGTGCTAAATTTACACTTGTTGACTCGATGAGTGGTCAAGGGAAAGGGGTTAAATTTGAGGATGTCGCCGGCCTGAAGGAGGCCAAAGTTGAAGTTATGGAGTTTGTGGACTACCTGAAGCGTCCTGAACATTATAAGAGTTTGGGAGCGAAGGTAAAACTAAATTAACAACTCAAATAATTATTTAAATTAATTTATAGACTAGTGACCAGCATTCGGCTTGGTCAGCTTTAACTAGACAATTATTTGTTTATTATATATAATAGACAAACAGACAAAAACACAAATAAAAAAAAACATGATTTGAGGTTTTATTATATTGATTTTTATAGCTTCACGCTTTATATCCAGCACATAGTATGCATAATATGCATAATATGCATTAGGTGTCGAATGGCGAAAATTAAGGCAGTGCCTTATTACCAGGGCGAGGAAATGAAGATATTAAATGTTTCATCCCTCCAAGTGGGAATTGAACCCACATCCGTTACGTTTAGAGGCACATCCTAGTAACAACGCGCCACCTAGGCAGAGGGAACGTGAGAACACTCCCAGGTACCCTCTGCCTACCCTGCTATGTGGGAGATACATTGTGATGCTAAAAAAAAATATCTTAAACCTGAAATTCATTTTACAGGTACCGAAAGGAGCTTTACTGTTAGGTCCGCCTGGTTGTGGCAAAACCTTGTTAGCCAAAGCGGTGGCCACTGAGGCCAATGTACCATTTCTGTCTATGAATGGTTCGGAGTTCATTGAAATGATTGGGGGTTTAGGTGCTGCTAGAGTAAGGTATGATTTTTAAATTCATTAGTTATTTAATACTTTTTATATAATATGTTTATACTTTTTATTTTTATTTTTAATAAATTATCATCAACATTAGGTATTGTTATAATATACACATTTGTAAAAGTCTAAATATTTAATGTATTAGGATTTTATTGAAAGAGGTCTTTGTATGACCACTAAGCAATATAATACAATAATGAATGTTTAATGATATTTTGGAATTTCTCTGTTTTGTAATGTTTGATTATAAATAACATGGTTGTGGGATTCATATTAATAACCTCGACTATTGATCTCGTTGTCGCTCTATTGTAACGGTGAGTTGGATCCCCACGCGTGAGTCTTCTATTCTGCTATTCTGCTATATGCGGGTTACAATTTAAAGTTAAAAATAATACTTAGCTTCACGCTTTATCTCTAGCGGGGTAGTCAGAGAGAACGGAGCGCCAAATGCTGCAGTGTTTACATACTTCTTTATTTAAAAATTATAAAAACTGTCTGCAGGGATCTGTTTAAGGAGGCGAGCACGCGCGCCCCGTGCATCATCTACATAGACGAGATGGATGCGATAGGGCGCGCGCGGTCGGCAGCGGCGCGCGGTCCTGGAGGTGGTGAGAGCGAGCAGACCCTCAACCAGCTGCTGGTCGAGATGGATGGCATGCGGAGCCGTGAGGGTGTCGTCGTGCTGGCCTCCACCAACAGGGCTGACGTGCTCGACAAGGTATATCTCGCTGGTTCAGCTCAATCACGTATTACGTCGCACGAAGTAAATCATTATCATATCATTATTACTTGCTTATAAAATTAAAACGATAGTCCCGAAATTATGTTTGTATATTACATTTTGAAATGTAATGTTACAGCATTTAGAACTCCTCTGCTATCGCGCCCTCCACCTCCACCCACTTAACATGGGTGTAATTTATAAATGGCCCCTCACTAGTGAACTCGGTCCATACTCTTTATGAATAAGCTTAATGTATTTTTTACTTATTTAAAGTGTAATTCCACACTTAGGAAAGAAAAATATTTTTTTGGAAAACGTATAAATGTCGTTACGTAACAATTTTTATGTTTTCCAAAAAAGTATAAGACTGATGTACTTGGTAAGGCACATTACTAGGGAAATTACACTTGGTTTTGTATTATGCACGATTAATATTGATGTATCAGCTTTGCATTTTGTGAGTATTCATATATAGTGTAGGTGCATCCCTTGCTTGGCCTAGATCAGTGGCTTCATAAGAGGGTGTAATGCTGTGTTTTTATTGGGCTCTAAGGATCTTATCCGTGTTCTTTTATTCTGACGTTTTTCTCTGAAGTTATATTTAAAAATACAAATATCATCGTTTTAACAGTAGGTTTAAATTTTTCGTTTTTAAAGTTTAAATGTAAAATCGACTGCTTGTGGGCTCGATCCTCACTCGAGGAAATGAAAATAAATATTTTAATTAAATGAATTATTTATTTAAATTTTTATTTTCATTTCTTCGCTCTGTTGTCGAGGGTAAGCGCGGCGTTGAGTTCCACCCCTCAACACGCAATGCTAGAAATCAGCGGAAAATAAAAAATACAGTGTTAGGAATACAGTGTTTTAACACTAGGTTCCCTCTATGTGCGGGATACAGCGTGAAGCTGATTTTAAGTTTTAAAAGTGAAACAAATTTGTTACGTTAATAATTTATTATTCTTATTTATCCAAAACAGGCACTATTACGACCTGGTAGATTCGACAGGCACATTCTAATAGATCTTCCCACGCTACAAGAACGCGAAGAAATATTCGAAAGGCATCTCAAAAATATCGTGCTCGAGAAGCTACCCAAATATTATGTTAAACGGTGAATATCTTTTATATACCTCCAATATTTAAAGAACTTTTACCACTTTAACTCGAGGTTGTATTTTTTTTTTTTCAACAATAACCGTAACTGTTCATCGTACTAATTTATTCTAATGTAATTTTTATCCACGTAATTGGCCCGATACGACCTTATTTGCACTTTAAATATGAAAAAAATAATAATGCCATGTATTTTTTAGTTTGGCCTACCTAACGCCGGGGTTCAGCGGCGCGGACATAGCGAACGTGTGCAACGAGGCGGCGTTGCACGCCGCGCGATACAAACAGACTATAGTGAAAGCAGCTGACCTCGAGTACGCCGTTGAGAGAGTTGTCGGTAAGAAAATAACGATTTATTTGCTTATTTTATAGTTTCTTCTATCCCATAGGTAGGTAGATTAACCCAGTACATATTAGTACGCCACGTTCTCCAGTTCGTTCAATTATCGAGATATTGCTTGTTGTGTGGCAAATCTTAACAGTAAGGCTTTAGGCTTTATTGTGTTATGAGAGCGAGGAAATAAAAATAATATATTCTCTCGGTGGCGATCGACCCCACAACGGTCACGCTTACAGCCAGACACTGTGCCGTTGCGCTACGGTGGTGTATGGAAAATATATATTAGATACTGTTTTGGTTCACAACCAAAAAAAAATTGAACGGGACACTGCTTCATTTATCTGAACAAACTTATAAATGCATTTTTGTATGCAACTCCCATCTTTCACACCGATAAGGCCCAAATCTTTAAATCATTTTAATAAATATATATTAAATTGATATACTATTTAGTTGTACACATGAATTAACAGGTGGTACAGAAAAACGTAGTCACGCGATGTTGCCAGCGGAAAAAAAGATAGTCGCATACCACGAGTCCGGCCATGCCTTGGTCGGATGGCTGTTAGAGCATACGGACGCACTCCTCAAAGTGACTATAGTGCCTAGGACTAATAAAGCACTGGGTTTCGCACAATATACCACGTCTGATCAAAAGCTGTATTCGAAGGAAGAGGTAAGTTCATTTGAAATTACATTAAAGTTCATAAGATTTGTGTATTCGATATTATTTCAGTTTTTTTAGCTTCACACTGTACAACAGGATTGGCGGAGGGAAACTGGGGATGTCGTGCTAAAATACTCCGTTGCTAATTAAGACACATTCGTTCCCCACTTTCTACTGAATTCTCGAGACATTATGTGTTGAGTAGCGGAACGCTACCAGAGTGAAGAAATGAAAATATTAAATATTTCATTCCCCCGAGTGGGCATCGATCCCCCAACCGTCGCATTTACAGTCGTACGCTTGTGCCTCTGCGCCACGACGGACGGTCTACTTAAGTTCGAGTTCGCCGCTCGCTTTCTCTAAGCAGATATTAGAATACCTCAATATATTTCACTCAGAATCAGAGAGTGAGAGTGACAATCAGGCCCACAACATTTTCTTATTTTTTTTAATTTACATATTCATTAACTTATTTTCGTATTGTATCAGTTGTTCGACCGCATGTGTATGGCGCTGGGCGGTCGGGCGGCGGAGGCGGTCACTTTTAACTCCATTACCAGTGGTGCTCAAAATGACTTGGAAAAGGTCACCAAAATTGCCTATGCACAGGTTATACAAAAGCTTATTACAAATAGAATTAAGAAATTCTCGTTTATTAATTATTTTTACGTTGTAATTTATCAAAACAAAGTATGACAATTTGTTAATTTTTATTAGCTTCATGCTGTATCTCACATATAGTAAGGTAGGTAGGGAGAACCTAGTGTTATAGACACTGTTCCTCATTATTCCCCCAATTATAGAGACATTTTGTGTTGACTGGCGGAGCTCAACGCGCTTTGTGTTGTCACCAAAGCGGGGAAATGAAAATAATTCATTCCCACTATTGGGGTTCGAACAACAGCGACCGCCGCGTTTACAGTCGAAGGTAGTACTTTATTTAATATAAACATATATTTACTGCAACAGTACTTTAATTCACGTTCAAATTACCAAAATAAAATATAAAGTTATTATTAAATACAATATTTTATTTATTTTTTATATAATAATAATTATTATTATCTTTATAATTAAACAGGTACGTGTATACGGCATGTCGCCGACAGTGGGTCTAGTATCATTTCCGGACATCAAAGACAGAGAGAAAAGTCCTTTCAGTAAAGCTTTAAAGAATTTAATAGATATGGAAGCCAAGAAATTGATAGCGAAGGCATATTATCGTACTGAGGAACTTTTGAGACAAAACCAGGATAAACTTAAGACTGTAAGCACGGCTTTTTTATTTTTATCTCGGCTTCACACTATATCTCGCATTGACAGATTTCGAGACTGTCTTGTTTGTAAGGAAATCAAAATATGAAAAGCAAAAAGACAAAAAAAATGAATATCATTGTTTTGGGTTCTATTGCATTAATAAATATCCCCAATAATAGATTTTTTCATATATATTTCGAATATCACAGTAGACAAAGGGAAGAGAAGTGTAATCACAATGCGTTATCCACCCACCGCCCACTATAAAAAAAGGTTTTTTTAATAAAAATATATAACACAAAAATAATTTGATAATTAATGAAATAATGCCAAGAATAAATATAAAAAAAATATTATTATATTCCAGCTAGCCGAGGAATTACTCAAAAAGGAAACATTAAACTATAAAGATGTCGAAGCTATATTAGGGCCACCGCCATATCCTGGTAAAAAGTTTATAGATCCCGTGGAGTTCGAGACGGATTTGAGGTCTATGGAGAATGCCGCGACTCCTGAAGATTCTGGAACTGCTGGCGCCCCTTCGGCAAAGCCCGAACCTGGCTTTTAAGTGTAATATAGTACATACAAATACGTATATGAAATTATAATATAGAAATATAAAATCAGTTGTTATGCTTTGTTTTATTTTTATACCTTAAATATAATCTTTGAGTAGCCCAATTTTCGAGATATTGTGTGTGGAGTGACGCGCTTTGCATGCTAGAACGAAGAAATGAAAATAATCCATTTCCGTGACTGGGAATCGAACCCGTCGCGTTTACAATCATACGCTGCACTACTGCGTCATGTCTTTTTATACTTATTATATTACAGTTATGATATTATTTGTATTTTTAATGTTATGTAATGGTTTGTATTTAAGTGGCAAAAAAATATTTGAGCATTGCGAATGAATTGTTATTATAATTTGTATTTGACACATAGCAACTAAATTGGTGATAAGTTTTATAAAATTTGGACATGTTTTTCTACACAACAAGATTCTTCTTAGTTTTTGAATAATTATTTCTTTATTTATACTAATTTCTTCGCTCTGTTGTCGAGGCAAAGCCCAGAGTTAGTTCCGCCACTTAACACGCAATATCTCCAGAATTCGGCGGAAACAGGTGTCATAACACTAGGCTCTCTCTGTTCTCTCTGTCGACACTGGTATGTGCGGGATACAGCGTGAAGAATATATCAAGAGATTTATACTTAGATGCAAAATATGCTTTTAACTTTTTGATTTTAGCGAATTTAAACATTTTTGCTTTTAAGTTTGCATATCCTGCTTGCGATGAGTTTTTTCTAATACACATTTATTTTACATTTTTTTTTTAGTTTACTTTTGGTATTTGTTGGTTTTCTCAGAATTTCTAAATTTCGAAACCTTAATTCGCAAACTAGCTAAAAATGCCTTATGCTATTTTTGCATGGGGAGACCATATCAAGGACGTTAAGAGAAATTAGCAAAAAGAAAACAAAAATATTCATTTATACAAACTTAATACCTTTGGCTAGTTATTAAATTATAGGATGTAGTTATTAAATTATAGGTATAGAATTTGCTGAATTTTAGTATTATGAAATTTATCTATAATCTGAAATCCTTATGAAAATTCCATCTTGGGGCAAATGGGGTAGTCGGCACTGCTCCTTCCATCGGGGTAGGGGTAGTGTGGGGTACCGAATTTTGGACATTAGTGGATTGGATTTCCTCATTATTTCCGTTGCACACAGTGATATTTCCGAGGTATACATAGATAACAAATCAACCAGTGCTCTGAAGATTTTAAATAAGTATTATTCATCTACATAATGTGTCCTCGTCTACGTTTTCAATGTGAAAGTGAGTTTGTTAAGTACTTGTGTCTTACTTTTTTTGAGCTTTTATTTAACCGCTCATTTTTTTTATTTGAACACTTCTTTGTCCTTTTAGCTTTTTAGTTCTTTTAAGTCCGTTTTTGTAGAGGGACTAAAGTTAAAACTACTCCATTGTGCCCCATGTAGACGTCCTCATTTCCCCCATATCTCATATTGAATAAAGTACTTACCTAATAAACAATCAACTGGCTGTCCGTAAAGTCGGTTTACGGACGATAACTTTACGTGTTAACGTCTTAAGAAAACATTGATGAAAAATTGCATACTTTAATATATTGAATTGAATTATCCCTGAGTAATAATTCAATTCAATACATTATTTTGTATAATACAAAGAATTTTAATTGGTTTTTCGAAAAAAATACATTTATTTACACTAGTTAATTCAAATATAAATTGTAATATATTTTTTTATCTCGGCTCTGGCGGGGGATACACAAGTCATGCTCCCTCGTGCGTGCAACCGGCGTTCATCGATTTATAAGACGTTATCACGTCAAAAGAAAATTTATGAATAGCTAGTGATGTTATTGAAAAAATATAAATTTATAATGTCGTTACAAAGTATATACAAAAAAAATTGCGGTAATGAAAATACTTTTCAATTTTACATGTGTTTTCATAGTCACTCGAATTAGATGAATAGATGGCGAAAAATTTATTGTTGTATAAAGCAAGCAGTGTACTCGTTGGTAGACTAAAAACATGTTTTACTATGATGGTTACTTGTATACGGGGCCCCCTTTGTACCTTGCCTCCACGTTGTCTCCCCTTACCCTATTTATTTCACATGTTTTTACTTTTTCATACCGGAGGAATCATAAATAAAACAGAAATTATATAAGGGAAACAATTTTATTCACAATCAAGAGGACAAGACACGGAGTAAACACCGATTGTCGAAAAATGTTATATAAGTGGGTATATCAAGAAGGTACATATTAACATTACATTAAAAACTATACAAACGTGTACAATAGATAAAGGGAGAGTCCTATTGGGGGGCTACTTGAATAGTACGTATCAAACAAATAGCAGTCTTTGAATGTAAAACATTACAAGTCCACCCTTAAACATCATCCTCTATATATTATAATTATAATTCTGTTACAAAAATTTAAATTCGACAGAATGTCAGTATGAGTATTAGTCAGTCCTCCATATGAACTTGAGGACTTACATAATACTAAAGTTGTATAAAATAAATAAAAGTAATAAATATTAACCAAAATTTAAAGATAATAATTGTAAAAAGAAATGAAACAAAAAAATAAGAAAAAAAAATACATTTATTTTATAAATAAACGTAAGTACGACTTGATATCAAGTGCTTACAATAAACTTCCCCAAAGCGTCATTTATCGCGATTTGTCCACAACTTGATAATTCACACACAGACACACTTAAATATAATACTGCACACCACTTTTTAAAGCCTGGTCTGTACAGCAGTTCATCTAGTTTTTTTTGTTGTACAAAAAAATATACATATTGCTGGTCACTTTTATAAGTAAAAACAAAAGAGAAGCTAAGTAGATAAAGTAGTTTTGTATAAACTTGATGAACTGACGTGAGTACCGGCTCTTACTTATAAAGAACTGAATATAAAGCACGTTCCATTGAGCGATTTTAATATTTAAACTAAATTATATTGCCACTAAGCGATTTTTGATTTTTTTAAATATCGATTAATAAAGAAATAATGCACATTGAATTAAATTATATATTGTATAGATAATTACTGGTTTACTGGATATATAACATGCCTTAGTGTACAAGCAAGCATGAAATATCCATTTCAATATGATTTATCTACAGCACGGAGCGAATTTTTAATTTGACAAGCATACGACGTCTCTACATATGTAGGTACCTATACGTTGGTAAAAAATATGTTATCGTACTTTAAATAGTCGCGTCGAATAAGATCCATCTTTTTTCACTTTTTAATTTTGTACAATATTAATACTCGCTTAAGAGTTTAAGATTTTCGTTACCATGGTAATTTTTTTGAGACATTAATTATTTTCATCAAATTAAGTTAAGAATTTTAAAATTCAAACTCTTTATTACTTTTGATAAATCAAAATTAATAAATATTTTAATTTTAATTTATTGAACTTACTGTTGTACACTTATATATAAAAATATATTTTCAATGTTATCAAGTAAGTTTTAATGTAAAAAATATGGCAACTGTTGTGTTGTTATACGCATTTATGAAGCAACACTTATACAAGTGCAGATTGCAGATCGCTAAATGGAACGCACGGGTAGACTAATACAATATATTTATTTAATTTAGTATCTACGCTTTCAAGCTTACTATCATGAGATAAAACCTTAAAATAAAATAAAAAAACATTAATTGCCTCTCAAACATTAATTGTGCTACGCTAAAGGAACACAAAACTCTTATTAAAATTATTATGTCCATTATAAGATATGGATGCTGATGGCTTCAGTGAAATGAGAATTACTTCTCACGGCGATGCATATATAATAATAAAATATTTAAAAAAAACATTAAGAAACCATGTTCAGAATAGGACAGCTTTGTATTGTTTATTTTAAAAGAAAAAATAAATACATAATATATACCTTATAAATGTCATGGAATAACAGTGTCATAGTTCGATTGTCCTAGTAAGTAGAATGATCATATATCGTTAGGGTAAGAAATGAATTGTTTTCGTATTGGTACTTTTCGTACAATCGATCTACAAATATAAACATTATAACAACTGCGAAGAAGCGATACTTTATGGCTTATTTGCATCTTTAGATAATAATAACGGGTTTGTCCACTAAACCTGAATCTTCAGTTTATTGTAACATTTGTTCACTATATCCATACACATATATTTAAAAAAATATTATACAATTACTAATGCTATTTAAATTCCATATAAAGTATAATTAGAGATGAACAGTAAAGGTGAAGGTAGACGCTATATGTCATACAGGTAATTTTCACAAGGGTTGAAAGCTAGCCAAGGTAGAAATAACATTGTTAGATGATAAAAAGATAAAATACAGTAAAACAGTAATAACGATAGTAAATACATTTAAAGAATATTAATTTTTACCGACATGGGATTGTTATATTGGACTCGATTTTAGAACAAGAAAAGTAGCTGCAGAAACTTAAGGAGCTTCAGTACGTTACAAGTAAGAATTTAATCATTTTTTAAGTTAAGTAGGTACAATTTGCAACGGCACGATCTACGACAACATTCATTCGTAATTGCTATCGGATTTTATACTGGGGTCATAAAGGACACGAGTCATCCATAAAAAACATCAATGTTTCACTACACTCATTTTATATGTAAGTATATAGACAACATCGATTAGTACCTGATTCACAAATATTTATAACATACTTACTTAGGATACATTTTGTATTTTGACATTTTGAACGTATTGTAGGTAGGCTAGGTATATATACTCACTATTATATGTTTTATAGAAACCATTACAATTAAAGCTGAAAATTGAAAGTTAAATTTATATAAATGTTTCATAATTCTTGTTAGATATTATTAAGAAGAAGAAGTGAAACGGAAATTTATTTCATAAAATGGACGAAACTTAAAACTAAAATAATAATATTAAATTTAGATCACTTATAATACACAAATAAATTATGCGTAGAACATTGAGCATTTTGTGTCTCTAGAGACTAAGTTAAATATTATTTACAGGATAAAAAGTCACTTACGAATTTTCCTCTCGGTAACGGTAACAAGCTGGCTGTCGGGCGGGTTGACGTCCAGCGTGTATTGGAAGTAGCCCGTCGTACATTGTATATTAATGTAATTGTAATGTACTAACATTAAATAATTACAAAATAATCTATCAATAATTAATAGAATTAAGTGACTCATTTGTGCTCCGTTTAAAACAAGGCAGTATAAGAAAATATATAATGATTTTTATAATAAGCTTACTTTACTAATATATGACGTAGCGTTTGATTAGGACTTGAGCCGTTTAAGATTTGGGCTGTTAATGAAGCGCAACGATACATGTGGGGAGAAATGGTTGAATACATAAAATATATGAAGTTTTTAATAAGTATTTCATTATGTTTAACAACATTTAAAAGACATTTCGTATGTCCTACAGTAAATATCTATTACAACACACAAAAAAACTAACTTTTGTTCTATATATTATTTACGCTCTAATTATTTTATAACAGACGATGGTGGACATTTTTTTTTTTGGCTTTGTACATAAAATTTTATAATAAATAATTTAATTACATATAGTTAATTAATCTTTTCAAATATTTCCACTGAGCAAGGCAGACAGTCCATTCTCTCTCCCCAATTATCTTCCAAACCGATGCGTCAGATTTCAGACTTACTTTTAGTCGATTTCAATCTCCATGGAGAAAAAAAATTTTTTTTTAGAAAACGTCTAAAAATTTGAACGTAGCGTAATTTGAACCCACGCTTCTTGGAAACCGTCCAAGCAACTCGGATTCAAATTTCGTTACGTTCAAATTTTTATACGTTTTCTAATAAGTATTTTTGTATCTATAACACTTAAAAAAATCATAAATTTATTTTACTCTAAATCAAGCTCGATCCTTCTCATAAGTATCCTTTCTAACAAATGCTCTACTCAGAGGAAATTTACCTCTAAATATATAATATGATCAATTTACTGCTAGAATTATAAAATTACTCGTGACTTTGTGTCTAATACTTTTAATATAATATAATTATTACATAATGACAATACAAATATTTCATTAACGATTGATACACATTAGCTCACTGATACCTGAGCTTGACCTTATACCCCAGTCAAACAGAAACAGTTTTCAGTTTTTTTTTGTTTTTTGTAATATATCCACAGTAGGTACTTACAGAAGACAATATTTTAAAGCCAAATAATATAATGACTGGATGTGTTAATATATATGTTTAAGCTACAAGTATAAAGACATTTCAATTTAGATATTTAAGTGGGTAATACTGAAAAAGATTTTAACGTTCCGAAATCGCCGTGGCGCGACTCAATAATAGTCAGTTTACACGCTTGGCAATCCTCGGAAAGCGTCCACTAACACAAGCATGTGAACGGGATAGTTACGTTAGGATTGGTAAGGGAGAGCTTGTCGTCGATCCAAACCAGTGCCAAAGGGAATTTGCGGCAAGTGCTTGCGACGACACGTTGACGCATGTTCAGTCTCTCTCATGAGTTCTAGCCGAGCGGACCTGTTTTGCTGTACAATATTATAATAATTTACAACCAAATAAATAGTAGAAAGTTGCACTACATACTGGCTAATATTAATAGAAGCCATGTAATAAAACACAATAATTTATACGGATAGTAAATGAACTAAAATATACAAAACCTTATTCTTATTATATTATTTCCTTGTCAATTCACAATAAATAAAGATTTAAAGCCATTATGTATGCATGAAAAGGTATGAAACCAGTATATGTCTTTCATTAGAAAGAGCTTTTCAGCTAAATTATTTCTAATTTAGACATCTACGTCTGCCATGCTTGCCTGTAGGAAACATTCTGAACTGACGCACTCGGAAGCGTGTAAATGGCATTCAAGCGTTTGGAGCTGTAAAGATTGTTGCTTGTGGACGCTTGCTGCAGCTTGTCAAGCATGTAAGCGTAACATAAGATCTTACGAAGAAGGACTTAGAACTATGACTATAATTTTATCAAACAAGTTACTTACAAGTTATTGATTAATTATGAGACTCTACTCCATTAAAAAAAAAAAATACAGTCGAATTGATAACCTCGGTTAAAGTCGGTTTAAAATATTTGTATAGTGTTTTTTCATGTATATATTTTTTAAGATTTAGCAAATAAAGTGCAAGCATACATAACTATACATGAAAATAATTCCTTAAAAGATTAACAAAACTAACTTATAAGTTTTAAATAATTTGTACTTAAACGTTAAAAGAACGATGTTATAACAAAGGTAGCGTCGTTGTTGGGAGACCCGCTCTGTAACCAAGGACGGCAGCACTAGCGCATATTAATTGGAACGTTAACAATAACTATTTATTTAAGTAAATATATCATTAATATGTTGCAAAGACGAATAAATGTTAAACATTTTAGGAAAATGTTATCTTTTTTTGTGGGTCAGAGATAATTCATCATGCATGCTTAATCTAGGCTAAGGCTAGATATTAAGCGGGTATTGCTGCTTAGTTGATTTCCGAATCCATTTTGTTAATAAGACGAAATACCTGAAAGAAAGTTTTAAATTACTACGATTTGTTTTCCTGTCATAATGCCAAGGTAAATATAAATGCCAAACATTTTATAAAAAATTGTGTCACATGCCCTAATAAAGAAATTAGCAACGTCATTCGAAAAAAAAACATATGTACAAACATGCCTTATAAACTTAATGTTTGAATTAAAAATAACAATAAAAAAACGACTATTAGTAAAATTGAAAAGATCATGCATAAAACATTCCAACAATGTTAAATGTAAAAAAAATCGTACCATTTAAGCCAAAATGTAAAAATAAATGTTAGAAACAATTAAAAACATCGACTTAGCACCTGTAATCACCTCAACGGGCAGTGAGCTTCGGCGCGGCAACAGCTGAACGCGTTCTTGCACGGTGTTGGTCTTGGAGAACCACTGCTGGCACGAGACCAGGGGGCCCTGCTTCCTACGCGCGCCGTTCACGCTATGCCGCGCGACGGCGTGAGCCACTAGGCCCCGGAGCTCGCCACTGGCCAGCGCAGCGCCGGGCGCGGGCGCGGAGCCCCGCCGCCTGCCCCAGCACTCCCGTCCGGTCAGAGTGCGACGCACTATTTTAGGTATCACGTGCGGTGACACCTCGCGTACCTTCTTTTCCTTAGGCGGTGCTGCTGCAATTTTCATGTTAAATATAGTTTTCTATAATATTCAACAAATGTACATAAGTATGAACATTGTTCTTAATTAATTAAGAACTTACCAAGTGCTAAAACGTCAGCCGGCATTGATTTCCTGCGTTGTAGGAGTTGACCGGTGCATTGTAGTTGTACAGCTGACAAATTGTCGCGTAACTGACTTCCAAATACAGCCTGATCTCTCTGAGCGTTAAGCTTCATCAACATAAAATCATCCATATTGAGAAAAGCGGAATATTCAGTTACGTCTACAGAAGCGTTATCGTATTCAGTCTTTCGGTCTTTTTTAAACAGATCGTGAATAGCCTTTTCAGTTTCGAAAGGCAATGTAAAGTCAGCTTTACCAGTGCCTGGGTATATTGTGTCTTCATTGCTAGTATACCTAGGGCGGCAGAGGAGAGCGTGTGTCCGGGCGATAGACTCTAACGGTGGGAACGTTTGTTGTCGGATCAATTTCCACGTGCCACTTTCCTTAAGGACAGTATTGAGCCGTGTTGCTTGAATTGGGGTTGTAATCGAAGCTATTGTTGAATCCGGCAGAAGTTTTTCAGTGCTAAGAATCCTCTCCGCATCATCCTCTAATTCACATTGACCGCCAAGTTGAGAGTGGATAGAATTTTCACTGCCCATTAATGTGGCGATTCCTCTACCGTGTAATTCGCCTAAGAGAGAACTACGTCCTCTCTCTTTATATTTAAATTTAGTGTCTTGAAAAACATTAAGTGGCACAGAGAATCGGCGCAATTGTTCTTTAAAACCTAAAGGTTTTGTAGGGTTTAGGGAACTCCTTCGCAACGGCAGTAATGGCTCTGAGCTGTCCGATATATTCGTCCCAGAACAAGTTTCATTTTCATCATAAATAATATCTGCGTCAGATATCTCAGTTTTAGTTTCTTCTGCTAGCTCTTGAGCAACGAGCATTTCCCATTTGCTTTGATTATACAACAGGTTCTCTAACATTTGTGTGGAGAGATCATTTTGTAGAAATCTATGCCATTCAGAGATGAGAGGCGCAGCTACGAACTTGAAGAACCCTGCACAGAGACGAATACACTTTAAATAAATTATTATATAGTACTTTGGAAAAATATATAAAAGAAATGAAAAACATTAAAATCCTAAATGAGAAGAAAAAGAATGACAATCATAGGAAACACTATATGTATAAATTTAAATACCGCTAAATATTTTTATCTCTATATATAATAAAACAGTAAAAATATTTTGTCTGTACATTTAGTATATTTGACTGAAATAGATAGAGGGACACTTAGAAAGAATAGTAGAAATCAAAAATATATTTTTTAAATTTCTTGTCTGATCACGCTGATCTCCGAAAGTACTGAACCGATTTATTTAAAACTTTCACCAATTGCTTTGTTTTAACTCAACTTAACATCTAAAGTTTGTTTCATCAAAATCGGTTCATTAAAAAAAAGGTATCGATACTGGATTATTCGATTCATTTTGGTTATGTTTTGTAAAATGAAATCATTAAAGTTATTTTACAAACAATATTATAAACCCTTACACAAATTAATAATTTACCATTTAAGGCTGTTACTGAACGAGTAAATTAAATTATTCATACAGTCAATTCTTTTTATTAAATGAATAATCATGTATTTAAAGCGGGCGAAGCCGCGGGCGGGCCGCTTGTATACAAATAAATTAAAATTTGATATAATTAAGTGCTGTCTGTACCTGTTTGTATCTTCGGTATGGATGTCGTGTGACGGTCGCATAGCGCGGTCACGGGCAGATTGAGTCTCCGCTCGTAGTCGCCTTGACGAAAGAATTCTTCACACACCTTCAAGCTCCATTTTCTACTAATCTCCCAAGGCCGACATGGATTCGATATGTCCGCACATTTCAGAGCGATTTGTAGCACTAAATGGCGATGTTCACTTTTTTTCATGTCCAACGTATTTGTGTCTAGATGGGCCTGTTAAAGAAAAATGTGTTTCTTTTTATTTTGAATTTTATTATTTTAAGAGGAACATGCGTCACGAATCGACGAAAAACAGGAGCAACGTATCAGTCTCAAATTTCTCGTTAAATTGAAAAAAAAATTCGACTAAGTGCCATAAATTGTTGCAAGAGGCCTGTGGGGACAATTCTCTACCTCGTGTACGTGTTTTTGAGTGGTGTAAGAGCTACAGTACAGACTGCCAAGAGAGCACTGAAGATGACCAGCGGCCAGGTCACCCTGTCACTGTTTCAACTTCGGAAACAGTGACCAAAATAATAATAATAATAATAATAATAATAAATTCTTTATTTCGGGAAAAACAGTACAGAATCATAAACTTTGTGTTCGGTAGTGACTGCATTAGTGTAACACTGTATCGCAGTCATTAACGCCCACCTTCGGATTGGGTTTACAATATTCCCTTTCATCTTTATTTTAATTTTACAACTTTACATACATAAATTAAATTTGTATAGTATTCCTGTGTGCTTGTTTGTATGTGTGTGGTGTGTGTGTGTGTGTGTGGTGTGTGTGTGTGTGCGTGTGTGTGGGTGTGTGTGTGTGGGTGTGTGTGTGTGGGTGTGTGTGGTGTGTGTTTGTGTGTGAGTAGTTTTGTGTATACGTGCGTGTGTGTGTTGTTTGTGCACATGTTCTTGAATGGGTGTGAGTAAAAGTATCATACTCATATAACCGATGCGATCAAGTCTTCGGTCTCATCGTAGGTTAGACCGAGTAGCCATTCAGTCACTCGTGGCTTACATTGTAGTAACGTGTTGGGATAGATGTTCAATATTTTATTTATTTTATTGTACAGCACAGGGGCAAAAAAATGAAAATGTCGTTTAGCAAGTTGCATTTTGCATAATCTTGTTGTACAGGGTTGATTTGTTCTGCGTGTATTGGGGTTATGTGTATAAGGCAGTTCTGCGTGCTTGCGAAGTATAGTTGTTAATAAAAACAGTTTTCTTATTGTTAAAACTTTTATTTCTTTGTATAGCTCGGATGTGGGGAACCATATTGGTTTAAAGGACATAATTTTTAGAACTCCTCTATGCGCTCTTTCGAGAGCGAGTAGTTTTACTTTACCCGCGCAGCCCCAGGCTGCAATACAGTATCCAGCCACTGACTGCACCAGAGCAAAAAATATGAGTTTAAGTGACCAAAATCAACCAAATTGTGCATTCAGATTGCCGAATGAGCATCCGGATGATTGCCGAGGCTATAAACAGCGATAAACAAACGGTTAGAAAAATTTTACACGAGTAATTACACATGACAAAAGTCTGTGCGAAGTTAGTGGCTAAAAACGTGCTATCCGTGAAGCGGTGTTTGGCCGATAAACTCACTCCAGTGCTCGAACGCGCGCCATACTCGCCAGATTTGGCATCATGCTACTCTTTTGTTTCCGAAGATAAAATCTGCTTAGAAAGGGATTCGATTGGAGTCGATAGAAGCGGTAAAGGAAAAAACCATAGAGCTCCTAAAAACCCTCATCAAAGAAGACTTCCAGCACCGCTTTGATCAATAGGAAAAACGTATGGAAAGGTGTGTGGCGAGGGGCGGGGAGTATATTGAAGGGGAGCATTCGAATGTAGAATAATTTTTTACTTTAACTAATCTGTTTATTTAATAGCCAGACCTCGAAAATATTTATTGCCTAAGTTAAAATAATGATAACTAGTAATTATTAGTAATTTTTACATGATTAAGCAGATTTACTTGTTCTGTGCAAAATATTGAATAGTTTGCAGAAACCAGTTTTATAATTCAGATACTTCTCACTAACAGGTTTTCAATTGTAAACTTATATATTTTAACATTAGTATAGGCTTGCAAAAAAATAAAAGTGGGTCAGCACATTCATCCATGAATATTTTCAATTAGTGTGTTTATTTTTAATTAGTGTAACCAAACATTTTTATACATTATAAGACATTTTATATTTAATTAAATATAACACTATAAATTCTATGCCTATGTATATATCATAATTTATCATGCCAGATTCGTGCGATATCGCTAAGATTTAATGCCTAAGAAACTAGAGTAAAAAATATGTTTTTATTGTATACATAGCCCACTTTCTCAATTTAGAAGTGCTCAGAGTGTGGGTACCGAATGGTAAACATCTCGCACACAATTTTTAGGTTACAACATTCTTATCTGATAAAATAAATAATAGATGGCGCGAGCCATTAATGAAAATTATATAATCATGTCGAGGAGGTTACCGACAGGACCTCGTTGTTAAAAAGAATTAGTTTATGGCTTATGACTAAGAGCCTTTATATGCCAATTGTAATCAGCGTTGCCAGATTTTTTCTCGGTGAAAAGAGCGGGACATAAAAATAAAATAATCAGGATTTAATTTATGATTAATCCATTTTTAGGGTTCCGTACCTTTTAAGGAAAAAAGGAACGTTTATAAGATCACCTTATTGTCCGTCTGTCTGTCTGTCGGTCTGTATGTATGTCTGTCAAGAACGTTTATCTCAGGAGAACTTGGAGATATCGAGTTGAAACACAAACTATATACTCAGATCTAATTCCCCATGCAGTCTTAAAAACATTTCTATATTTACTTAGAAAAAAAGATATGGTCGTTAATATAGCAACAAAAATGTATTTCGACACTATAAACGGAATCAAAATTAATAGGGTACTTCTGGTTAACCTATATAATGAAATTTGGCAGCTAGCATCTACAGGTAGTACTTGTTCAGGAAAAAATCTGAAAACTACACATCTGTGGGGGGTAAGATTTGATATTGAAGCCGCTAGTTCGAGACCTGAAAGTTTTGTACGGAATCCTCGGCGGGCGAGCCCAACTAGCGCTTGTCCGGTTTAACGTCACTAAATGATGTTGTTTTGGTTTACGATATGTAACTTACATATATGTATAATGTGTAGGAGTATTGCACAAGTCTTGTTATATTCTTTATATATACGCTATATCAGCGCCCTGAATTTATTCGCTACAAATGCAATTGTGAAATGATTTTCCACTATTGTTTTGTAGTGTATAAATAAACAAATATAATATATAATAAATGAATTCAATATTAAGTCTTGTATTATTAACATCGCCATAATATCATAGCCCACATTGGTGACCCCGAAGTGATCATAACAAATGGAAGGTAGTTAAGTATTCAGAATGATTATACGTAACTTACAAGTAGGTATAGTTATTTGTATTTCTATGAAATTATAGAGTAATAAAAAAAATAACAGTACGTGGAATAATCCGTGAAAAGCGAGAGAAATGCTGTCCCGATCAGGACATTCCAGTTTTAGGCTAATAATCGGGACGTCCTTTTCCTACTACTTTTACCCCATATGGTATGGTTCGAAGGTTTAGTGATTTCAGATATTGGGCAATTTTCTTTAAGTATCATATTTCGGCTAGAAACAGGCGCAAGAAAATTTACTATGCGGTATTTTTCATCGACTCTTAAAGCCAGTTTCACCGCTTACGAATAAAGTTTTATATAATAGTTATCTAATAATTAACGCTATCACACAGACAGAGGTTCGTCATATTTTTTTCTGATCCACCATCAAACGACTATATCAGCCATTTGAATCTATAAAAAGAAAACTTTTTTGGTTACACAATATTTGCGGTATTTATTAAAAGCTTTTGAGGTCCATTTAATTTTTCCACGAGAATTTATTTAAGCGACGTAAAAAATGTATAAATAAATAATTAAAAATAAATAAATAAAATTAAATGTCAAAAAATAACATTAGTCAACTTTCAACTGCTCTACTACAATTTTCAGCAGTTAGCAATGATATCCTGCTAAATTAATGACACATCTTAGACTCGCAGTTAATTTCCATTAAAAAATCTCAAAGCAAGTCTATCTTATAACAATTTTGTTTACCATCGGAAGTGACTAGTGTATCCATAGTTCATATACCTATGGGAAAATAACAATTTACTATAACAAAGTGAGGTCTGAGAGTCCGCATCGGAATTTCAAAACGTAATTATTGACCAGAAGATAGAGAGAAGTAGAGCTGAAGATCGAGCTCAGTGGCGTGCTATTGGAGAGGCCTATGTCCAGCAGTGGACGAGGACAGGCTGATGATGATGATAATGATGATGATGAATTATTGACCAAATAACACTGCCTGTTCCGATGTCAATTAATAAGCTACTATTTTGTGAGGAAAGAGGTAAACTAAGGAGTGAAGTACATGCCGGGGCCTGTCAGACCGCACGTCGGTACTTAAAGGTTAAGACTACTTAAACACCTGAACATCGTTATATCGTATACTTTAAATGTCATATTAACGCGCTTTACAATATTATAGTGTAGATAATAGATAGCTATTATTCCTTGCCGCCCGTTGACATTCGCGCAGTTCTACCACGCACGACGCGACGACTTACACACACCTGCGCACTTTCTCGTATTTTAAAACTATGATGGCATCTAAAATATCAATTTTATTCATACGTTTAGATTTTTTTTTATATATCCCATATGAAAAAAAAATTTGCTTCACGATGTATCCCGCAGCACAGCAGGGTAGGCAAAGGGAACCTAGTGTTAAGACACTCCGTCAGTCAGTCAGTCAGGCTTTGCGTGTTGAGTGGCAGAACTCAACGCCGCGGTTTGCCTCGATACCAGACCGAAGAAATGTAAATAAATATTTCACTTCCTCGAATGGGGATCGAACCCACAACCGTGCGTTACAGTCACACCCTTGTGCCGCTGCGCCACGACGGCCATAAGAAAAAATTATAAATATATTTTAAAAGTTTATTAATAAAATCAACTGAGTCTTATAAATATGTACGTCGTCGAGGTTCCGTATTTAAAAATGCCCATGGCCCACATAAGATACATTACTGATTCTCCCTTCTTAGTTCATTCTAGCGTTACGAGGTCGCCGCACTAGATACTTCAAAAAATCATAAATGTGCTATTTTGATGAAAAGTCCGAGTGATTTAATACATGTAATTATTGTAATTAAATCCTCCGTTACGCGATTACTAAACGTTTAAGAATGAGAAATTTACTTCATTTTGCCTTTGACTTTTCAATGCAAAATTTAAATATTGTACCTAGTGTATTGTAAGTATTATTATTGCATAATAAAACAATTTAATCTATTTTCTAAGCTAGAAGCCTAAAATAAATAATAAAAATCAATGTTACATCAGAAATAGTTTGATTTTTTTAAGTAATAGTTTTTACTAACGCTGTATTCTGCGTATAGTAGAGTAGACAGCGAGTAGAGTAGAGCGAGCCTAGTGTTAAGACACTCCGTTCTCTTCTTCCTGCCAAATTTGGACCTGGGTACGCGCTTTGTCTCAAAACCAGAGCGAAGAAATGAAAATGTAAAATATTTCATTTCCTAGAGTAGAATGTAACACACGATTGGCCTTTTTTACCATACGGTAATATAACGACGATTTTATTGTATTGTATTGTATATTTTCAAAAATGTATTCAATACATACGATACAAAAATGTATTGAATACATTTTTAAATACAACGACGACGAACGACTTGAGGAAACCGTTTCAAGGAATATTGATTATTGCTTCGTTTAGGTCGTTTCACTGTTGTGAAATCTTATAAAGAGATGGCATATTATAAGCTATTTATTTCTGTGTTCAAGAGATTATAATAATCAACGATAATAGTTCAGGAGTTCTAGTCAGTCTATTAACAATATTTCCTGATTAACGGTATTTTAAAGTGCATGTTGGCTACCATTTTTTTTCAAGTAGAGGACGTTCCAGGTTAATATTATAACTGAAGGGTCAGTTGTCTCTCATAATTAGTCTCTGATAATACCTTGGTGATTGCACCAACTTTCTTCATAATTGGATAGAAAAAAACTTCGGTTTAAAGAAATAATATATTCTTTAGCTATGACCAAAGAAACTTATATTTAAAGTGGACACATTCGGGTTTGTTAAAATCTTTGGTTTTGTCTGTAGCGTTACGATCAGAAGTAATAAGTGGTACAGTTTGTGATCGGAAGTAGTAATGGAAAAAAAATGATATAAGGATTTTCTTTGAAAAAAGAAGAAGTGCCATCATGGTGCAATCGATAACTTTATTGCCAACAATGTATGTACATAATATATTTGAACTAAATATGTTCTAATTTTACATTTTGAATAATCTTAAAGTACCATCTAGATATAATAAAAGAGACAAAAAGATTATAACGCTATGATTATAATAATCGTTTAATTGATTTAGTTTAAAAAATTATTTTCAGCCAATAATAGCAGCACATTTCTACTTACCCTGTTTGTGTTCGATACATATATATTTCTGTATCTTTTAATTTTTTATTTATCTGTACATAACTCATACAGAGTCGCCTTTATTGTTAAATTATAAATAGTGTATTTACATTGAATTTTATTGCAATCAATTCAATTTGGGTATTGCTCATTCTGTGAAAGTTACCGCCTATAAAGCCTAAAAATGCCATACTGAGATAATAGTCGAGGTATATAATAATCATGATATAGTCTCAAATTTTTTTCTTTGCACTGAATGCATATTATAATATATTACTATGTTATTTGTTTCATGTAAGCATAAATATTAATTTTCATTATCAATGTCCGAGATTACTTCGTTCTATTAAAAGCTCAAGAAGCAATTTGTGATGTTTCCAATTTCCAATAAATTTAAACGGTGCCAAGTCCTAATTTTACTGATTGGAAGCGTTACATCTTCTATCCATTATTTTATTATATAATAAAACAGTAAAAATATTTTGTCTGTACATAAATGTAATGTCTAATCTCTGAGAGCTATTTAATACTTTACTGAATCGATTTACTTGAAACTTTCACCAATTGCTTTGTTTTAACTCAACTTAACATCTAAAGTTTGTTTTATCAAAATCGGTTCATTAAAAAAAAGTTATCGGCATTTGAATGAACTCAAGGCATGAGTTTGCCTGCAAATATAAAGCAATCCATATGTATACTTATATTTACAATAAATCCGTATTTTTAATCGAATTTCAAAACAAGGAGGAGGTTCTCAATTAAATATTTTCGATTCGATATTCGATTACTTATTTTTGATTTGAAACCCTTACCCAAATCAATAATTTACCATTTAAGGCTGTTTCTGAACGATCGAGTAAATTAAATTACTCATTGACATGTTGATGTCTATCAAATGTGTTGACATTTGACTGTCAGTCAATTCTGTTTATTGAATGAATTATCATGTAGTTCACGCGAGCGAAGCCGTGGGCGGGCCGCTAGTTAATAAATATAACGACATCTGACTTCACTATACATATATTGCTTAACTATGGACGATTAGTTTTGCCGTTAGAGGCGAATGCGACATGCGTCGGAGTTGCGAAACTTGTTGCGAAACGTGCGTTATCTATAGACCATATCCTAACCGAGCATGTGTGAATGAACTGCTCACGACCTGACATACTCTGTAAGAGGTGTGCGTATTGTACTTAGTATATAATTGTCTCTTTAATTGTAAAGTTATACTGGTACACGATGAAGTTATTTAATTTAATTTATTCTGTCGAAATATCTTTTACTAAAATTAAGTAAAATTGGTACAGTACAAATATTCGGTCACAGTTGGAATGTAAACCTTCAATATTATGATATTTTATTTGAAAGAAAACAACAGAAAATGCTTGCGTATTTATAATCTCTTTATCCTCTCAGCCCTGGAAATATTAGTCCTTGCTGTGTGATATTTATAGAAATTCGTTCACACTTACACGTGCTCAAGAGACGGTGAAGAGCATATTGTTAAAATAAAGTTCTTTGTGTTTGTCCCTTTTGTTAAATTCTATATAATATTTATTAAAATATGCACAATGTACTTTATCATGTTGAAAAATATTTTGCGTATTTCAAATATAACTAACTATCTACACATATACTACGGCTGCTCTGTCTCGAAATATTGTTTTTTGAATTAATTATTAATTATTATATTTAAATGTATATATTACGAGATAAGGCAAACGCCTATAATTTGCTTAGGGAAGGAGAGTGAAAGCGCTTTAAAGCGCATTTAAGGAGATGATTAAAATCTACAATTAGATTTCAAGTCTCAGGTGCTGCTTCGAGCTCTTCTCCCTGCCACGTGGCCCAGTACTCACACGGTGAAATAATAGGATCCATGGAATAGTAGTTTCTGAATACTTTTACAACTTTTTGAGGCTCTATTTTTATTGCACATGTCGCTTATGCGTACGTATTATATTTTTTCCAGATCTATCATTTCATATTACACCATAAAATCCCATCACGCTGAATATCAATTATTTCTCGTCAGCTCTCAGTCGCCGGTAGTACGATGATGGTCGATGGTGATCTTAAGTGATCCTCAAAACAACACAAATATTTTTATATTATTATGACGATTGATGTAATTACCTTGGCTTGTGCAAGTATAGAATTTTAATTTTGACATGTCCTCCTTTTGTACGCCGTGAAACACTTGGAATATGTATAATGTCTCTGCATTGCGTATTGCCTTGGCTTCGCAAACTTTCTAAGTATTGTCGCGAGAATACCGAGCAGGAACTGCACAACATCCGTAACTTTGACATCGTAGATATAAGCTACTTGTCAAATTAAGTTTACCCACTTATATGATAGCTACATTACGGAACATTTGTATATGGTAGTTTTAGAAGCAATGGAAACTAATTTTAAACCAAGCCAAAAGAAATATATTATATTTATAAATGTATGTTAATATTTCTTTTAAGACTCAGGAATTTAAGGGACCGTAGATCTGAATTTCAACTCGATATCTCCAAGCGTTCCTGAGATAAAAGCTCTTGACAGACAGACAGACAAGAAATTAAAAAATATATATTTTGCTTTCTATTATTATCATATTTAAGTGTCCCTCTATCCATTCCGGTCAAAAATACTAAATGTACAGACAAAATATTTTTACTGTTTTATTATATATAGAGATAGAGATGTGATAGATGATAGAAACGTGCACATGATTTATGTTGTATTCGTATCATTAGGCTCCGTCCCCTTTACAGTTCCCTTACCCCTTAAAGATGAAGCATGAACTTACAAGTAGTCGTTTGATTATTATTTATAGTATAGTTTTCTTTGATATAAGTAAAATTTTAACTATTGTAATCTAGTAGAGTACATTTTCCAACAAGTGTTCCTTCAAATTATAATGTCTTGAAATACGGAGACGCAAGCGAAAACATCTTCGTTGTGTATTCAAGTCAGGATCATACGCTAAAATACGGTCAGCGGGGAGCAAACAACTCTTTTTAGGGCGCCGCGCCGCTACGTAATACTATGAGAGAGGCTGACTTCATACGAACGAGAAAATATTAATAAATTAATAAAGTAAAATTATAAGTTAGAATAATCTTATAATAATAAAATTGTCAAGTATAGGTAGAATAATATTATGTATTTATTAATTATGCTGCTATATTCATTGGCGTTTCTAGAGATATTTTCTGGGAGTATGTTATATGTTCGTGAAAATGTTGTTTTTATAATATTTTCGGGCAATTTTTTGTTTGTACAATATCTGGGGTGGGCACCAGTCTATTTTGGGTTGGGCACGGACTACCTGGCCCTTCCTCTTCCTACGCCCATTAGATAATTGTGTGGGCAACATAGTTTATTAGGTAAGTAAGACAAAACAAAGAAACACACGCAACGTTAATATCATATTAAAAAAATAAAAACTAAAATACGGTTAAAAAGTACAAAACAAGAGAATAGTCCCCGCTTAAATGATTATGTACAAACTATTAAAATTTTCCTGATTATTAACTAAACAACTTACTTACACGTATTGTTTTTTAATGTATTTTTATTCGTCTTACTGTTACAAATATGTTTAAAGGATCGACGTGATCGTATGCCAATTTAATTTTAATTTATTATAATTAATATTTTATGCTGGAGTAGGTGGCTGGCTGGAGTAGGTGGCATACGACCATTTGTTCATTTGTTTAATTATGATAACTAGTTTAGAAGTTACGAGGGAACAGATGAATATGTATACAGGTCAAAATCATAACCATAACCTTTTTGCGTAGTCGGGTAAAAAATGAGTACCAAACCCACAACCCATAGCAAGACACAAAAATTGTTTTCAACAGCTTTATCGGTGGCATCAGGAAGATCTTATATGGATTCGTAATTGAATATGACTTATGGTAATTTTTATTAAACAATTTCGGCATAAGGCAAGCTTAGTAATAAATTTGTGGGTTCTCCTATAGTGATGTTCTTATAAAGTATAAATGCTGATTTTATATTAATTAATTTAAAATTACACAGAACAATACCAAACTAATATAACAGAAATTATATTGATTGGTTCTTTTATGCATTGAAAGACAGTCGTGGCGAGGGGCACAAGCGTGTGACTTTACACGAGACAGGTCGTGGGTTCGATTTGCAATCGAGGAAATCAATTATTTATTATTTTCACTTACCCAACTCTGGTCACGAAGCAAAGCGCGGCGGTAAGTACCGTCACTTCAAATAAGAAATACAATTCTGCAAATTCAACGAAAAGTGGGGAGCGGAAGTGTCTTAATGGGAACGAATTAGCTTTTGAAGGTTATCTTGTAGCTAAAAAAGATAATTTATGTAATTTTTTATCATATTATAAAAGAAAAGATAATTTATCATAATCATATCGGTATGATATAAAATTATTGTACACTTTCATCTGAAAACGCCTTATGGGAACAGCTGCCCCATTGTAATCGCACTCTCATTTATAAATCTGCCATCTACCTAAATGTATTCCATACTAGTGACCGCGTGTGCACACGTGGATTGTTAATAGTTTTAACATTCTTTTCATAATTTTACACTTATCAGCTATATTACACATTCTTTAATTTATTATGATGGTTGTGAATTCGATCTCCACTCGAAGGAAATTATATTTAAAAGTTAGCGTTTAAGTGATGAATTGCAAATCAAAACGCAGTGACTAGTATTTGGGTAGAAAACGGAGAATGAAGTGTTTGCTTACTTTGCATATAAATGGACGCAGTATAGCATGGGTCATAAATCTACTCTAATAAATAAATCATCTGTAGAAAAAAAACACATTAGAAGTCATTATAGTTGTCAGTCAATTCTGTTTATTAAATGAATAATCATGTAGTTCAAGCAGGCGAAGCCGCTAGTATTAAATAAACTTTTTAAAATTACTTCAAATTTATACTCAACTGTACTGTTCAAAGGAAAGTTAATAGGATAATGCTGCGTCGAGAAGTTATTAGAAGTAGTCGCAGGTAATTTATATTTTCATTGATAAATGTAGGTCACACAAATTAAATATATAATTTCACTAATGAGATATAAAAAATCTCTACAGAATATACTTTTATTAAATTAGTGAATCAATTTTACATTTTTAAATATAAATTATTATAAAAAAGATACATAAAAAATCTCTTATTAGCTTCACGCTTCCTTCAGGGGAAACCTACTGTTAATTAAGACACATTGTTGCCATTAAAATACTTCCAATCACCACCTTCCGCCGAATTCTGGAGTGCCTGTCTCGTTACCAGAGCGAGGAAATGAAAATATAAAATTTTTCATTTCCTCGAGTGGGAATCAAACCCACAAGTTCTCTAACCTAACTTGTGCTCCTGCGCCACGACTGGCCTCAATAAAAATCACTTATAGTAATAAAAATGTAGGTAGGTAGTACATTTTAATAAATTGTATTGAATTGATTGAATAATTGCATTGAAGCATATTAATATATGCTTCAATGGTATCATTTGATATATAATTTGATATCAAGACCTTATAAATATTAATAAATAGCCTCTAGGCGGCGCATGAATATGAAATACTAAGGTTTTAGTTGAAGTTGCCTCTAGCAATATAATTGTAGAATCCATGAACTATATCGTGATATAGTTTTGGCATTGGGAGTGTATAACATAATATATATAGTATATTATTTCATTGCACTTTGTTGTATATAAACGTTGCAGCCCAAGTGATAAGTGCAGGTAGTATATTTAATTTTACGTTTTTACCAGCCATTATATATAATATCGACTCTACATACATACATATATATATATATATATATATATATATAATGATAATTGACCCATATTTTTTCTTATACAATACATACTTTAAATAATGTTATATAATAGGTGAAATGTAACATAAATAATTATTATAATACAGTTATTATAATATTTGTAAGATTACTTTTATCTATTATAAAATTTAAATATAAAAAATCCTAAATGCATTATGATCGATTAAAATTACCTAATATGTATTGTTATCAAACTTATCAACGAAATTATTTAAAATCACGGGAAAATACAAACAGTTCTGCCATTTAACACGTAATGCCTCCAGAATTAGGCAAAAAGTGGGAACGACTGTCTTAACACTAGGCTCCCTCTGCCTACCTTTCTGTGTGCGAGATACAGCGTGAAGCTGATTTAATTTAATTTTTTTTAAAGAAAAAACAAAAAAGTTTTCAATTTGTTAGACTTGTTAAAAATATCTGTTCACAGTATTGAACTCTCAAGTTTCAGTAATAACTTAGAATATAAGTAAATAACACTAACTAATGGTTCACTTGACACTCAAGTGAAGTATAAGCTCATAAAGTGGACTAGAATATTTTCTAGAATCATTTATGATAAATTCATCTATTGTAATTATAAAATTTTATTTGCAGTTTTATTGAATTCATTGATGATAATAAAATCTTCGATAAACTTTTTTTTCCCAGGTTCACGCTGTATCCCGCATATAACATTGTAAGCAGAGGGAATCTTAGTGTTACGCCTCACTTTGCTTCGACACCAGAACGAAGAAATGAAAATTTTAAATTTTTCCTCTCGTATTTTATTTCCTTTTTAATTATTTCCTCGAGTGGGAATCGAACGTAGAACCTGTCACGTTGCCACTGCGCTGGCCTTTTAAACTTACGTGGTGAATTAATTGAATTGAATCTTTATCCGTTCCAAGACTTAAAAAAGGTGGTCATTAATAATTAAAGACTAAAACTAAAATAAAGCCGCTTAAAAGCGAAAAGCCTTAGAAGTTCTAAATTTTAGTTTATCACAAATGTACATTTTTATGTTCTTCGGCGTATAAATACACAAACAGGCACGTATTCCAACCAAACCATCTATTGTAAAGTGGTGGAGGGCAAGCCTCGCGGAAGGTTAGCATTTGCTGTTAGTATATAAAAGTAAAAAATTATTTTTCCTCTCCTTTTCTAAAATAACCAGAACTTAAACATCTGAACGGATCGGATTTCTTAATTTTATTATCATTCTTAATTTTATTAATTTGGATCTTTTTAAGAAAATTGTACAGATGAAAGATCAGAGAAAAAGTATGAAATTTGGAAGTTTATAAGAAACCTGAAACATCTTTAAAACAATAAACTTCAAATTAGTTTAATTAAATAAACAAAAGAATAAATTACTTTCATTGCCATATCATTGACAATATATAGGTATAAAAAACATTCCGACGAATTGAGAAACTCCTTTTTTTTTTAAAGTCAGTTTATAAAATATAAACATAAAATTTTGTGTAAAGTGACACATACGTTGCTAGGGCAACGCGTTTTTTACGCGTCAACGGGTTTTGTAGTCGAAATAATTGCATGATCTGCGTACCTATATTCGACTAAGCTATGTCTATCTTAAAAGGTAATATTTTACTACCAAAAAGCAAAAACATAATACTATAATAGTACTCCCAGTACGGATATTTTACCTATCCAGAATTTTGAACTAAGTTGATCGGGCGAATTGGAATATGTTATATTTTTCAGTTCTGTCGGTTTTTATTTGAATTTAATCGTATCTACTAAAAGAGTTGGGGCCAGTCATGGTTCAAGAGCACAAGCGTTTGTCATAATGTCATCTATGTCTAATAAAGTTCATCATAATTTTTACTATCAGCTTATAGATATAGTGCGAGCTGATAACGAAAATTTAGTACTATAACATACTAATATATAGACGATTATAATTATATGATAATCACACATTTTTGTCTACTTTTTTGGATAAAAAAATTTAAATGATGAAAAAGTGTGATGTTTCTAGTGTATCACAGTTTTTTACCTATACATATTAATTTGTAAAAGGATAAGTGTAAAATTGGGAATTTGTTGCGAATAAGTATGGATTTCGAGTAAAAACCACAACCAAAGTTATATTAAATAAAGTTAGGTTTCTTGAAAGCCTACTAAACGCTACATGTTTTTAGTTTCAAGCACATCCTAAAGATTCTAGGTCCTATGTGAAAAATACAGAATAGCAAGATGCCTTAGAACAACATAAATTAACTAATTTATTTGTAAGCTACTAGTAGAGATGACTTTTATTTCTTACCTTAAATTGTGTTAAAAATTCTTGCTGCCTAGTAATGTCCGTAGCCAGGATGAGAGAGCTGATTTGCTTTTCAATTAGAGGGCTAATGTCATAGCCTTCGAATAGGCGACTTTCAATGATGCAGCTCACGGCCGAGCGCCAATGATGATTTTCCAGTACAGATGTATTCTAAGTAAAAATAATAATATTTTCTGAATGACGATGAGACTGAAATATACTCACATTACAATTATATAAATAGGGAAAAAATATTAGATAACTCTACTGTTGTCGACTGTCGACAAAACGAAACATCTTCACGCTTTTTCTCGTTTAGGTAAAGGGGGGTTAAGATACTCCGTTCCCCACTTTCCGAGATTGCTTGTTGACAACGCTGCACTTTGTTTACAAGAGCAAGGAAATGGAAATAACTTAATTATAAATCTTTCCCCGAATCGGGATCCAATCCAAATCTACCGTGTTTACACTCAGATGGACTCCACTGCGCCACATCAGCCTCTCATAGTTGACTATAATTATAAACATTTAAGAAAATCTATTACTTAAAAAAAATACTTTTAAAGTCGTTTTTTCTGGAAAAAGGTAATGTTGAAAGCACAAAGAGGGATTCACATCGGTTGGTTATTCTTATTTAAATAAAATTTTCTTAAATTGGCGATATCGTGGCGCAGGGGCACTAAATGTGACTATGAATGCAACAGTTTGTGGGTTCGACTCCCACTCGAGGAAGTAAAATATTTTCCATTTGAAATAATTCTTCGTTATGGTGACGAGGCAAAGTGCGATGTTGGGTTCCCCCACTCAACACGCAATTCCGAAATGCGATGTCTTCCAATGAGGATGTAGGTGTGTTCAAAGAGTATTTTTTTAATGCGAATAAGCAAAGCCTCGCTATAAGCTTTTAAAAGCTTACACGTACGCCCCATAGTCTAAACCAAATTTATTGGTGTTGCATTTCTAAATTTCTACACAGAATGGGTTTATTATAACAAAGAGAATTATTTCGATAATGGTCAATATGGACGTAGTGTAGGCTCGTCGTAACGGACTACGGTATTAAAATATAAAAGTATTATCTGACTGCACTTTGAGGAATTTAGTGAGGCTCTTGACTGAATCTGGTCAACATGGGGGTGTAATAATTTAACGTTCTATTCAAGTTATATTATTACTAGACGATAGCTTGAATCGACTTAGCAAAATAGTATTTTTCCTTTATAGTCAAATATTACACAAGAGCTTTTTAATTAAGGTAGTTTTGTTTCCCTAAGAAATTAACAGGAACAATGTCGTTGTCAACTATTATAAAAAACATTATTTAGCGTAATCGTAATAATTACATTGTTAAAGGGTAAGTTTTGTTTTTTTTTATATATATTTGTCAACTATAAAGAACTAAACCTAACGCCATAATACAAAGAACAGAACAGAACAGAACAGAAGAACTAAACAGGTCTATCTATGGTGAATGTAATGCTTCATTATTATAATTAATACAAACGTCACACATCTAATAAAGCTAGCTAGTCTTCGATCAATTATACACTAGATAGAGGATTGCATACAAATACGGCTTAAAAATATGGCACCAGTCAGTATATTATTACACACAGACGACATAAGATCATTTCAATAAAATCCAACTTTATGACATTGCATTAAGGCTTAGTTTCGTATAGCGCGAATAAGAACACGTGCTCGTATTTTTTTTGCCGTTTCTTATACTGTAATCCTTCATCTAGGGTATAATTGATCGAAGAGTATAGTGAACTAAACAACGTTCTATGCTGGTTATTTCAAATTATCCGTAATTGCAGAACGTCGTTTACATGATTTAAAGCCGTTTTCTTCTCATTGATTACTGGGAAATATTGAAATACAATAATGAAGTTGAAAATTGAGTCTAACATATCATATTTATGAATATAAGTTCACTAAACAATTAAGAAATATTTCAAGATAATTAAATAATAATAAAATTCTAATGATTATATTATTTACGAGTGTATTAGTATTAAAAATTGACAAATAGAGTTAAACAATAAATTACTTAAGGTAAACGATACATACCTCGTAAAGTGCTGCTAGATGGTTAGAGGTCGCGATCAAGAATGGCTGGTTGACGCCAGGGTGATCCAGGTCATGTGCGATGGCGGCCAGCAGTGACGCCATAATTTCAACTGGCTCCAAGAAATCGCGAATCTGAACGAGTTTAACACCATAAGTAAAAAGCGTAGAGTATTTGGAAATTCTTAATTGGACTACCTTCTCATACTCATAAGTGCTTAAAGCAAAGACTTGAATAGCTACATCATAAACTAGCGGCTCAGGTGCGATTTCACCCGCTTGAAGTAAATGAATATTTATATAATAACATTCATAGATTTATCCACCCCCTCTGATATAATCTTGTGCAATAGGTATGTCAGCAAATAATCGTATATACAAGCCATAAAGAACTCTTATTAAAACGTTGACTATCATATTTTTCTGTAGGATATATAATATAATATATATAAATGGTAAAATTATAAGAAACTTAACACATCTTAAATGTACAATTTGAAGCTGAACACATAACTGTTCCGTCGAAAAATAAATGGTCTCGACAGACGGACAGCAAAGTGATCCTATTAGGTTTCCGTTTTTACCTTTTGTCGTACGGAACCCTAAAAAAAATTTAATGGTTTAAATGTTTAGGAGAGATTTTATTATTAATTAATAAGCTATGATTATAGTGCAACAGTGCAACCACTGAAATTTTAATGTTTTCATAAATTACATTATTTGTTAATATTTCAGTAAAAAAATTCTCAGTGTCGTTCAATTTGAAAATGTATTGTGATATTGGAATGGATATTTACTACGAAACAATACACTCACTTTAAAAGCGGATAGCTTGGTCAACAGTGAAGTACAAACAGGCAAACAGACAGACAAATAAAAAAAAAACCTACAATTTGGGATTAAAATAGATACCGTAGTGGTGCTGGGGCACAAGCATGTGTAGTGCTTGTGGGTTTCATTCCCACTTAAGAAATGAAAAGACCATATGAAACATAATATTTCATTATTTTAATACAAACATAGCTGTAAAACAATTAGTAAAAAATTAGTAAAAATACAAAAAAATAAGCTTAACAAGTAGATAAGTATGACGGTAGATGATATTATTATATATACTAATATGGTTATTTTTTTTTTTATTATTCTCGTCCCTCTGACGTAATCAGAGACTTTGTTTAACTTTGTTTACATTTTATTTAAACTGATTTTAATTTTGAAGAATTGGCACTAGGCCTATGATGAAATTGACTGTAGGATTGTCTGATTTTAGAATATCTTGGATAAATAACTGAATGTGCTTTAGAAAAATTTATTGCCGATGCTGAATTTACTTTTTAATTTATTTGTTCCTTTTTATTACTTTGCTGCCCACGCTCTTACAGAAACCCACGAATGCCTCATGGGTCTCCCTGTCCCTTATCAATGTTTTTAAGTTTTCGGCTGCTACTCTTTTCCCGATCCGGATCTCGAGTTGGGCCCTCTCACTACTGTGGACCGGACACTCGCATAGAATGTGAGTCACGCTCTCTGCAGTGCCCGGCTCACAGATGCACGATGGGCTCTCTCTGCACTTAAATCTATGCAAGTACTGGAAGAACCCACCGTGGCCGGTTAATATTTGGGTCAATACCGTGTCTATCTTGAGCCCCCTGGTGGTCTTGTAGGCACATGTTACATCCGGGAAGAACATTTTTGTACCGGAGGCCGTTTGGCCAGACTGGTATCTCCGATTCCATTCGCCGATCGACTTCTGACCAAGAAGTCGTTTGGCGAATGAGATCGGACACGCGTCGTAGTCTGGCCTTTTCTTTAATTTTGTCGCTAGCTTGGCCAGCTCGTCCGCGTGCTCGTTCCCCTCCAGCCCTGCGTGTGCCTTCACCCAAAATAAGCATACGTTCTTATTTTGGGTGCGACAACGCCTCAGGTTGTCCCTGATTTGCACTACCAGTGGGTGGAGGGACTTTTGGCCTATCACCGACTCGAGTGACGATCTCGAGTCGGTGTATAGACCAAAGGAGCTGGCCGGATTTTCCAGCATTAGGGCTGTGGCCCTGCACAGCGCCAGTAGCTCAGCCTGGTAGACCGAGCAGTGCGAAGCAAGTTTCAGTTTGAAGGCCCTGGTTTCCGCGTCGCCATTCCACACGGATATGGCCGCCCCAACTCGCTCTTCAAACTTACTCCCATCTGTAAACATTCGCACTGCTTGGCAGTTGTGCCTATCAACCTGCTCTCGGTCCTCCAGGCTGGAGAATTTGAGGGCTGTTCCCTCTGCTGGGTGCTGCAATCCGAAGGGCCCAACTCTCCGCTCGATCTGCCTATCCCCAAGCAAGGCTTCGGATCTCCCCCTCTTGGTCTCATAGAGGGCCGCTGCCTCCTGCACCCTGAGATCGAGTGGCAGCAATCCAGCAAGCACCAGGGAGGCATTCAGGGAGACAGTTCGGTGAGCCCTGACGATTTTTTGGGCAAAACCCCTCTGCAGTGCATCCAAGCGCTTCCGAACTCCTAGCTTCTTCGCTTCCTTTGCCCATGCGCTCGCGGCGTACAAAACCACCGGCTCTACAACTGCTGTGTATATTAATTTAGTGACCTCAGGCTGAAGGCCCCAGCTAGCTTTCGCCGCTCTGGACAGCTGTTTAAAAATGTTGGTCACTTTTACACTTAATTTACTTACGTGCGAATTAAAGGTGAGCTTGTCATCGATTGTCAGTCCGAGTATCTTTATTTCTTTGAAGAATGCAACACCGATCCCGCCCATGGTCAGGCGTGGGGTATCATATTTTAGCTTACGCGTCACCATCATCGCCTGAGTTTTGTGTGGCGCAAACTTCAATTTATTACTTGTACCCCACTCCTGAACATAAGCAAGAGCGGTGTTGGCCCGCAGGGACAACTCCAGACCGGTGTCTCCCTCGAACACAAGAACGACGTCGTCCGCGAATGCCTGGCAGTAAATCTGCTGACGCACGAGCCCATGAAGCAGGGGATCAAGGAGAAGGTTCCACAAGGTTGGGCCACCTATCGATCCCTGCACACAGCCTTTTGTGGAGTTTTTGGAGTATTCTGCACAGGCGTATCTCACAGCAACCCTTCGGTCCTGGAGATAGCTGTCGATCACTCGTCTTAGGTTCATAGGGCAGCTTTTCTCGGCAAGTCTGTCGAAGGCTCCCTCTATGTCCAGGGAGACTAGTTTCTTTAACAGAAGTTTGTCGTTAATATATCCCATCAGGTCATCCCGTCAGGTACTAATATGGTTATAGTGGAAGTACTTTTCTATGACTAGATGAAGCATATTATTCTAAATATATGAAAAGCAAACGCTCACCTTCTTCTGTTGCAAGAAGCAGTGCATAGCCTGAGTGACATCGGCGGCGTGGATTGTGTTGTGGTAAGGGTTGTTGCTCCGGTAGCCTTGCTCGATTAAGGTGATCAGTTTGAAAACTTTCAATATGTCCAATTTGAAATACGTTATCAGCCCATAGACGTGAAAAAGATGAATACACAGCACTGGCAAGCATCGACCTGTACAGAACATGTATAATCATTAAATTAGGTAATATGTTAATTAAAACTTCAATATTTATGTATAAGAACATAATAAACATATTTCTAAATATATAAAATATTTATTCTGATTTCGTAAAATCCAAAAGTAACTCCTCTAACATATACATAATTATTAAAAATGTATAGTAATGATAGAATTTATTAACGCTTTTATATTGTTTTTTACTTTAATTTAAAGAAGAATATTTAATTTAAAAATTATATTAAGAACTAGACAATTTGTCAATGCGATATTTGCAAAAAGAAAGTGAAGAAAATTGTTTGCAAATAAAAAGAATATTTAAGATAAAAGAGTAAGTAAATCTTTTAAAGTCAATATAGGTAGTCTAAAATAAAACGCATTCATGAAATTGAAACGTCTAAATCCCTCACAACTTCGTATTGTCTGTTATTCACGGTTGCAACAGTGGGAACAGCCAGTAAGCTTAGATATTAAACTCACTTTACTATAGAATATTTATATATTTTAATAAAGAACATTAATTATAATAGAATTTATTAAATTATATACATTTTATCAAACTTAATAGGCAAACTGTGTTTTATATTTTGTGTTTATTTTTTTTTATTATTATTGGTTCTTCTGATATATCTGATATGAAAACTTATTTATTATATTTCATTTATTATTTTGACTAATATTAAATAATACTTGGAGGAGTATGAAATTTGGGATACTTCTTGTTTTATATGTAGAAGTGCAGAACGCTAATATTTTTCAATATTAATGCTTATTAAGTACATTAACTCAATAAATAAAATATTAAACATACTACCATGCATTTGATAATATAAATATACACTATTGTATTTATAAAGTGACATACGCGATGCAATAGCAACGATCGGTACACGAGATACAGTGAAGCTGAAAAAAATGTAATTTAATAATTCTAGACTTCACTGTTTTTGTGAAACCTGTAATTAACAAACGACTAAATTAAACTAATATTTAGTAGTTTCTTTTTTCCAAATTATTATTTTAAATTTGTTTTCATTGGCAATATTTATTTATATTTATTTGCACAAATTTATGCTTTAAACATAATAGGATTTTCCTTCTTGTTCAATGACCCTGTTTGGAAAGGAAAAGCCGTATAACCTTAACAAGGTTTTTTACCAATAACATCCATTATAAATAAGAGACTAAAAAGTTAAACAACATCCTTTGAAATTTTCAAATACTTAGAGATAACAATCAAAGGTTTTGGTTTTTAAAGTGATCCTATAACAGTTGAAGTGTTTTTATTTTAAAGTGAAAAATTATGTTTGTATATTAAATATATTTACGAAAATCGGTCAAGTCATCGACGGTGGCGTACCATTTTATTTTTTAAGTTGACGGTTGTCCCTATATCCCCTAATTGATCCTCTAAATATTAATTTTAGCTAGATACCTCCAAGCGATCTTGAGAATAATGGTCTTGACAGACGGATACATGAGACAGGCGGATAATAATGTGATCATATGAGAGTTTTGTTTTTCTTTTAAGGTAAGAAATTTTAAAAAGAACTTTAAGTGCCCAGAATAATAATACAGTATGAATCTATCATTATTTAAATTTTCATCTGGCTGTTTTTTTGAAACAAACTTTTTTATTGTATTAGAAACCTAATATACAATGATAACGGCTATAATTTATTTAGAAGAATGGTTCAACTGATGTAGAACCATAGAATGCCAAGAAAAGCATGCAAGTAAGGCGTCATTGAAGACGACCTTTCCCCGTCGGCCATGGCCATGACAACGGCTGGGAGAGAAATGTAATATTATTTGTGTTGGAGACTCCAAAATTCTAATTTCAATTATGATAAGTAGCATCCTCTTCTTCTTCATTCAAATGATCGGTACACTGTACTACCAAAACAGACTATTTCATGCTGGTCCTCTGCTATTACTGTCATCTATCAGATGCATATTGGCCAATTCGAGGTAGAAATTTAGCTAGAATTTAGTTGTTTTCGGATAAAAAGAGAGATTTAATACCATTATGGGCTATTTACTACAGCAGTGGCTTCTACCGAGTTTTTCCTTTTAAAATATAGGGTAAGATTTACTAAGCGGATCCGATTCAATCAGCCTCACTCTCGGAATTGTTTTTTTAAATATTTTTAAATGTATTTTTATAACAATTTTTATTTAAAAATGTAAAATTGATTCCTGTTGTATAATAAAAGCATATATTAAACCACGATTGGGTCGCTTGCAAGGCATATTTACAAATGTATCATAATTTTTAAAGACATTTATCAATAGTATGCCAATAAAGAAACTAATCGATTTAACTAAGGCGTATTCTACATTAGTACTCATTTAATATCTGCGCCAATTTAGTTCAATTAATTATCAGTAAGTGGTCTTAATTAGGCCTCCCACTGGTCTTAATCATTTATTACATATTAGGAAAGGATATAGGCACTAAATAGGATAGAGAACGCATTGCGAACGTAAGGGAGAACTGAAATGAGGTCATTGTATCTTCTTTGTAATACGAGCAACTAGAACCGCACCAACGGCCCAGCAGCGGGTGCAGGTGTGTAATGTAGTGTTTTTTTTTTAAATTAAACAAGTTGACGATTTGTTTCAAATATTTCATAATGAAGTACACTGTTGAAATGCAATAAAATCCTACGTCTAAACTGTTGAGGTATCTTAATTAATTTCTTTAGGTATGGGTTTGAAGAAATATTTTACCCTATATGCTGTTCCCGTAAAAAGAGCGCTGACGCTTCTAACCTGTATAATATAGCAAGCAGTTTATATTGGACATTAATTATATTTTACATGATCCTACTAGAATTAGTGAGGAGTCTCGTCACACAGATTAAAAAACTTGACTAGTCAAATGTAATACAATTCTTTAGAACACAATACTGATTGTGCCTAAAAAAATTATAGCAAAAATAAGTAAGAGAAAAATAATAATAGCAAATGGAATAAAAGAAATATATATTTTAAGTATATTATATTTTTCCTTTGTATGACAGATTTGAAGAATTAATAGATTAAACGATTTTATTATAATAACGACTATTTTCAATGTACAGTAATAATCTGATGTAGACATCGATTTTCTAAGCTACCGCAAATTGCATTGACCACGTTTCTAAAGTGCCTACTTAATACTCTAGAAAATATAAATATAAATATATATGTAAATATTCTAGAAAATTAATAAATACCTACCTCGTAAATATCTAACTTAAACATAATTATAATGAATGACCAATTGAAACTTTTACCATACATTTAGGAATTTATCATCAAATAATATTATTCTAAACAGAAGATTTTTTTAAAAGAAAAATTATAGAATTAAACAAACATTACCCCCGGAGACGGTTTCTAGGGTGAAGGCATTGAACCTCCACGTCACAGACTGTCGCAAGATGCACTGCAAAGAAGCATAAAGTTATTTATAATGTATTACTAAAATTAACAAAAAATTCAAAGCTGTACATAAATGCGCTCTAAAATATCGCACAGCTATTTTGCTAATATTAAAAAAATAAATCATACAAAATATACAGGTACAACATTACAACTTAGAAATAAAAAATAAATAATTTAGGTCTTTACTCTATCTAAATGAAATAATTATAATATAAGAATAGTTAAACTTAATTTAAAAGTTTGAAAATGTTATTCTATCAGAGATCACATACATTTTTTTTAGATATAACTAAAATTGATAATCAAAATTGATGTGATCAATTGATTGAATGATTCCATAAACGCTAGCATCGGCAAAGCTGTTATCATGTTTCGACTTTTTATTGTTATGAAAATAAGCTAAGAACCATTTACATTGTTCAAAAATTTTGGCTTAGTATGTGTAAACAAATAAATCACTGATTTTATGGGCATTACTTTAATTTAAGGAAATGTGACTTAAATAAAGATTATTTTCAGATATAATTAATAAATTAAATTTCAATACTGTTTACTAAACTCTTTATTTATTTTTATTTGGCTTTTGAAATCTTCGCGACTTCACATATTATCATAATCATGTTTGTTTTCGTTACAGCGAAAATAATAAATCCATATGTTATATATGCTATTCGGCCATGATATACTCATATATTACATTATTAATTTAAATCTGGTTAAAACTCGTCGGTTAGAATTATTAAAAGATTCATCAATGGAATTAATCATAACTAGAGAAAGAAGTCTGGGTAGGTTAGGATACTCTAGGTAGGGGTTTACTTAAATTGTTTATAGTAGGAACGTCGTATAATAATTTTTATTTATTATTGCTCAGTATTTTTTACATATTATATTACTTCTGCTGCTATGAATAATATAAGAATAAAGTGACCATCTTGCCTAATATATGTACTATATATTAGGCAAGATGGTCGTCATTATAAGTATATTATGTATGTCTGATCATTATATATAATATATACTTAATTACTTTGGCAACTTCATAAATGTTATGAATATTTTTATATTAATAAAATATATATTATTATTTCTATTTAAATGTCCTCCGTTCGGGAGCCAATATCATCGATATCATATGCGCATACGCATACCATAGGCAGCGTACGCGAATGCCCAGTGAATATTAACAAAATCCATTTAAATTTAAGTCGAGTATCGAAGTGTATTTGTGTTGTGAAGGATATATTGACCGTGACGGTACTGTTACGTTTTCCTTTTTGTCTTAAGAAGTAATGCCCATATTTCGACAAGGCTGTAAAAAACAAAGAATAATCGCACGACATGGTTATTTCGCAACGTAACGCGCGACGCTAAATAAATTCGGTTTGCAATGTTAAATGAGGCTTAACGACTTACGTTAACAAATATATACGAGCGGCATTATGCGTCAGTCAGTAGTCCACTTGCCTGCACTTGTCCAAGTTGCAGGTCATCCAGGAGTGCGGCTTCCGTACTCAGCGATCTGGTTAGGAGGCGCTTTTTACGTCGTTTGTGCATCGTCAGGAACCGGCCCGTGAAGAACTTGGATTTTGGTACAATTTCAGTCACCGCTTGGGTGACCACTATCGTCACCTCTTGAACTGGGGAATAAAAAACATCAAATAAGTTTCAGTTTTGTGAGAATTTCATTTAGTAATATATTTTTTTGTTCTTTTTTTTTAAATATTATTATTGTGAGGTTTCTTTAAAAGGCCTATACATTATGGCTGTGTGATGAGACATTATGATGTCACAATAAGCGATTCAATGATGTTACAATATGATAAAATTTATCAGAGTTAACGCTTTCAATCGATAGTATAAGCTTTGGTCACAAATGGCTCCGCCTGAAATATATTGTGTACCAACAATTCACAGTATGTAAGCAATGTTTTGTATTTTTAAATCAAGGTTGTCAAAATGTACAAGTACTAAGCGACCAGAAGCAGAAATGGCTAAGAACTAACGCGAAACAAGACAATATTTGAATGACAGAAGACGTTTTCTTCTACGTAAGTGTTAAAAATCTAAGAAAATCGATTATAAATGCCTGAACGTCACATTGGTATGTAACGTGCCACTCATATACGATAACTAAATTGCGTAATCGCTCCAACAATACTTAAACCTCGGTTTAGATTGCACGCGTCACTCTACAAGTCCAGAGGGAAACGTCGTATGATAAACGAGTATCCTATGAGACGTATCCGTATTCTTATGAGGCAACTATTTCTAAACTTAAAAACATTATATCTTTCTTTTTACAATATTTTTTTATTGTGTAACATTAGGGGCCTCCGCGCGGTTTCATCCTCTTGAAATATACGATATACAATAAAAAAAATCTAACTTGACTTTTTTGAAAAGTAGAAAGTTGGTTTCATAATAGTATGCACACGAACGTTGCGTAACTGCACATATCGCCTACTGAAACTTTACTATTCGTAAAGAAATTTTCATGAGTTCGAAGTTCGAAGAAAAAAACTAGAAATAAAGAAGACGAGGTAGTTTTAAGAAATTGCGAATTATGTTTTCCAATATCTTAGACATCAAGATATTGCAAGCCTCATTTTCAACAAACTCTACCTTTCGAGACCCTGAACAACTTTGAATATTTAAATTTTGCCGATGTGATGCGATTTGTAATGGCTGTTTGAAAATTTGTATTAATTCACATTATACAAACTTTTCTTACTCTACATGTCATATAGACATGATATGCTGACTAAATTTTAGATTCAGAGAAATTAATAGGCAATTTTGGTTACTAAAAAAAAAACGGGTCAAGCGCGAGTCGGACTCATTCACCGAGGTTTCCGCACTAATTCCAGGAATGTAGGTCAGGAGTCGGGTAAACGGGAAATATAACTTATAAAAGTTTATAAACTTTAAATAAGCTACAATTATATGTTTGTAATCATTATTTTCTATGAATTACCTATAAATTTTAACTTTCCCAATTTTTTATTTACATTGTAAGTGCTCACTTCGTGCCAAATTTGATAGATGTACGTCCACGGGGAACACTATATAGGTTGTAATCACGCGGCAACTTTCAGACTGAATGCAATAAAAACACGACATAAATGCTCGTATATTTTTCATTGCGTTGACTTAGCAGCTTAATATTTTCTGAGCTTCAAGAGACTGTGGACCTCAATATTTGATAATAATTTGAGTATCGAGATAAATGATCTTGGTAGACGGACGCCAAAGTGATCCTATAATGATTCCATTTTTTCCGAAAACGAAAACTTAAAATTTTTTTTTTCATTCGTCGTGGTGCGTCATGGGTGCTGGTCCTTGTCATTTTATTTTTAAATCTATGAACTGCTGTCTTAATTGTGACAACTAAAATGGTTTTGAAACAAATGTTTCTAGCAGAAAACAGCAACCGCTGAATCTTCCTTCCTCAATTAGTTTTTACATGTCTAAGGTTGTCTGTTATTGATTGAATTGAGCATTATAACCTGGAGCTTTCATGCTAACTTCGATCTCACGTCAAAACTATCAATAGCTCCAACTTATATAGTTGCCGGCGATGAGCATCAACAAGCACTCCAATAGTACATAGAAGTGAACAAGGGTGACTCAGTTCTAGCTAGCTAGCTCGATGACGCAGTTTGCAAAATAAATGTCTTTTGTGTCTGTCATAATACCTTTTACGTCTCAATTAATAATATTAACTGTAATTCAATTGTTTATTTAATTTGATCTTTAATATTAAAATTCTTGTTTTCAGTCGGTTTTTACCAGGTAAAACACGGCCGCTGTAATAATTATATTAAAAGTACATTAATATTAATTTCCATAGAATACCGTACCATTTTGTAATAATTTATTAATCGATACGCTATCAGTTTACGAGATCAGTATAATAATAATCCTGGATTGATATAGCTACAACACTACAGTTGGTGTTTATCATACCATGTTTACCGATCGTTGATAAAAAGCCAGTAAAAGCTTGTATAAATCGTACATACTAATGTCATCTATATCAGCTTGCTGGTGATAATCGGCTCTGTAGGGCTCGCCATCATTATAATTTACCCACCAAGATAAACCCAAATGTTGAAAAAATCTTTCTATATTTTTCATTCTCTGCAGTATTTATTGCTTATAATAATAAATACTTGTATTTTATTAATAAAGACTAAACGAGCAGCAATACGTTTTTCCACATCCTAATGCACCAGTGAATGAAGTGGTATAAACCACTTTCATATAATTATTATTTTCATTTTGGTACAACTTTTTGTTTAAAAAGCTTTTTTAAATTAGTATTTTATTATTGTCTAGTTAGAAATAAAAACAAATACGTTGTATGCATCATATTTAAATTAAACTGGACTACATAGAAAACTTTTCCAATCAGTCCTTTTGCATGCTATGTGTGCTGATAACATAAACTTATTAAATGCGTATGACTTTTAATAAAAGTTGACTAGTTCATCCCTAGTTGCCACAGCAGTAATTTCTAAAAACATCAGCTCATCAAAATGATACCAACACACTGGGATCCTAGGACCCCCCAGACCTATGTCTTTTTAGCAAAACTATAATTTTGAGGATTATAAGTCTAATATGTATCTAATAAAGACAGTATACACTTACTAACTTGAAAGTTACGGAAGTATACGTACCCTAGCCCGAGGTAGCGATAAATAAAGGTGGTATGATTGACCCATCGGATTTGTCTGGGAGTTGAAATACTCTCGTAAATAATATAAGTTAAATTAAGGTTCTTAAACATTATTCTTAAAAACATATTTAAATACGAGCGTTTCTACTTTAACGTAGGTAAGGGTGTACCTTTAGTTGGCGATAGTTAGTTAGTCTTTGTTTGGGGACCCTGGGATCTTAACGTAATAAGATCGTAATATGTAATAACATAAATTAACTTTAGTATAAAGTAGTAAGGTATTGCAATAATTTCGTATATTATATATTAATTTGTAACTTTTTAAACTTATATATTAATTTGTAACTTTTTAAACCCACTCGAAGCAGTGAAATGTTTATTTCTCCTTACCCTTATAAGATTATATTTCCATTTTCTTCGCTCTGGTGTCGAGGCAAAGCGCGGCGTTAAGTTCTGCCACTCAACACGCAATGTCTCCAGAATACGGCGGCAGAAAGTGGGGAACGGAGTGTCTTAACACTAGGTTCCCTGCTGCACACACTAGCTTGCTGTGTGCGGGATACAGTGTAATATACCTACTCCATCACAAAATAAAGTTGCTACATACTTTAAAGCTTTATTACAAATTGGGATAGTATAAACTACCAGCCAAATGATGCTTGTGCATATCGATCATGAGGTATGCTAATACCTCTTCCTTCCTACCTTCTATGCTACATAGAGTATTATAATATTTATAATTCAAGCACTAGAAGCGTCACCGCAACATATTTGGTGCCTCAGTACCGTGTATGTTTGTAGTGACAAAGTGACATAATTCTCCGTTTAGTATAATAATATAAAAAAAAATGTCGAAAGCGTGGTAGTGTGAGTAATTTTTCTTTTAATTTTTTTTCAGCTTCACGTTGTATTCCGCACGTGGCAGATTAGGCAGAGGGAACCTGGGAACCTAGTTTTAAGACACACCGTTCTCCATTAAGACACTTCCGTTCAATACTTTTCGCCGAATTCTGCTTGCTTTGCCTCGTAAATAGAGCGAGGAAATTAAAATATTAAATATATTATTCCCTCGACTGGGAATGGAATCTACAGCGGTCGCGTTTACAGGTTCAACGGCGGCCTCTATTTATATTGTAGGGGTATTGCACAAGTCTTATTATATTCTTTATAAATATAAATTGTTAACATGCTATATCAGCGCCCTGTATTTATTCGCTACAAATGCAATTGTGAAATTATGATCCATTAATGTTTTGTAGCGTATAAATAACCAAACCGATACCGTAACTCACAATATATATTTTTTTGAAAAATATTATTTCTAATGTATTGAAATTGAGTAGGTAAATTTTAATACCCTTCCATTGGCTTTATTCTCTTAAAAGGGTGTCAAAATATTTCTATGATCCCTTATACATTAATATAATTGATGATAATGATGAAAAATAATACTTTAATTAAAAAAAAACAATTCGAGTAATATTACTAAAGAAATTCGACAAATACTACATTTGCATTTATTTCCACCGTCAATGAAAAATGGTTCCAAAGTACCATACCTCACCAAGTGGTGAGGTACACCAGGTACTGTATCACCAGATTCCATACCTCATATAGTTCCTCTTCCAATGAAGATCTTTAGACAATTTTATTCAAAGCAATTCAATTCAATTTATTCAAGTAATTTCAGAGTTAAACATATAATTGGTTCATTATATTTTTAAAATCTTAATAAGATATTATATATCTGTTAAAAATATCACCATATAATTTTATGATGATCCGTTAGTTTCAGCTGAAAGTGTAAAAAGACTTTTGAATTTTAAATATTATGAAATAGAAGATATAAGATTATACATAGATTAATATAATAAAGTAATATAAGATGGCAAAATATTCACTTGTGATTTTATTAGCTATGCGTAGGCAGGTCTTGAACAGAAGTGGGACATATTCACATTCAAAATATATGAGTAGCGTAAATATCTAATTTCCACTTGAATCACAGTTTCATTTATAGACTGCAATAAAAAAAGAAATGAAATAATATATTACGTGTGGTTCGTGTCTATTAATATTGAGACAAGAGCAACATAAGCAGTCATATAATTGTGATTTTGATCTTTGTCACCTACGTCAAAAAATAACAAAAAAATTATACACTTTACTAGCTGCCCGCTCGCGGTTACACCCGCGTGAACTATGTTATTATTAATTTCTGTCTCCATGACTACGTCCTAGTGACGTCTATGCAAAATTTGAGAATCCTAGCATTTGTAGTAACGAAGTTTCATACAAACTTTCGACCCCAAAAACAACCCCTTAGAAGTCGAATATTGCAAATTCCCGTCTTAGCGAGCACCTACGTCCTATAAGTAACTCTTATGCAAAATTTGAGATTCCTAACACTTGTAGTTTCTGAGATTTCGTGATGAGTGAGTGACCTTTCGATTTTATATATATGTAGAATAGAAGATAGATAAGAGCATCTAAGTTACTGTAAATCTATCTATATAAAATATCATGTTCCAGAAATTATAAACAATTACAAAACACAAATACAAAAAAAAAAATTGAACTAAGAATTTGGGAATTTCTGTTTCAGACTCTCAATATTGAGATGTGAGAAGATAAGATACTATGCTTAAGCAAATTAATATTCAATAAATTTTATTTAATAAATGAAAACAGTTATTAAAGTAATTGACCTACTTTTCATAATTTAACTTCACGCCTTATTCTTAGTACCCCACTAACCACCAGTCAGAGAGAACGGAGCGCCAAACGCTACATACCTACATACCTCTTTCGTCTTGTCCACTGTCATCAATCTCATCATACATGCCCTTCGTCCGGGGCCCTCATGCTTTTTACATGATCTTCCTCCAGTAACTTCGATACTGTGTTTTCGAAGGTCAACCGAGGTCTCCCCACTACCTCTCTTACCACTCACTTTTCCGTCGTAAATATTTTTTGCCATTCTTTCATCACTCATTCGTTCGACGTGCCCAAACCAGCTGAGCACGTTCCTCTTCATTCTCACCGTGACATCCTCGCTTGTACCTGTTATTCTGTGTATCACCTACGCTCACTCCGCATACCGCATACGCCTACGAAAAGATGGCACCTCCACAGCATTCATCTTTCTTTCATTCTTCTTCTGTAATACCCACGTTTCGCTGCCGTATAATAGCGTCGGTACCAACACTGCATTATGTACGGCCAACCACCTCGTTCACTTGTTCTAATTATCTTACCATTCACACTGAAATTATATTCCGTTCGCTCTTCATTTCTTTCAAATACTAGAACCTTTGTCTTACTAGCATTCAGACTTAGACCATTATTTTCACACCCTCCTTTCAGACTGGTGACCAGTATTCTGATGATGGAATGAGCACTGCATCACCTACATTTCATAATTTAATGATCGATATTGTATTTATGACAATCATTAATAACAATCACGATTGGCCATTATTAAAAATGATTTAGCACTTTAGGACATCACAAAGAACCTACAATTATAGCAAGGTCAGTATCGTTACATTATCTGATAAGGGTACTAGAATCTTATAATCATATTAATATAATTGACATCTCAGAACTATAATACGAATTAATAAAAATATTATCACAATAATTACGCATTTGTAAAAATAATATACATAGATTTAATTTTGGACGTATCGTATTCTTACTCTCGGCCTTAGAACATGCTTGGTCTCGTATCGGAAATAGATATGCTTTAACTAATAAGTAAAAGGCGGTAATGTTTATATTTTTGATAATAATAAGAATATCAGGAGTCGTTGTATATATTAATAAAACGAAACGATTACACCATTAAAGTGTTAGTAACACTTTACTTTAGTTAATAACACTTTAGTGTTAGTTAGTTTAGTAATATATATATATATATATAATTATATATATATAATTATATATCTCCAACCTGATTGAAAACTATCTTTGATCAAGAAAATTAAATTGGAGAACAGTAGCCAGTTGGTATATTAACAATATAATCATTATCGAGCTATCAGTTTATCGGATATCGGAATCTACATTTAACAACGATTAACTATGAAGAATCGAGTTTCCAATTAAGTCATTTTTTTTTACGTACATATTATTGAATAATATATATATATATATATAAAATAGGTTCTTATTATACAAATTTATTTATACAAGTGTAATTTATTACCGGTTGCTTATGGACTGATTATTGATTTTGGCTTCAAATAATATCTGTATAAAGTTATACATGTTTCTTTTTTAAAATATATTTTTTTCAGCTTCACGCTGTCATACATGTAGCAGGGTAGGCAAAGGGAGTCTAGTGTCAAGACATTCCGCGTCCCACTTTCCGCTGAATTCTGAAGGCATTGGCGGAACTCAACGCCGCGCTTTCCCTCGACACGAGAGCGAAGAAATGAAAATATTAAATATTTAATTTCTTCGAGTGAGAATCGAACCCATAATCTTACTGTTACACGCTTGTGCCCCTGCAGAAATAAACGTCTGGCCTCAAAAAACTATCTTTAATTAAAATATAATTATTTTAGCTGTTATTTTTTATCGACACATTATATAGAAAACTATTAATCATGTTACATACATAAGCTATTTTAATTAAATTAATAATTATGTTTAGTTATTCTAAGCTAATAATGTAATGTATTGACGTGTGCTTGATATAATTATATTTATCAATTTGAAAACGGTTAAAGCTTGAACCTCAATAGTCATGTGTATATTTCATTCCCCCCCAGTGGAAATCGAACTCACAGCCATCGTCCTTATAGTCGCACGCTTGTGCCCCTGCGCTACGACTGCCTCGATATGACACTTAGTTTAAGCGAATTGTGTTTATTATATTTTGAATACACTTCCTTCTATCAGAGTATAGTTCCTCTTTTGCGTCTGTAGCTAGTACGGGTTATCGCAATAATTACACATATAAAATTAATCTTACTATAAATTATAAGTAATTTTATAAGACAATCGTATCAATAATAATTATGAAAATAAGTTAGAGTAATTTACATTCGACGTCGTCGGACTCGAAACCAATGTAAATATTCCAATTAAAATTTTCATTGGAATTCTATTGTACCATCCGTAATATTTATTTATATTATACAAAAGATGATTAAATAAATTTGCTTTAAACATATTATAAGATATGTAGTAGGTACGTATAGTATTGTCGTTTAATTTAGTTTATGTTTATTTCAAAGATAAGGTATACGCATTATCCATATTATAAATTCGAAAGTAACTCTGTCTGTCTGTCTTTTACGCAATCAGGATCAAACCGCTAATTTAATTGTGATAAAATACTCATATAGAGATAGATACTTGAGGGTCTCGGGATGAACGTAGGATACTTTTTTTCTCATATTTGTAATATTTTCGATATATACCCATATATTAAAATATTTATTAATTTGACATGCAATTTATTCCGCCATGTTAATAACAACCGTCGCGTTGCTAAGCAACGGTTTGTAAAGTTTGTTGTTAGAAAACGTCACCAAAAATGAGCTTGCTTAACGCATCTCTCTATTGAAAACTGAAAATAATTTCATAAATATATTTAATAAATATTCGTATAGTTCAAGCGGGCGTAGCCGCGTACGGGTCCACTAGTAGTAAATAAAGAAAGAAATATAAATAACACTAGTAGTAAATAAAGAAAGAAGTACGGGTCCACTAGTAGTAAATAAAGAAAGAAATATAAATATTTTGTGAATGAAAGAGTCGATCGGCAACGTATACTATAATTTTTGTAGAAGTTGATGTTCATCTATGACCGCCTAATGCGTACTACAGTCTCCATTACGTACATTAAGTATACCTAATAGAGTTATTATTTTCACTTCTATTGTTTAAGTATTGATAAATCTTGAAATATTTTGGTTTATAGGTAAATATTATGTGATATTTATGAAACTGGCGATGTCGCTACTACGCGTACATGAATCCTTTACTGGTCCTTAAAATGAAAAATTATGAAAAGAACCCGACAAACAATTTTAAATAGCTATTCAACGATACACCATTTGACATTATTATTTCATTTTGACAAAATGGCATCTGGTTGTCGCCGAGTTGTAATTTTAATATTGTCATGTCTTGATTGACGACCGCAAGGTTAAGACGAATCGATTGACGTAAAAATCATGAAAATGGATCAATTCGTTTGCTATAATTACAAGTCAATAAGAAACACATATATACATAACCGTATAGACTGATAAATACATTACCTCCATTTGTACCGCGCAACCGGGTACCAGCTACTAAGTAGCAAAGAAGCTGATGTGAGAAAAAAGTCAGCAGACTTTTTTGTTCTCGCTGATAATCTCGATCGATTTCAAATGTTTCTCGTTTTTTGTATACGTTTTAGAGCTTTTTTATCGGGGTTTTTAGTTATGAATTTTTCAGTAATGCACGTCATTACAACATCGAAATATTCAAATGTGATTAGAAGCTAAATAACAAGCTAATATAATATTTTAACCATTTTCCACATTTTCCCAACTATGATTATTTGTCTAAAAGTAGACATTTTTTTGTAAAAAAATATCTAATTAATTTATCGTTTATTTATTTCGAAATTGTATACTTAAAAATATTGAAAATGCATATAGTTACCCATGTCGTCGGAGTCGTCAGAAAGCACTGATGACCTGTCATCTATTTTCTGAAACAAAAAAAAACGCTATTAATAAGAAAATATGACTCCCGCAATAAACTAGAATTAGTTTATTTTTCTTGAAAAACAAAAATATATTGTATGAACGTAATGCGCATTTATGAAGATTTGTCCTATAAAACTAAATTTACTTTAGTTAAAAATAAACGATTGCTACTTTTAGAACGATGTGACACTGGCTGGTTAGCCAACTATAAGTGTTGGTATGCGTTGGACTTGAAAAAGCAATTTGTTTAAATTAAATATTGACTTGCGATATCGTAGTATACATTAAAATACAACGAAAAAATTTCACCTTAACAGAATATCTGTGAATAGTTGGCTTATATTGGCGGACGATACAGTCACTGCGAAAAAAGTTATTTAATTATAGTCATCGAAATGTCGGTTTTTGGACTCATAAAGTGTTAGATTGTGCAGTTTTAATTTTTTATGTAATCTCAGGAGAGGTCCAGTCGAAACGATTTGTTGTATGTCTGTCCGTCCGTATGACACAGGCGCTTTATTATGGTTTATCGCATATAATAGATCCCACATAAAATATGTAAAAAAACATATTATCGTTCTAACTTTTCTTTTTATATTTTTTTTATAATCTTATGTTTATTCGTTAGACAATAAATAACGTCCATTCATCCAGTCCATTTGAAACGTGTATCATTTTATCAATCAAATCTACGAGAGTATCGAAAAGGCAAGGCAGGCCTAACATTTCAGATATAGTTATTTTACATAACTACTGAGAATGTGGACGAATGAACTCTAAAATGAATTTCGTCAATAAAATAATAAGCCGATATCGTGATCAGAAAAGCCGAGAGTTACTACTTAAAACTAAGACAATTTCATCTTTCTGATGTTAGCAATCGGAATAAATACCAAAAACATCGCGTATAATTTAAATTACGAGTATTTTTCGTTGCCGTTTGAAAATCTCCTGGACTACAAATCAATAAGAAAACATATTCCGTTTGTTAAAAAAAACAAACCGACCTTAAACAATAACGCACGCACTAACTTTTATTTTATAAAAATATTTTGCGTCGCCGTGGAAGATTTTTATAAAGTACCTATAATCTATATGATATAACGATGTTCGGACGTTATTTTATTGTGAAATTTGAGGGCGAATTTACTTTAAAACAGTTTTAACACCTGAACGTCGTATATCGTATATTTTAAACGTCAACTTAACGCGATATATAGATAATAGATGTTATCGTCTGCCGCCCGCAGCCATTCGCGAATCCTAACTCCATACTCACTCTCCCGTATTTTAAACCTGTGATGGTATCACAAATTTCTATTTTATTATTTATAAAATTAGTTAGCCCTTCGTTTTTTGTAATTTCTTTCAACAAAACAAAATTTTCTTCTTTATAATATTAATTAGTAGTATAGATTATAAAATTTTATACTCTATACAATAATAGATAATAAAAAATGATGTTTTTTATGATCATTGAAAGTGCGCGGTTGGAGAGTGAAACGAACAGAGAGCAAAGCCTCCTATTATATACTATAATAAAACAATAAGAATTGTGTATTTGTACATTGAATATACCTATTTAAAAAAACACTGTAGGCGGGTCTAAAATACTAATAGAACATACATATATGATTTTTATTTTTTTTGTCTGTCTGTGTGTACACACACATCTTCTGAACTGTTTTATCCGATTTCCAAATTCCTTAATATGATGAGCATTTTCCAATGAGATATAAAAATTGAAGATCTGGAACATTTGATGAACAAACATAACAGTCCAGCTAAAGTATTAAAAAAAATGAAATGGTGTCTTAACAAAAGTTATTAAGCTGGAAGAGTATTTTGCAGTGACATATTGAAATTAAAGATCTGGCACATCTGAGTTCAGCTAAGCCATAAGAAATAATTAAATGCCGCCTTAGTGATGTTGAAGGTATTACACATTTTCCATTGACATGTTAAGATGAAAGAGGTGGAGTATCTGATGAAGAACTACAATTGCTCAGCTAAATTATAAGATACGAGAGGCTTCACCCGCTTACATTACGTTGGAGTTGAATTCATTGGAGTTTTTATATCTGAATGTAGCGAACTTATAGAGATAATAATTTTCTTAATTAAAAATTATAGGGTCTCATGATACTTATATTTTATTTGAAAGCACTAAGCTATTCAATTTATAGTATCTATTACATTTTAAATGAAAATATGTAGTTCAATATTTTTTAGAAATATCGAGTTATATTACAAGGGAATAAGTTAATATTACTTGGTTGTTTTTCGAACGTGACTATGTGTATGCTATTGGCCCTGTTGGCTTTTACAGCTACACCGGGTACACATAGTGGATACACTGTCCATGAAAAAATTGCAAGCACTACGTGTGTTGAGCGAATATCGACGGCGGGACTGGAACCTCGGTTTGCGGCCGTCGATCGGACTGGGTTTCTATCACTAGGTACAAAATAGTTGAGTTTCTCTATTCAACACGCTTTGTCCCAAAAATTACGCGAAAAGTGCAGAACGGAGTGGAAACACCTCTGTCTACCTTGCCATATGCGGGATGCAGGGTGACGTTAAAAACGACCCCCATACCATATATATAAGACACACACGAATAATATTGATTTATATCTTTGAATCTCCATACTCAAAAGGACGTTGATTTATTTATTTTAAAAAATACTAAATATTAAGGTATTATTGGAACTATTTATTATTTGGCATCCCAGATTAATTTAGATTCTTTCAAAATTCTATTACTATAATATTTACGTTTTCTTTAATTTCAAATTACCGAAAACAGCGATTGTATAAGGAAGTAATAAATGTACAAACGAGTATATGGAAGAAATGACCCGAATACTCAGCCAATTTATGGTTCAAATAATTATTCAGTCAAGTCATTGTTTATTTAGATATGTAGGGGTATTGCACAAGTCTTATTATATTCTTTATAAACACGCTGTATCAGCGCCCTGAATTTATTCGCTACAAATGCAATTGTGAAATTATTTACCACTATTGTTTTGTAGCGTATAAATAACCAAATATAACATACTAGCGGACGCGCGCAGCTTCGCCTGCTTATTTGCACCTTAGGCATCTTGCATTTTAGGGGTGAATGCTAATAAACCATGAAACACGTATTCAATGAAATATTTTTAAGAGTCTGAATTTACAATATTATAAAAATCGTGCCGATTTAATTTTTTTTCCATACAAACTTTCAACCCTTATTTCACGCCTTTAGGGTTAAAATTTTTCAAAATCCCTTCTTAGTGGATGTCCAGATTACGAAAGTAAATATCTGTCCAAATTTCACGTTTATACCATCAGTGTTTACGGCTGTGCGTGCGTCTTACCTCAGTCAGTGAGGACAAGTCCTTTTATATATATAAGAAGATAAGATAATAAAGGAGTTGAATATTAAGTCTCGTCTCATTAGCATCACCCCGATTCCATAGCCCACAGATACATCCTATATTTATCCTTATAATAAACACGTCACTGATTGGAGTCTGTACATGGAAGACATATCAGAAAAGCTATATGGCATATGTTAGTGTAATAGAACCCAAACAATAAAATGAAACGATGAAGGTACCTACCTAAATGTGGAATAGTTACCCCAAATGTGGAATACTATAAGCATTATATAAAAAAAACATTAACATGTATGTTAATGTTATTTTTTATGTTTATTATGCATAAGACACCTTGAAAACGTTGTATAAGATAAAAAGGACCACAAATTATTTGCAAAAATCACACCATCATCCATGGTACAAATGGTGGTCTTTGCTAATTAATTTTCTGTCTTATAAAGTGAAGATGTGGACACTTTTTTAAGCTTACTTTAATTTCTAATTAAGAAAATTATTAAGTCATCTGATACGTGAGAGAATCAATTATCGAATAGTCCATAATTGAATTTTCCAAAGAATTTAAACTGACATTCATGTTTTCATATTTACGAAAGTGATACAATCAAAGTCCACTAAAATCTACATAAGAGCATCTAAATTACCTGTTAGTGTACCTAGTAGTGTGTTAGTAGTATTTATGAAAGTAATACTGAGTATACTTTTTGTATAAAAAAAATAAATATTTTTTACACACCTTAGAAAGTTTAACATAATGTTACACTAATGCGGTTATTATCGTAGAAATTGTTTCTTGTATAACCATCTACATATTATATAAATGCAACCGTTATCTTTACCGATCTCAGGTATCCTTCACCTATATAAATGCCAGATCTTCTATACTTTTAAAGATGTATTACCAAGCAAGCTAGGAAGTCATTGATATTTTAATATTTTAGGACTACTAACACCGTAAAAATGCCCTTAACTAACCGTTTATTACAAAAAGAACAAAAACAAATATTACAAAAAAAAATCTGGCACAATTATTAATTATTTTAATGCACGTTTATGCCGCCACAAAGAAGAATCAAAAACATGCGAATCTCGATCGAAAATTGGTCGGAGTAATTGAAGATGGCTATTTGTAATATTATTCTTAATTTTTTTTTCTTTTTTCAACTTCACGCTGTATCCCGCATGTAGAAGAATAGACAGAGGTAGCGGAGTGTCATAACATTAAGGGACTCCATTTCATTAAAATATTAAATATTTCATTCCTCGAGTGGATCGTGAATAGAACCCCGCATGGTGCCGCGTTTATAGCCACACCCTTGTGCCCCTGCACCACGAATGACATCAATTTTTTTTTATTTGTTATTATATATTGAAATATATAATTTGCATTACTTAACAAAGAACTTACATATTAGTTGAAGTAAAACATTTAAACGTCACTTGATACTAGCTCTACAATAACAACTTAAGGTAGATCAGTTCCAATTGAGTTGAATAAATGTACCTACGTCGTGCGATGCGATGTTACTAGTTTTGCGTGACTATAACTTATATTTATGACTTATTTAAATTCATGAATATTTATTTTTAATCTTTGTTTTATAAAATTTGTAGTGCATTTTATATATAGGCGTTCGGTCGTGTTTTAGTTGAGAAATTGTTTGTTTTAGAATTACATACTTACTTACGTAAGAACGAAAGAAGGAACTATTTAAAATTTCGAATTAATTACTCGAATTATTTTTTAATTATATCTAAAAGTAATTAATTAAATTAATTCATTTTTCTCTTTTTTTATTAACTTTTCATTTTTATTATTACCTATCGAATATTTGTGGCTATCTATGTATATGTATATCCATACATATTTCAATGGAGTCACCCATGTACCATATTAATTCAAAGTCGTAAAATATTAAGAAAAATCATGATTAAATATATTTTACCTAAAATTGTTTCATATTTTATTATTATATGTAAGTACTACTCCAACTCTATCATGGAGACTAGCATAGAAGTGATTTAAAGTTTTTGATGGTATGTTGTTCTAAAAGAATTGTAAATTTGTATTTTCCTTTACTCTTTCTTATTTGGAGCTGCTGCAATGCAATGGCACAACATCTGACTGTAAACACAACAGTTGTAGGTCCAACTCCAGGTCGGTTTCTACTGGCACAATTTTCTGTACCAATATCGCTGCAGCTCAGCATTGAGTTCGACTCAACACAGTGACGGACAGTGTTGCACACCAGGTACAACATGAAGCTAATAAAAGTAATTATAAAAATATCAAATAGATGTCTAGAAAGACTTTAGTACATTAAATATACAATTTACATGCATATTATTTTATACATGCATATTGAATAATATTATGTTTAAAGCCTCATTATATTTAAATAACCATAGAACCATAGTAAGGCCTAATAATAAAATAAATAATGGGTTTTTTTTAAATAATTTGTAGACTTTTATTTCTATTTTTACCAATTTGACATGTTCATTTTGTTTTTTATATAATAATTCAATAATGTAGTCTGCTATGCTATGCAGTGCTAAAAATAATCTTATACTAATTTACTTTAAAAAAATAAATTTTACTTTACACTGACAATATTTTTTATTATTTAACATTAATATACTTCAAATATTGTAAATCTTATAGTGTTTATGTTTAATAATATCCTACTACTATAAAGAAGACAGATACATACTTGGACAAAAATAAATATAGTTTTCCATTACCATAGTCGTACAGCTGGGTTAAATTAAATAGGGTTTTAGCATAGAGGGATGGAATATTACAAATTTAAAAGATTAAAGATACAACAGTAGAAGTGCTTGTAGATGTAATTTCATACACTTGTAGTAAACACATTAATTTTTTTTAATAATGTATATATATAATAATATTTGTTACAAATGTTTTGAGGACTTTTAGTTTTCTACGGAATACAACTTTAAATATAATAATAAAATTGATCTTTACATAAAAAAAATACAATAAAATATTTATAAATAAAATAAACAAATATTTTTATATAATATGTGTATAAAGATGTATGCCACTTGATGATCAACATTCAGCAAGTCATTAATGACTATGTGAAACCAACTTTCACTCATGTCAAACAGCAGGTGAATATAAGTAAATAAGGCACAAATAATATGAAGTTACAATTAAAAATAGATATAAAGTAAATAACAAAATAAGGTAAACGTAAAATGTTCCTATTTGACAGATCAACACAACCATGTGTACTCCAATTAGAAGATATACATATAAACACAAAGGTTAGCTTGTGCATCATAATGCACGGCCTGCCGATAAGACTATGAGAAAGAGAAACAATAAATAGTACGATGAGCTCAATAAAACTAGCAATTATGTGAAAATTTGAAAGATAATCTTACCAGAGTGTCTTGATCTCCAAGTTCACGATAATAAGATTCACTGCTCCCTCTTCTGCTGCTTATACACATAGCTTTTCTTAGCATGCTGGAAAGCATCGTACAAAATCCACATTGTTGCATAGTTACTATCTTACGAAGCAAATAAACGATTGGAGTATAAGTTAGAAACTGCGGAAACCAGCAGCGAGATTTATTTCATTCACCACAAGAAAGCGCACTAGATTTCCGATACTCTACATTTTGAAACCATTGATGTGATCAGAATACTTTATAAAGCTAACGGCATCGTTTGTATGTCATTGTTTTTAACAAAATTAGGTTTTAGTTAAGATAAATCGGAACAGTTGTGATAGCACGCGGCAACCGAGATGATAGCTGGCGAATAACTACGGTTCTACATTTCTACATGCAGTCAGCTGCCGTACGGCACGACAACGAACGAGCTAAGTAGCATGAGCGCGCGCTACTCTCGTGCGACGGCGCAACGACACACTTTCGTTAGTCTAATATTATTTATTTAATCATTTATATGTAGTTATTTTTATGTTTAGAAAATAGAAAAAAATATTTAAGATGAATTAAATAAAAATAAAACGGATTTCACGGATAAATATAGTAAATAAGTTTTATACATAAAATTGTAATTCCAAATTATTTATTACTAATTAAATGTTTAGATTAATATATTATAAAATGGCTTTGTGTGCTGCTATTAATGAAATTTTATTTTCATAATTAAAAAAATTGAAATAATCCAATTATATAAAATTATGAAAATAAATATTTTTTTTATATATAGGATAATGATTGAGATTAAAATACATTGAAGTGTAAAAAAAAAAACTCATATGAATAAAATTTTTCCCTCATCTTTAAATTTTTTTTCATGTATTTGTAAATACAATATAAAACTACTACTAATAAAACAATAATTAAAGAAAAAAAAATTAAGACGAGAACCACTATTAAATGTCAATGTCATATAACAACTTTCATTTAACAAACTATAAGAATAAAAATATACTTATAGGGATTACAAATAAGTACATTTTATTACTAAAAAGATTAGTTTTACTTTATTTTTTAAGTAGTAACACAGAAATAAAAGTAATAATTGCTTTTGATTTATATACAACTTTGGTTCTATTTTTCTTAATAGATGGCTCTTTTCAGTTAACTAGTTATGCTAAGAGATGGCGTCGTTTCTATGGGCTCTACTGCGTCACTCACCAACTCCGTCCGTGAAAAGGTACAACTTTCGAAATATAGAGTAAGTAAGTAATTCATACTTCCTGAAACAGTAAAATTACCTATCTAAAGAAAAAAGAAGTTGATCTTTAAGTACAACCATTATTATTTTATAATATTCTCAATCGTAATTTGTCAAAATATACAAGTTGAGAAAATCGCATTTGAAGTTTATGGTTGTGAAAAATACCTATACTTCTACAACAAAGTTACGGAGTGGTTGATATAAAGCTAATCTGACGACATTTAACATCTATACTATCTATACTAATATAATAAAGCGGAAGAGTTTGTTTGTTTGTTTGTTTGTTTGTTTGTTTGTTTGTTTGTTTGAACGCTAAGATCTCTGGATCTACTGGTGCGATTTACTATGTTTTTGTTTTGTATGAAAGCTGCATTCTTCAGAAGTGCTATAGGCTATATAACATTACATTACACATATATACTAATAAATTAAAATACTTTCTAATTTGACATGCAATTTATTCTGCCATGTTAATAACAACCGTCGTCGCTACGCGACCGCGTTCGTTACCGCGTCATTTTGATGTTCATCCTTATGAAAATAAATATAATAGTCACTTTTAGCATTTCATCTAGATTGAAATTATATTTCTATAGAAATTATATTCTTATATTTCAAGCAGGCGTAGCCGCGTTCGGGTCCGCTAGTTTATAATATGACGCGACGGTTGTGGGTTCGATTCCCACTCAGGGAAGTTAAATATTTATTTAGCGGAGTTGAGTTCTGCCACTCAACTCACAATGCCTCCAGAATTCGGCAGAAAGTGGGGAACGCAGTGTCTTAACACTAAGTTCCCTCTGCCTACCCTGTTGTATGCGGGATACAGCGTGAAACTGATTATGATTATTATATTTTAGAAAGGTTTTGAGAAAAGAACAAATTAATTATAAGATAATATGACTTAGACAACTAATCATCACGGATATTTCTGTTAAGATATTCGAAAAGGATAAACTTCGTACGTTTGTTTAATATACGATAGATTTTTAAATTTGAAAATGTATGTATTCTAGCTAATTTATTACTCTGGAAACAAAATAAAAAAGACGATATAATAACAAATTTTATTTCACATCAGGACAAATTAAACATTAAAAAATGAACTTTGCAAAATGCATATAACAACACTTACTTAGTCATTTCATAAAATAACAATGCGAATTGTTTTATACAACTCTTACTTAGCATTTATACAACTAGACAACAACATAAACGGGTGGATTTTAAATTTCACCATTTTCAAATTTTCGATTTCAAAATTTCGTCCTCATAAATTATCCCTGATCTTCTTCCTCCTGGCATTAATCCCGGCTATTGCCAGGGTCTGCCCTGATATTAACATAAATTATTGTAATATTTTATTAATTGTAAACTGTAACATACAACGAAACTAAGTGCGAGGTAAACTTAAGAACGGGTTTAATCTCATACGTACTGTTACATAATATGTATTAGGTATATATAAATATATCAATTATTTTTAATTCTTAGCTCTATATTACACAATAAGCAAAATAGTGAACAATAAAATTAGTAAATACTTAACAAATATCAGAATCGCAATGAACTGGTCGTAAATTAATATTTACTGGAAAATGGTAGGAGAAATGCTCAGTATGTTATATTTGTTTGTTTCTTCGTTATGCCTATATAAACATTTATTTCGATTAGGGGATGTCTATAACGTTAGAAAAAAGTTTTATGGTTTCCCATTTGGTGGGTTGAAGAATTCCCAATGATGGTGATGAATTGTGCGGCTGTCGTTTAAGCCAAACATGATTAAACCTGCTATCAGTACAAGAAAAATAACCATTGCCATTTGTACATCCCTTTTATCTTCTGTTCCATTGATATACGACGTAAATAAATTAAAAATATTCCTAAATGTTCTGCTAATAGAAGTTTGGCAAACTCGAAGAAACTGTGCACCAGCTTCAGTAATTGAGGGCTCTTGAGCTTTTATTGGAGGCATACGTCTTGGCGAAGGTCTTAGTTTTCCATCATCAGAACTGGATTCGCTGTGTAAAACAGCAGGTTTTCTTTTCGATCGTCTAGGTGGTGGAGGTGTTGGGTGTTGTCCTTCCAGTTCGGTAAAATGCCGATCTCTAAATGGTCTAGGTTGTGTAGTTGTGGCTGTCGTAATGTCTTGCAGATAAGAGTACAGTAAAGGTGTTAAATCTGGGGGAGGGGGTCTCTGTGGTGGAGAAGTTTCGTCAATATTTTCATGTCGAGTAGAAGGTGGTGGTGGTGGTGATGCTTGTAATATAGTTTCAGTAACAGTACTCGCTTCAGTTTTGATTTGAGGTTGAGATATTTCTGTTTGAGTCTCTTCTTCTCTGCTTACTGGCCTCACAGGCTCACCTGACTCCGAAGCATGAAAGCCTGAAGGTATAATGTTCGTAGATATTTCAGCAAATTTTTTTACAATTTCGTCTATTACTGTCTGAGAGAAATCAATTCCGCTTACAGAAATATGCCCTGATTTTGAATCTAATTCGTTTACGTTTAAAGTCATGCCTTCAATATCAGACACAAGTATTTTAGTAGCTTGTAACTCAGAAACGTTGAGTCGTCCAACATCTAAGTCTTTTACATGAAGCCGTTGCGTAGTTAAACTGTCTAACTGTGCGTCTTTTTTAATATCTTCTGATCTTTCCTGAGCGAACTGATTATCTTGGGCTGTCGTAGTCTTAGTAGTCGTACTTGTAGTTTTGGCTTTTGGAAGTGGTGGGACATCTGGAACTCGAGAATCGTCTATATCTATATGTTGTACAGTCAATGATGCTTCTGTTAAAATTTCTTGTCTTTCATTTATTGGACTTGAAACTCTTTTTTCCACTAATATGACTGTTGGGGAAGATCTTCCAATACTTGATATTTTAGGATCTGATAGCTTTAATGATTTTTCAGATCTGGACGTAGTACGTGAAATCGGTCGTGGTTCAGAAGATTTTTCACGAAATTTACCTAAAATCGGTTCTTCATCAATAATATCTCGCAAAGAACTGGACATTGATATATCAAAATTTTCATCCATTCCTAATTCGAAATCTATGTCATCTGGCAGTGGATCAGTTTGTGTTGAAACCTCAATTTCCACCACTTCTTGTGATCCAAAACTTTGCGTATGTAATCCTTCCACAGAAGATACAATAAATGAATGAGATTGATGTGTTGAAGATTGATCACAGTCTTTTTTTCGTTTTGGTCCCCTAGGCGGTCTTGGAGGAGGAGGCAGAGGTCTATCTTTCATTTTTTTTACAACTTCACCAGATTGTAAAATTTTATGAACTTCTTCGTTACGAGGATCGTCAATTTCTACATATTGTGTGGTATCTCCATCTGTAGAATTTTTCGTGTAGCTATTTAATGTCATAAGGCTTGTTGAAGATTTTTTTCTCGGTGGGCGATTAGGCATAGATGTTTTACTTCCAGTAACTGTGTAGTATTTTCTTTCTGAGCTATTACTTTTACGTGCCCTCAAAGGTGGCGTTTTGCTCTTTGAACGTCTAGATATTTTACTTGGTAAATATTGCCCTTTATCAACAGTGGCGTATCCTGGACTTTCATGACGAATACTGCTTTCAACTTCCACATCTGCTTCATTTGTAGGTAATATTTGAGCATCAAGAATTAAAGATTCAGCACCATGGGATGTTCTATCGTCGTCACATAAAGATGTTGCTCTGGAGCTTCTTGAACGAGTACGTCTTGGGGGTAATGGACTATTTTCTGTCATCGCTATCTCTGCTACAGGTACTGTATACTCATGTTGAGTTCTATAGACAATAATCTGCAAAATTATAAAAAAAGTATAGATAATTTTTTAACATACATTTTTAATATTTTAATTTGTGTAACAAGGAAATAAGTGTTTTATAAAATGTGCTGAAACTATAGTTTTCGATTTATGGATATTGTATTCTCCTTCAGTCAAATAAGAAAATAAATAATTGTGTAGTTTCAGCGAGTGAGGCCGCGAGCGGGCCTCTAGTGTTATATATACATATATCTATAGTGTGTAGAGGTATACATCTGTAAATAATTATATATTATAATTTATAGTTAAACACAAACATTAATAAGTGTATTTTACTTATTTGAATTTAGCATCAATATCGCATGCATCGTATAATGCGCCGTTCTCGACTTCACCGATAACACAGTGTGAGAGAGTTCATTCGGGATAAAATTCAAGCTCTAAATTGGATTTTACTGTTTTTTAAAGTAAATAGGTATATTTTTATCAGGTGGTAATAAATATTAAAATCTTAAAATTATTTCATATTTATCAGCCTATATTTAAAGATTATATAATTATTTTCAACGTATTTACAATATTGGCGATATTGGCTGTTAAAAGATAATAATATATTATATTATTTAAAATTAACAATCAGTATTCATCATATATTCAGAATTGAATTAAACTGGGTCAACTATAAGATGACGGTGGTCGTCTAAAAATACAATTCGCTTTTCGTCCAAAAGTTAGATATCTGCTGGACAACTGCCAGTATCAGTGCGTATAATTCAACACACTGATTTAAAATAAAACTTCTATTCTTCAATACGAATACACTATTTCTAAATTATTTTAAAACATGTTTGTCATATTTTTATAATATTCTAAATATTGTTTTAGATAAATTTATTAACAAATGATAAAGGGAAAAATGTGTATTTTACGATTAGATTTTGGTTGTGATAGATGTGTTATGTTGATATATAATTTATTAAAGCACACCTACTTACATACTATAAAATATAATATGAAATATTTAATATTTTCATTTCCTACCTCTAGTAACGAAACAAAGCGCGGCGTTGAGCTCTGCCAATCTACATGCAATGCTTTCAGAATTCGGTGGAAAGTGGGGAACTGAAGTGTCTTAATTCTCAGGTTCCCTCTGCCTACACTGTTATGTGCGTGTGCGTGCGTGAAGTTAAAATATATTGTATGTACATTTATGTCATTTTATCAAATTTTTAATACTTACATCTTCAACTTGTTGAGGGGCTTGCCATGTTTCAGTTGAAGTAAAATTATTAACATCGCTTAGAGACGAATGTGCATTTTTGTGTAAAGTCTTTTTCTTCCTCTTTGGGGGCATCGGAAGTGTTTGAGATTGAATTAGTATACTGTCTGGGTATTCTATAACGTCATCATTTGCATATTCATGTATTGAATGAAGATCCGTAGGAGGTCTAATATCATGTGCTGATATATGTAAGTCGTTATCACAACAGTCTAAATCTTCGTTAACTTGTTTTTCAAAGTTAGTTAAAGGATCATCTGATAATCTTAAGTCTACCTCACTAAATTGCATACTTGCATTCATACTATCATCTATAAATTTTATCGATTCACAATCTTTTTTCTTTCGTTTAGCTCTTGACGGCCTTACTGGGGGAAATGTGTAATATCCGTCATCTCTTTCGTTTACATCTTCGGTTGAATAGGCCATATCTTGTTTGCTTTCAACAATTAATTCTGGGTCTTCATCCTCATCGTTAGCATAAACATTTTCACTGCTTATTCTCGTAACACTTCCCATATCAGCGAGAATATTTTTTGGAATATTAAATGCTTGTCGTATTTCATCACTTAAGTATTCTCGTACTTGAATATTTTCGTGAGAAATTCCTCTCGGTCGTACAAAAAATTCGTCGTTATTAATTTCGTTTATATGTGTGTATTCTTGCTTAGAAGGAGTGGCGGTGGATGATATTTCATTATAGTCAGGTTCGACTTCGTCTTCATTTGCATAGTCTTGTTCTAACTTGTCAAAGTCGTACGTAGTACTAAAATCTTGTCTCACGTCTACATTGTTGTTGTAATTGGCTTCTCTGTCAACAATTCCATATTCTCGAGGTTCTTCAGGACTGTCTGGTATGTAAGTAGAAGGCTCACCATGGTTTTTATCTCTCACTCTGGTAAATGTAAAAGTTGGAGGTGGTGTTTCTTCTCTGTTTAATGTAGGTGAAGATGATGTTTTTTCCATCTGAGATTTTTTCTTTCGACCGAATAATCTCGGATAGGTTTTAACCTCGAAATCAACACTAGCTACATTTTGTAAATCCGATGTTGACTCAGATTTGATGCTTTCAATTTTATTTTCTTTTTTTCTGCCGATACTGGGAAAGCTAATTTTAGGTCTTTCGGGCATTTTGAACTTTGGCAAATCCGGAATATTAAATTTTGGTCGTTCTGGAAAACTAAATTTTTTACGATCTTTCATAGATAGTTTTCCAGTCAAATTGATCGATTTAAATTTAGGCCTTTCAGGTAAACTAAATTTCCGTCTGTCTGGTAAAGTAAATTTAGGACGTTCTGGAAAGGAAATTTTGGTTCTTTCTGGCATTTTAAATTTAGGACGGTCGGGTAAACTAAATTGGTTATTTTTTAAGTTATTTAGTTTAGTTTTAAGCTTGCCAGCTTGAGATTTTAATTTGCATGTACCTTCTTTAATGCGTTGTTGTATTTTATTTTCAGTACTTTCTGAATTTTTACTTCGACTACTTCGTTTCAAGGGTAAATTTTCTAAAGCTGATGAATCAACTTGACTTGTACTAATTTCACATTCAGTCCTCGAAGCTGTAGAAGGAGTGTTAGTAAAAAAACGTTCTTCAATATCCTTTTGTAATATTTCTGCACTTATTAGCTCTTCACTCGTTTTTGTATCAATGTGTTCTCTGCCATTTATCTGCTCTTCTTCATCTGAAATATTTTGTAAATATTTGCGTTCTAAAGACGTTGTGCTTGATAATTCATCTTCGGTCTTAACCATGGTTGGTTTTTCATCAATACTCGGTGCCGTATATATTATATTTGGTGGTGGCTTTTCTATTATTTCATATTCATGATCACTGAAATAGATAGACAAATAAACTATAAACCACAGAAAAAATATTGTGAATAAAAAATATCGCTTCGACATGTTATTAATAGTTCGCAAGGCAATAAAATACTACATATCATTGCAGGAATAAAAATAAAATCGCTTTATGTATGATTAAAGTATGAAAGATATAATATATGTACATATTTATATAATTGCACCCACACATGTTTCTGAAGTCATAATTAGGCCAACGGTTGGCGCTCGTTTTAGCCACAGCAATCGCCGGGCAAAATACGATTATGTGATTTTAAAATTATTTTACTTATAGTATGTATATAATTAAAAATATGTAAAAAATAAGTAACAATTTCGTCTACTTTACCTTATATTTGAAATAATATTGTTAGCACGTGAAGTTGGCCTTGTACCGACAGGATTATTTCTTTCTGGTAATAATGAATCACATTGAAAAAATTGACAGGCACACCGTACTTCCGGCGTATACAATTGAACACTGCCTTCTCTCGTGGGTCTTACAGGTTTCTCTAAAGGGGTCCCTCCTTCGGAAGTCCATCGACGCAATTTACTCATAACTATCATGCACTTATACCCGAGGCATAGTTATTAAAAACAAACGAAACTATCCAGATGATCATTGTAAAATAAATTTCATTAAATTACATTTTAAACCGGTTAGCAAATGAACTAATTCCCTAGCGTGAAAGCAACTGGGAGCGCTGATCACTGATGACAATTTTAAAGAGCTTACCCGATGTGCAGGAAGACGTGCCGGACAGGTCTATATTTATCAGACGTACATAAGCAAGAGTTCGCTTTGCATTTGAAACGCGACCGTTATGTCATTGTTACGTAGGCTAGTGACAATAATAAAAAAAAAGCTTAGCAGGAAATTTTACCTGTTGGGTCGAGACCAATCTTTATCGGCGTCTGATTTTTTTCTTTCGATATTTATAGGACTAGGAGTTGGTGAAGTTTCTATGGGTATGGCAGTTGAATGGTCAATACTATTGTCATCATCTATTATCTCAGTAATGGTAATATTTGGTGAATCATTGTTGTGTCTTGTATCATCCTTTTGGTTTTGGAATATTTCTTCTACGTTTGCCTCTTCGGAATCCATTTCTTCATCTAGTAATGTAGCCTCTTTATTTACATCGTTCTTATGTAATTTTTCCATTATATATTCATCCGGTTTTAAAGATGTATTATCATCACCAACTAAACTTGGGTCTTGGGAAGCAATTGATTTTCGTTCCACAACACTATCATTTTCATTTGTGTTAAGTGAAAATTGTTGAGGTTTTTGTGTATCTGGGGTGTCTTCAATATCTTCATAAATATGTTCCTTTTTAGTTTTGGGTGGTGGTGTATCTATTGTCATAGTTTTACTCATTTCATCAGAGTCGCCTAATTTAATAGCACTAAATTTTTGTCGTCGAAGTGCTCCAGGTGAGTTTTTTAACTGTCGTATTTCTTGAATTTCTTCATTTTTTTTCCGTTTAGTCGTTGGTGACTTTTCATGATCACTTTTTTCTAGCTTATGCATTGTTTTATCTGCCAAATGTTTTATTTTATTAACTAGTGGATGACAACATTTAGTCTTTTCCCTTACTTCAGTTACCCCAATATATGGTTGCTCCGGTAAGCGTCGTTTTAAAATTCCTTTAGGTGAAACACTTTTTGATTTTTCTACTGGCGTTGTTAAATATTCACTGTTGTGACTAACAGACTGTGATATTTCGATATTTGATGGTTTGTTTATATCTTCATCAGAATCTAAAGATATTTCCTTAGAAAAATTTGGTATATGTATTCCTTCATCTTTTCCTTTTTCACTATGTTTACGACTACTACCCGGAGATGAGTTTAAATTAAGTATTTTTTGCACACCATGCTCAACAGGCGAATGAGTCCGAGATTTTGAAACGTCTCGCGACATACTTCTTCTTGGTGTTGTTTCTCTTATTATATCCTCTGCGGTTATGTCACCTTCTAGTGGTGTTTTTAGGAGATGAGTCCAAGGATAACCACCTGCCTCACGATCTCTTTTCAAATCTTCCCATTGATATGTTTTTAACGGCACTGGTGGATTTTTTTTTCGAGTATCTGGTGACAATTCAGATTCCATATGTTTAGATATAATTTTTTTAATATACTACTTATTTACGTTACGATGATAGGACAGATAACTTTCATAGTACCTTTCTTTATTATTTTATCCTATTTCCACCAAGACCCCGCAAAAGTAGTCGTTAAACTAAAAACACAACATTTCGTTTCAAGCTGAGCATCTGCTACTGAAAACACGATGTATTTGCGTGGGTTAGGGTGAAAATAGGTGTGAATAAGTTGTATATTACGATCACTTTCCTAGATTATTTTGGAATAGTTATGTGGGTTTACCTTGAAGCGTTTAGACAACATTAAACACATCTTTTCCTCACCATTACTTATATTTATTGTTTGTATTTACTTTGGGCACTGAACATGTATTCTGCATAAAAAAACTCTTTGTAATCGGTACAAAATCCCCGATCAACTGGTCGCCTCGTCGATGTCCGAGCGAGCGAGCTAAATATAAAATTGAGCATGAACTTATTTTTGGTAATCATTTCACGTCATCAACGAAAATTCAAGGTAGTATTTTTACTGTAAACTGTGGAAAATATAAGTTATATGTAATATTTATTCAGTTGACACGAACTTAGCTATTTTAGGAGTCTTCTTTTTCTAAATGAATACTCATTATGTAAGCAAAACTTATATGCTAAATGTTGAATTACGTCCAATTTCTTATACTATCTTAATAATTTTCGGGAGTCAAGTCTGTCAGTCAAATAAATTATTATTTGTTTATTATTTTTATCATAAGAATGCAAAATTTAATTAAATTACCCAAAGTAGAATTTACTAAATGTACATAATATTTCATAAGTAACTTTGATGGAGACTAAAATATTAATGTTTCGTCTGAGATATTTGGATAAAGAGACAGTTGAAATTAAGTTATGGCAATCTAAAGATACAAACGTTTACGCTTCCTTTTCGTTATATAAGTATTGCACGAAATTCACCGTGTGTGTTCAGAAATATTTTCTGGGGGTTGTATGTTTTTTTATTTTATTTTTGGGGGCATTTTCTATTAAAATAAAATTTCTGGAGTGGCAACCAGGCTATTTTGAGGTGGGAACGGCTCACACGGCTGCCCCCTTCCCACACCCATGAGGTTACCTACTTCCCTATAAATCTTATTCGTAGGTTACCTTAATTCTTAATTATTTTTATGTTCTGCAATAAAATTTTGATATTAGAAAAAGTTAAAAAATGTTAAAGTAAATAATTGATTGATATAAGCGGAATGATACTATTTTTTTTTTTTGCCAATGGAAATGGACACATTTATCAAATAAATCCAACTTCTGTGGATCCTAGTTATTTATTGATCAAAATAATGTATTGATTTAAGAATATTGTATTGATCAAATTATGTTCCTGTACGTAATTTTTATTAGAAGGTACATGAGGTCATCAACACCATTTCAAAGACTTAAACGTTTTAATTACCATTTATTATAACATGTAGACAGTTTTTCACAATAAAAAAAAATGAAAATTTTGATAGCTTAGGCAAAAAGATGTAGTGTTGAGAAATGTAAGTAACTATCGAAATTTTTCATTTCAAGTTTTTCTATTGAAACAGTAGTGTGAAACATATTAATATAACATCATAGGTATTTAGTTTACATTCTTATTTTAAATATTATTTTAATTAATTAAGTAATGTCACAATTAAATGTAAAATTAATGCAATTTTGTTATCCAAACATATCCATACTAATTATTTAACACAATTTTCTTTTCTTTACGTAACTTGAAGTTTATTGTAAGAAGTAGGTACTATATCAATCAAGTACTATAATAGACAAGTAAATAAAAAAACAGACTTGAAATATATAATGTGGAATAAAAAGGAAGGTTAGCGCGTAGTATTTCAAAATTTCTGTGAAATAAAACTAGACAAATGATCCAAATACGTTTAGTTTCAATATGAGTAAAGAAATTTTCAAATTCTTTTTTTATTATAATTTATATAGACTTGTGTCAAAATTTGTTGAAAAAACAAAACAATGATTTGGACGGATACAGTAGATTCGAGTATGGTTTAAATAATAATTCAAACTGCAATATCATCATAAAAATACTTTCTTACAACAAACTCCCAGTACTTTTAATACATTCAATTTCTCATTAAAGTAATGGCAGTGATTTGCAAATTTTACCAAATTCTATGTAGTTCTACTAAGACAATATTTAATACATTGATGCAGTGGTTACAGTTGAACTTACCTACAAATATATTATAAGTAGATAATATATTGTTTAATTCATCTTCTATACTTATTTCTCTTTTATTTAAACAAAATTCAAGAATTTTAATATATCTATCTATTGTGATATTTCACAATTCATTTATTACAAATTAAATGTTCATTGAAATCATATAAAGAAATGTGCTATATTTAACTTGTTGGCATTTATATAATTTAAGTTATTATTAATGACAGAATTATCTAGTAGGTAAATATGTTCTACTTTTTTAATATTTTAAATAGTAAATGCAAATGTACTTTTAGTAATTTCATTAAATAAATTCTATATTTTCATTATATTTGTTTGGAATATATTGAAAACCTAGATCATATTTAACGTAAGTAAGTACGTACATGAATAAAGCCTTCCACTACAATTAATATGCCGTAAAGCCGACTTGCTATTAATATTAAGTACTATCCATTTGTACATACTTACGGAGCAAAAGGGTCAATACACGGTCAATATTATGTAAACTTATCTTATAAGTTTGACTGAAACTTCAATATTGAAAATAGTAGTAAACATTTTTTATCAATTTATTGTTATTATTATTTAAATTGAGCGTGTATCAATCGCTTCGCGGCGCATGCGGTACAATAATCGTAAAATTATGGTAGGTAGTGGAATTGGAAATGCACAGAACCTACTATAGAATATAATAATAGCAGAGATATAGGATATTCTTATTATATATAGATACTTATTTTAATATAACAATTGAAAGCTGAAATACATCCATAGCTAATTATACAATATATTCTAACGAGTAAAATCTTATTGATTTTCATGAATTATTATTTCTTATATTAAGTACTTAGTGTACCTACTCATTGAATATAAGATAGATATATATCTTTTGTGAATGTTTAACACCATAAAATTAAGCTTTAAATTTTTTTTAATAGGTTGTCCATACATTATATTTCAAGAAAAGCCCACGTTATCTAATTTTACGTGGCACGCTAATATTGGAAGTCTTCAAGTAAAATATCACAAAATGAGTATATATCCTTAAATATAAGAATTGATCTTGGCATCTAATATATTAACGCGGGTAAATAATAATGTAGATATTCATAATGGAATAGTTTTTGACCGTAGTTAAGTTATAGCTTTAGAAAATATATTTTATTATTGTATAAATTTAATTAATAAATATGGAACGAAATGAATGAAAAAAAAAACAATATAAACAAAACAATTTCATTTAATAATATATATTTCATTTAATGATATCGAATGAGGGAAAATGAGCAAAAGCAACTATTTTTTACATAATATATACGAATAAGTGATTTTCAGAGGAACACACACCGCGGGGAAAAGGAGAGTGAAAATGCACACATTTAATTACAAATATTGAGTATTTTTTAACTCATTTACCCAAAACGACTTTAAATATACTATAATATTTTTATTATAAATAAATATTAAGTTAAATCGTTTCATAAATAGCAAATTTAAATGGAATATATATTAAACCATTAAGAGGAAACCATTAAATATTTTATTATTATAATACTCCAGATACTTACATTTATTAAAAAGGATTTTTTGTATTTCAATAACAATTTTTCGTAACAGTGAGTGAATGTGAAATAAAATACTTATCAACAGTATTTATTCTTCACATAGAAGAAATTTATTTTGAATTGTGTTTTTTTATTTATGCTTTTTGGATTTATGTAATATACAAATGAAATACGTACATACACGCTCACTGTCACTGAGGTTTCGAAAAGTAAATTGTATTAATTTGTAATGAATTTATTATAATTATAAAAATTAAATCTGCTTCACGCTGCTAGGGAACTTAGTGTTAAAACACTCCGTTTCCCTCTTCCGTTATTATAATTATGTTTGAAATAATTCCACATCATAAAATTGTTTAAGATATTATTTGTTCAGACATTAACATATTATTTTCATAGTTGAATACGAGTATAATCTTGATCAAATATCATTGCACTTATTCTAAAATGCTTAACGCAAAAAAATATTATTTCGAATTTGAATTTAATGTATGAGTAAGTCTTTTTTCATTTTATATTGCAAAATATTTCTCTATGACCACATGTACTAAAATTGTAGAGTTCCAATTTGATTAAATCCACCACACCAGAGACCGTCTACAGTAAAACTGAAATGACAAACACCTATGTTGTTACAATTGTCAATTATCAGTTCAGTTTTACAGTAGACTATCTATATACTAGTTAAATAGGACGTTTATTCTGACAATTAATCCCTTGGTGGAGGTCCGGGTGCAGAAGCGTCATGGAAATGGCTTCGGATCTGTAATTTTATTAATAATTTTCTATACTTTTAAAATTAAAATTAATATAATACACCAGTTTGGTGTAAATATAATTGTGTATATTAAAAACGTTATCAATGCTAACTAAGAGTAGTGACTCTTCCAAACTTTCCGTCGAATTTTTAAGGCCCAAAAGAATTAATGTTACACGGAGAGTTTTTTACCCTTTCGCGTGTGTATACAGAGTGTTTTGTCAGCACCACTTTAAATGAAACCAGCGTTAACTACTCTATAAAAGCATATTACAATAAAAAAATTTTTTCCCAAAAATGAAAAAGTTACATAAACATTAAACTTACACCTATATAATCAGCCATTTGTAGAACGATCGCTACGAGGTCCCTATGTTCAAATAAGTCGTCTGGTAGTGGAGGGTACGCACGAGGAAGGTTTGTCCTCGCGCGGAAACTTCGATGCATTCTCAAAACACTTTCGCAAAAAACATATCTTAAAACCATGAGCCTTAAAAATTCGTCTCCTAAAAAAGGGTAGTACATAGGATCTGAAAGATAAATTATTATTATATTAAATAGCAAGTAAATTACTAATGTAGATATAAGTAGTGGCCATAATTTCGCTTAGATCACGGCTTTTCCCGTTTATCATGTTTTTGATACCTAATATGTACAAAACTTTCGTATTTATAAAGTGACATAGGTACCACGTTGCTACGGCAACGCGAATTATAATAATACGCATCAACGGGTTCTCTAATCGCATATTTCCATTATTAAATTTTTATACATCAATGGAAAATGCCTGACTCGTTGAACATCTTACACTTCAACAGCATTTAATTATTTCTTATAGTTAAAACTTTTGTGTTGTTTAATCAGATGTTCCAGATCTTCTATTTATACATGCTGAATAACTTTTGCTAAGACGGCATTTCATTATTTCTTATAGTTTAGCTGGACTGTTATTGCTGTTCATCAGATATTCCAGATCTTTAAAATTTATATTTCAGTGGAAAATAACTCGTGTTTGTTAACTGCACTGCTATGGTTGTTCATTAGTCGTTCCAGATATCCAATATTTATACGTCATTGCAAAATGCTTCGAAAAATGTTCGTAATTATTTCTTATAATTTAGGCACTACCGCTCTATATCAGGTTTAGAAGTCTTCAAAATCAAATAACCTAGATCCTTCCCATATCTAATAGCTATAAAAATAAAAAGGTTCATTTAAATCGATCTTGTAGGTATTATATGCGTATGCAAGATAACAATTAGATTATAATCATACAATTATATTTTTTTTTCCTTCATGCTGTATCCCGCACATAGCAGGATAGGCAAAAAGAACCTGAAAACCTAGAGTTAAGAAACTCTGTTCCTCAGTTTCTGCCGAATTCCAGAGGCATTGTATATTGACTGGTGGAACTCTACCGCGCTTTATCTCTACCAGAGCGAGTAAATGAAAATACTAAATATTTCATTTCCTCGAATGGGAATGGAATCCACAACCTGTCGCATTTACAGTCGCAACTTTTTGGTTTCACGACTGGCCTATAATATATGGATAAAATATTATTTTATTATAGTACAGATGAACTACTTTTTTGCCATAATAATTGATAAAATGGAAATAAAGCATGCACACATAATATTTAGGTAATATATAAGATAATAAATAACTTACCCAGCCGTATTCTCATTAATAATCTAGTTGCTTCAACCATAAACCGATCTCGAAGGTGTACACAGCTCTCCCAAATTGATATACTTACTGTAAAGACGTCACAGGCATTGCAAAGTCCAGCTATAGGGTTATGCAAAAAAAGGGTAAAGAGATTTCCTTGATTTCTTCGATCTGTTGGGAAATTAGTATATAGTTAGAATTGGCGGTATTGATTTTTTTTTTGTCAGCGTAGAGCGAAAAACATACAATCGTCCCTCGTGACTAAACAAAGGCACTACTGACTAGAACACGTCAGGCAAAGTTTGTCGGTGGTTGACGGAAACAGCTGTGTGCTCACGAATGCGTGAATGTACCTGCATTCCGTGAAATCACCGTAGCTCTCATTACCCTGTCTTGCCCTATATTTTAAAACTCTTTTAATAGGACTGATATTGGTGCCTAATTATTGAATACTTTGGAAAATGAAAAGCTTCTAACTCTGAACTAAGTGGTTAAAATTTTTCTATGTTCAAAATTGGACATAGATAAGAAAATACTTAAAAGCTCAAAGCTAGTTGTCACCCTAATCTTTATCAAGTATTTAGAATTCTGTTAACAGTGACATCTGTTATTTCCTTATATATTTTACTAATCCCACCCTAGATGGCGCTTTCTTATGTGTGGTATGTCGTGGGGTATAGTATGGTGTCAAAAATTTTAAATTTGTAATTTATAAAAAAAGATTCTATATTTATATATTTAAGATATATATATATCTATATATTTATATATTTATTTAATTTTATTACTTACCACTTAATGATACGGGTAGTGATAGTGGTGACATTAGAACAACAAGAGGTTGTCCAAATATCTTTGGTATATGTTGAAAAGCATAAGAATTATCAGAATCGACGATAATAAATAGAGGTCTTCTTGTGAAAGGATGTAAGTCCCCAGGATATAAGATATGCTTATCTTTGTATTTATTTATATTGGTTTTAGTTTCCCTGTTGTACTCTCTATAAATATCAGATTTTGAGGTAGTAATTAGCCCTCCTATGTCATAACTGTCTGAAATAAAAAAAAGTTATGTAAAACCAATCGATGAAATAATCAATTTATATAAAATGGATATTTCCAATAAACGTATATAAATATATACTATACGCATTACTTAAAGCTACTTACAGTCTTCAGGATGAGTGTTCTGCTGAGGATGGTGACCATCAGCAGAGATATAAATAAGAAGAGCACAATTAGGAGGTAAATCGTTGCAACTGCTTGCCAAATATATTAACACTTGACGAGCAGACGGCTTAAATAGTAGATATTTGTGGGGATTTAAACTCCTGGAGTCATTCTCTACACCTGCTAAAAATTTTAATCTATAACATATATCTATATATTTTCACATTCGTGAATCTGAAATTCTGTATTAAGCATACACACATGTTATCTATAATAATTTATTTCGCCAGATACGCTTCGTTCTTTCGCAATAGCATCAACGAAATTAAAATAAAATATGTTAATAACGTACATTTCTAAGAACAGTATACCTAAATACTTTTATTAATAACTTTTTAAGAAAGACAACTATAGTTTATTACAATCTATATTACAGTAAAATTTTTGGAGTTTGCATAAAAAAATATATAATGGAGTAAACTCTGATGATACCTGGTGGTCGGCTTGTGGCATTTTTAGATGCCTCACCCAACCCTGATCTATTTTGTGGAGAGTCTCCGGATGGATCTCTTATTGGAACTTCGATTTCCCACTCAAGATTTTGTACCATTCTAAACATATCTATAGTTAATTCTGAGAATTTTACGAGTTGTGTACCACTTCCTATAATTAATGCATCATGTAAAACCAGACTCATTTGTGCATTTCGTTCTATTGTTGGTATTGATGTTTGATTTAATCTTCCACTTAAAAAGGTAAAAATATGAGTAAAATGTATTTAGGACTAAGGATAACATTACTATCATTTTTATTAATTATAGAGCCAACTTACCTTATGGTAACGACTCTATTTTTATTATCCGAATCAACAATTGTAATCCCTGGTTCCGCAATTAGAAAGGCTCTTACTTCTTCCAATACATTTATCCACTCAATTTGATCATTTGGATCGTATGCGTTCCCATAAGCAATAATTTGCTGATCCAACTCTGAGAGCAGTTCATCAATTGTAATTGGTTGTTGTAAGAGTATAGCAACCACAATAAATCTGGCATAATATCGTAGTTTTTTAACCATCAGTTCACATTTTGCTTCCTTACTCGCTAAGGTATAATATCGTCTTCCACGAATCGCCGAGTAAAATGAAAATGCTTCAACCAAGTACGTCGTATCACTTGTGCGTAAGCTGGAAACAATTATAATTTTATATGTTTTCCATTACAGCCAGTGCAAGTTTACAGGCAAGGCCATTTTTTGTGTCATAATAAATGGACCAGTCTCAAATTTAAAAAAAATATATTTTTTTAACTTTGACTTCTGTAAGAAAAGGAGGTTATCATTTTTTCAAAATTATAAAATCTTTGTAAAATTATTTTTCACTTTTCAGTTCATTGTTAGTAGTCGGTTTTTCTTTTTGTTAAAAAATAATTTATTTATCATTACACTAACAATTACACATAATTAATAAATTTGTAAATGTATATGATAAGTATAGTAATAAATTTAGTTTATTTATTTAAAATAGGTAATTTCATATTAATATTTATTTAAATATAAATGTCTAAGCATAAATAGGTGAATTGATTTATTTATATTGTAAAGAGTAGTTACCTAGTAGGTATCTACATACGTAATAAATTCAAGTAAAAAAATCCAGAAACATGAAGATATAATTATGAAAGTCTTAGCTCCAAAAAGAGATCCTCTTTTTAATGTGCATTCTACTATTGCGTAATATTGTCTCTTTACCGTACATTCTCCTTTGTGTGTTTTCCATTCAACGTGACATTGGCGAAGTGATTAGTGCTGAACTGGCACGCTCGGATCGCCATAATTAAAGAATAACAACAATAATTATAAAAGACTCACTAAAAATGATAATAGAGCTGTCCTATTTTGGATGCTATTTCGCCAATTTGCCATCGCTTCAATCCATATCGAGTGTCAAGTGTGGAACGATGCTGTTGTTGGAACTTCCATAATTTTGAATATATATCAAAAGTGCGTCCAAAATGCGCTTGCCACTGCTTATGGCCATAGGATGGAAGTTCTCTGTAAAAACATATTTACTCATAGAAAAGTTTTAGAGGCTGATGCACTAGTATCATTTTTTTTAGCTTTTGTTTTGTCCCCAGCTGATACAAAGGCAATAACGGAGATAACGGAGAAAAAGATAACGGAGCGCCAAACGTTAGTCTCGGCATTATAAATTGTATAACGAGATTAACGATCTCTCTCTCTCTCTCATACAGAATGTAATGCGATCGACAAATCAACGGTTGTCTATGCGTAGAAGTACCTATCCATTTCACCCATATATATGTTAGCCGATTTTCAGTGGTTCGGCAGACATTTGTGAATTTGTGATTTTTTGGATAAAAACGGATTCTTCGAACAAATCGACTGCTGATTGATCGAAGAATCCGTTTTTTTCCAAATTTCGATTTTACTTTCGATTTGGAAGTAGACAATTCTCGTAATAAGAATAACAATTTTTTACTATTTCGTGATTTTAGTAAATTTTTTAACATGTTGAGCTGCGCCTATGAAACGTTTAGAGATTATTCTATAGTAATACTAGTAGTTTTTAAAATTATTTCTGGAAAAAAATCTTTCCAAGATTTATAAGCCGATAGTTTTGAAATATTGCATTATACAAAAGGTCGTCGAAAATTGAGGAAAATGGAGGCCGTCCTGGCGCAGCGGCACAAGGTTGTGACTGTAATGCGACGGTTGTGGGTTGAGGAAGTGAAATATTTATTTACGTTTATATTTCCATTTCTTTTCTCTGGTGTCGAGGCAAAGCGCGGCGTTGAATTCTGCCCCTCAATACCTCCAGAATTCGGCAGAAAGTGTAGAAAGGAGTGTCTTAACATTGGGTTCCCTCTGCCTACCCTGCTGTGTGCGGGATATAGCGTAAAGCTGCATTATACAAAAGGCTTACTATTGAGCTATATTGAGAAAAACGAGGTCAACAGTCGGGCTGTGTTTGCCAATTTTCTTCAAAAATCCGATTTTTCTCAAAAAGTTACAAAAACTGAAGTATCTGCCGAATCACTGAAAATCAGCGAACATACATGGAAATGAAATGATAAATACTTAGGTCCTCTATCTATAGACAATCGTCGATCCGTCGATCGCGTATACAATATGTATGTCGTTTTATATCAGTACTGTAAAAAAATTGGAAATATATTTCAAAGATTTTAATAAAATATGTCTGTAAAGATACACTCACCTCAATCCATTAAATAATTGTTTTGATTTTTCCAGTAAGTGACAGAACTCTATAATTATTTTTCGTTCATTCTCAGTAACAGTGGTCATTATTGTAGGTGAACAAGGCAAATATATAATAAATATAGTTTTAAATCTTAATAAATAAATATAATCTTAAAAGAAAAAAATGTTATTTTATTTTAATCTCGTCGTTACTTAAGCAAACTCCTTAAAAAGAAGGTTGCACGGAATCTCCCCATTCAAAGACTCTTTCAACTTTCTTAACAAATTAAATTTATTTAGTAGATCATTTGGTGGATCATTATTAGCAGACGTGGACGATGATGGCTCAGTAGATATATCAAAATGATTTAAGTAAGATTCAGATTTGTTTATTAAACTGTGAAGATTTTTAGAGCGTGTTTTATCTGAACAATTTCCAGTTGGGTTAGGTGGTTTGCAGGGTGACGGATCACCTTGTACGTATCCGTCATTAAATTCATCAGTCCATATTTTATTTTGCTTACATAATTTGGGTCGCTCATTCTTTTTCATATATATTTCTGTTTTAGTATGTTGGGTGTCGTTATTATATGTTATTAATAATATTTTTTTTTCTTTGACATCAGTATCATTGCTTGTAGCTTTTTCATTACAAACATCTTCCTTCCGGCAGCTCTCGGCAGAACACTTTAAAAATTGCTTATTGATTTGTTCCTCTAAGTTATCCTCTTTTAAATAATCCAATTTATATTTCTTACAAAGCAAATAATCTATCCAAATATGTCCGTCACCTTTTTTACTTTGACTTTTGGCTTTGGCTTTGTCTTTAACTGATGGATCCTGATAATATTTTGGCCATTCACTTGCAACAATTATATTGATATCTTCATCGCTACTGTAATCTGAAGTTGGCGACGCTGAAAAAAAAGTGCCTTTAAATTTTTAAGCTTGTACAATATCGTTATTATTGATTCACACAGTTATTGAAACGCTTTTAAGGTAAACAAAGTTATTTTAGACAGTTTTCCGGCGTATTTATTACATGCTTCCTTCAGAGATAGAATAATTTATTGGTATTCAAAGTTCAATAAGTAAAATGTTACTAGAAACTTTAAGTTAGTTAGTTCACTTAGTCGTCTTAAAACTTATATATAACTCATAATATAATTTATTTTCAAATTATAATAAGAAATTAATGATAAACTCAAGTATAAAGATGATTTGTTCTCAAATATTATTGAGAACAATAGAATGGATATTATTGAGAACAATGTGGACGCGCGCAGCTTCGCCTGCTTATTTGCACCCTTAGGGGTGAGTTCTAAAAAACCCAGGCACACGTGTTCAATGAAATATTTTTGAAATATTTATCTGTCTGTTTTGTTTGTCTGTTTGTCCGAGCTAACACCTGAACCGATTCTTATGGGACTAGTAGAGGAGGAGAGGGTTTGTGGAGCAATATATCTATTTTTAACAGTATCTATAGATTTAAACTAATTAATATGTTTTCTCTAAATATACTTAAATTAGAGGGCGCGCGCAGCTTCGCGTGCTTATTTGCACCGTTAGGGGTGAACTCTAATAAACCATGAAACACGTGTGCAATGAAATATTTTTAAGAGTCTCAATTTCAAATTTTATAAAAATCGGTGGCGATTTAAAGATTTTTCCATACAAACTTTCAACCCCTTATTTGCACCCTAGGGGTGTTTTTTTTGTTGAATTGTCAACAAGATAAAAACAATATTTATTCTTTAAAAAAAATCTTAAATATCATACAGTTTAATATCAATGGGATGCGGGTTACTCACGTGCGGTCATTTGATCTCGATGCGAGGAGGCTATCGATGTAAATGGTTGTGGGTTCGTTTTTTATTGGGAAATCAACGATTTAATATTTTTACTCCCTCGTTCTGGCAATGATTGTAAAGACTAATGAAAAAAGTGCGGCGTTTAGTTCTGCCACTCAACACGCAAATCCTCAATAATTTATGATTATGACTCAGTAATAAATCTTATCTTATCACACACATGGGTAACGAAAATGTCTTGATCGGGAGCAAAGTGTCTTAACACAAGTGTCCTAGGTTCCCTTTGCTACTGCTATATATATATATATATATATATATATATACT
>JAKRZM010000062.1:237162-250622 GCA_036379175.1 Heliconius cydno galanthus | reverse complement strand
ACAAACAAACAAACAAACAAACAAACAAACAAACAAACAAACAAACAAACTCTTCCGCTTTATTATATTAGTATAGATTTGGTAAAAGGGAGGTTAAGATTTTCCGTCTCCGTTGTTGATGTTGTTAGATGTTGTTTATTCCTAACTAAAGAAAACTGTTTTTCCTTACAATGTTTATATCGATATACACATATTGGTAGTACCAATTTGATACACAAAATAGACTCGTATACTCGTAACTACTAAGTTACATTTATATACATAGTTCGTATGCCTTCAGGCTACGTGTCTAATACTGCAATATAATAAATATATTATGTTACGATCCTGGATATCACATTTTAATATGTAAATGTAAACTAAAAATAATAATAAATAATATTGATAAATGCTTTATTATCTATCAAAACATTATAAAATAAAGTTTGATAAGTTAACAGACAACTCTTAGGTATTCTATGTAAATGAGAGACATCTGTAGATCTGATATAAGAAAATATCAAAATATATTTTATTACAGTATACAGATTTACTCCTAAATGCACTATTTTTACAGTTTGCCAGTTTGGCAGTTTGCCTTTTTTATTTAGACATTTAAAAGTGAAATACTTGAGTCAAAAATAAAATATTATTATAAAAGTTTAGGTAAGAACACATTGATACACCCCTGTAATTGCCATTTCGAAAACACCGTAGCTTCAATCACTAGCTTATTCCATTCGTATGTCGTACCGCCAGTTTAACTAGAGCTCTGCCACCATTGTTTATAACATCGAACTGTACGTTAATTAAAGTTCCATTAAAAGCAGGATTAAAATATAATGTGTCCGGGTCTTCATTATATTTTACCGGATGAAATTTGCTTGTTCTGTCAACAAAAGCGGGATTTAATCAGTCATAGGATGGCTTCCTTAAGAGGTAAATGGCTTCCTATTTCCATGACCATTTACACTTTAATATTTTGGTTGTTACTATACTAATATTATAAAGCAGAAAAGTTTGTTTGTTTATTTAGTCTCGGGAGTGCTATAGGTTATATAATAAATAACATTACGATGTAATTTATAGTTAGCCTTAAATAATGAAATAACAATAATTATGAACGCCAATAAATTACTTTAACCGAGAACGCGTACTACAAAATTACTTATTCAATGCCATTATTTTTAACAAAAGTCCGCGACATCTTTCATAAATAAGGAATTTCATGACAAAAAAATTTTGAAAATTGGTATTGGTATTGAAAATAGGTGATATTTGACCGTTTATTATTTGACATACAAAGTAAAGTTATTCCATCATTAAGGATATTTTATAAAGATAGGTTAGGCTTCTATAGCATGTAGTTTAGACATATAGTTTTTGAGAAAATACAAAACTAAAATAATTCAATTCGAGCTCTGCTTACGCGAGATGCGTCAGCACTGTGCCAGTATGTCCACGAACTTTTTACTAGATATTACTGTGCCGAAATAAGCGCATAGCTGAAACGCGCTATTGAAGTCTTGCGGTAATGCGTAAAAATTGAATGATTCTAAATGAAATATTTTTTTAAATAAAGTGTTTTCAGGTGGGCAAAACCGCGAGCGGGTCGCTACTGTTGATATAAATGATATAACATTTTAGCATTACTAACTAACATAGGCTCAAATAAAATCAAATTAAATCAGCTTCATGCTGTATCCCACACAAAGCAGGGTAGGCAGAGAGAACATAGTGTTGAGACACTCCGTTGCCCACTTTCCGCCGAATTCTAGAGTCATTGCCATTTGAGTGGCGGAACTCAACGCTTTTGTCTCTATATCAGAGCGAAGAAATGGAAATATAGATTAAAGTAAATATTTCGTTTCCTCAAGTGGGGATCGAACCCACAACCATCGCGTTACAGTCACACCCTTGCCTCCCTGCGCCACGACGCACTATGGACAATGTTAGAACAACGGTAGATCATAATTCATTTTTACAAAGTCGTCCCTGATGCACTATTTTGTTTTTTTTATTAGATTAAGAGTGGAACTTTAATGTTATGAATTATTTTTCGTGAATTACATTTGGAATATATATTTATTCATCGTGAAAAATTGTCATTCGTGAGAATGTCTATTTCAGGTTATTCACTTTGATACTTTAAACATAATTTCTTTAAAAAAATGTGCAAATAGGTATAAAGTGTTATATTTTTGAGGAGCCCATAGTATGTAGATTTTAAAACAATTATTATATTGTGGATATCGTGACTATATTTTTATAAAAAATATTAACAATAAGTGAAGAGAAAAAAGGTACGTGTTTAAAGTTTATCGAGACTTAACAGTTACCGACGTCTCCCGACGCGTTATATTTGATATTGTTTTATAGTCCAGATATTCATAAATAACATTTATCAAAAATCAGCTGCAGAGACGTCCAGAAGTAGAAGTTATCACGAAAACTACGATACAAGTCAGGGGACACGAAAACTCTATCTATTGTAGTTTCTAATGTTATACTATTTAATTGATTAGATTGCGGTAAATTTCCATAAAATTATTGTTATTTATTGATAAAAGGACGTTTTACCTTCATTTTTCACACATTTTGCACAATCATTTATTCACACTACCCTCATTTATGAAATTATATGAAGAGTGAATTAATTTAAAAAAACTATTACAAATTGGTAATAAAATTATTAATAGACGTTTGATTATTAAAAGTCTTCACTAAATTTTAAAATGACGAATACTTTTAAGTGTTCCAAGCGTGAATTATTACTCCAATACATTGAAGGTTCAGGGTTTACGTTCAATAGGAGAAGAAATAGCACCTTATTAAATTATTTGAGGTTCCTGGTAAAGATATTATTGATTGAAGAATTACTTATAGGTCCCGACTGTTCATCCTAATAAACTATTGGGCTTGTAAATTTCTTTTCAGATTTAGTCAGTCGGTGTTTGTTTTTTAAAAAATATTTTTTTATTTTTCAAATTTTTGTTAGGATTCATTATAGTAATGATAATCATGATATACCTTTTTGAAATCCTCGTGCTGAGCTCTTGAATTTGATACCCATATTGTGGTATTCGAAAACAAAAAAAAATTTTTCACTAAGTCCAATGGCGTCCCACAGCCGCCGTGATTATTATTTTTTAACCTCACCTATCTAAGAACACTTGGGCTGCTAAAACAAATGTAACGACACCTCAATTATGTAAATTCGTTCAGCGGTTCTGGAGATACAAGGTAATAAAGAATATTGCATGCATACGTACGTACATACATACATACAAAATACGCGCGAAAAACATAACCCTTCCTTAGCAGTCGGAAATAACAGCTTCAGACACATTGTTTTTTTAATAAACTAATTTAATACTACATTTTTACTACTAATACTTTTTATTTACTGAAAATTTTTCTTTTTATTATTTTTTAATATACATATGCTCCAATAAAAGTATAATATCTGAACTTCATCTAACGCACTATTTCATACTTTATGCCTGTGCAAAAATTCAATTGTTTATCTTAACAAATAAAAAAGTTATCGATTTTTTATCTGATACAGTCCTCGATTTCCCATAGTGCGACGGCCTGAACATCGACTTATTTGATTTTGTTTCACTCTTCAATTTTAATTAATTTACTTGTACAACAGTATAAGCCGATTTGTACTCTTTGCGCTTTAGCTTTGTGCGGCTGTCAGTCAGTTGCCTGTATGACGTTAACATCTGTCAGTACCACAAGACTAGGGATGGACTATCCAATTCATTTTTATCGTGAACGATACTCACAGCAAAAGTCTAGTTCTCTTTAATATTTAAGTTCGCTATTAGATTATCTTGTATTATCGACTTAATAAATGAAGGTCTATCACGTACGTCTTCATGGAGTAAGTGTTACAGTTAGAAAGCTTACCCTAGTAAATCTATTATTACAGCTAGCCAAAAATCTAAATTAAGTACGCATTATTTCAGATTTTTGATGATATATTAATACCTTATGCAGAGAAAGTAAAACAAAAATAGGCATTACGATGGATAGACATTTGTCATGCTAAGATTGTGCCGGCAAATGCTCTATTACTACCGAGTTATTAACATACCGTTGATTATGCTGATACCTGCTATCCCTATTTTAGTGATGATCATATACACAGGCTTGGGCGACTCCAAAATCTTTATTTACGGTTTTTATTTGGTCTCCGCAAATATGACCACATTGCTGACTTCCGCAAAAAGTTCAAGTGCATAGGAAGTCCTATTATACGTTGCAGGAATACTCATATATTAATTACATCTTCTATACTATGTGCTTTTTAATCCTACAATTCCTTTTTACCTAAAATAATAGTTCGAGGTTTTGAAAAACTCAAACGCCCGTTCTCTCCGGTCCGGTGAAAATCTTGCCCTTAAAATCCCTTCTCATTCCTCTTCCTTTTTCACCAACTCCCTCAATATAAGACGACTTCCCTTCCCATCAATATAAGACGCGCTAAGAGTATTATAGCCGCTTTAAGTCTCTCTCGCCGTCTCTGCTTAAAGTGCATTATTTGGCTGTTTAAATTTCTATACATTCGCTCCTTTTCAACATGGTATCTAATGAAAATTATTATATAATGTAGCCACGTTCAATTTTAATTCTATAAAGATATCTTTAATAGATAACGAGAAAATAAATTTAAAAATGATATTTACGATAAACATAGGTGTTTCCATATTTGAAAAATTTTTTTAACGATAACGTAGCTTTCCCATTCTTATCGAATAGACCCATTGTGAAATGAAATGAAAATTTATTGTCAAAAATATATGAGTACAGTAACCAGATACTGTACTCATATATTTTCTTTCTTAATCAATCCTATGTATTACAACATTCAGTTAAATAATTTTACTCTGGTTTTATGAACTCTTGTTCAACTTGTGTGTACCAGTGCTCTTACAAATTTTTAAATGACCTAGGAGTTGGTAGATCCATCAAACATCTTGTGTCTGGTTGGTTAATTTTTGTATGAATTGTAAATCCAAGATGGCCGCCGCTACAAGATGGCGGACAGCTTAGTTTTTTTCAATCCCATCAATATGGGTATCAAATGAAAGGGCTTGTCAAGTAGAATTCCGTGCACTATACAAAATCAAAATCAAAGATGGCCACTGCTACAAAATGGCGGATAATGTAGTTTTCAATCCCATCAATATGGGTATCAAAATAAAGGGCTTGGTAAGTATAATACAGTATACTATACAAAATTACAATATGAATCTCTCACCCAAGTCAAGATCTGGTATCCTGTCGAGGACTGTGTGGCGTTAGGGTGGCTAAAAATGATACGTCGCTAGGGGTACACCACCCAAGTTAAAGTTAAAGGTAAAAGCGCGCCGAGAACTATATGGCATTAGGGTGGATAAAAATTATATGTCGTTAGCGTTTTCCCCTCAAGATTCAGGCACATCTTGTTGTACATAGCCTTGCCCCTCTATTCAACCTCTGGGGGGGTCGACCGTAACATTAACCTTGCAATAATGTGATACTCAACGAATTGAATAGAATGAGAAATAAAAACTAAAAACTTAAAAATAAAAAAGTAAAAAAAAAATTTAAGTTAAACGGTTTTATATTGCAGATAAATGTACTTAAAGCAAAAAATAATTTCATGGATACAGTCAACTAAAATAAAATCGTGGGGCACGTCCAATATCTACAATCCAAAGACATGGTATGAGACTTCACCCACCTAGTGGTAAGTAGCAATTACTAAATTTGACCCAAACAAATATCCAAACAAACGGGGTGAGCTAAATAAAACCGTTTAAAAATACAATACACAAGTAACAAAAACGAATAATAATAATAATAAAAGTAAGAAAAAACATTTGTAGCACAAACCTCATTAAATGAAAACAAAAACCAACTAACCCGTAAAAACCAACTAACTTTTGGCCTGCATAGATGAGGGAAATTAATTAATTTAATTAATTGTGTGTGTAAATCATAGTAATATGATCTACCTGTATTCCCCAAACAAAGGGTACTCAGAATATCGTTATAATTAGCTCTGTCGAATCTCAGGGTACTCAATATGGTTTTGACAAATGATATGTTAAATATCGAATTTCCAGATGCACTAATCTAACTTCGAACGACTACTTAATTGACTGACAGTCATACGTGTTGATGTCAATGAATAATTTAATTTACTCGTTCATAAACGATTTGGGTAAGGATTTATAATATTCTTTGTAAAATAACTGTAATGATTGCACATTACAAAAAATACCTAAATCGAATCGAAATTAAATTCAAAATAATTAAATGAATTGAATATCGAATCAAAAATATTTGATTGAGAACCTCCTCCTTGTTTTAAGAGTCGGTTAAAAATACACATTTACATTCACAACCAAATACAGATTTATTATAAGTGTAAATACGGATTGCTACATATTTGCAGGTAAACTCATGGCTTGAGTTCATTCAAATGCCGATAACTTATTTTTAATGAACCGATTTTGATGAAACAAACTTTCAGAGACTCAGCTCGCTCTCTGGTACGCCGGCTCAGAAAGCGACCCGACTGCCCGGTAAATTGGTCGTGTCATTGCCCTTTCGCTTGGTCTCAGTCACACAAACGATAAATCCAAATCTCTATCATCCATCACATCTAACAATTCATTCATCTTTTCTTCCATCCCTCCTCTTACATTCCACGTAGCTATTTGTAGCTCCGTCCTCCACCTCCCGCCGTTCCGGACATGGCGTGTTGGGTGGCGGTCCCCAACGCCGCATTCGTCTCCACTTGACACACCAGCGGGGACGCACTGGCGCACGTGGCTGATGGACTCAGCCCTCGTAAGGGCTGGCAGAGCAAGCCTTTTATCTTGGACCCCTTAATTCTACACTTTTGCGTCTTCAAATTATTGCGTGCTTGTAATCTATTAATAGACTTTCATTAATGAAATACATAAATTTAGTGATTTTTATACACTTAGGTAGATGTATAGATCCTTCTTGAATTGTCGGAAGCCAAGTATGAAATGACAAAATTTAGTTAATAGCCACTAGCACACATATTTTTAATAAAAATATGTGTGTGGCGACCACTATGTGGTGTTACAAAGTCGCACTTATATGTGACGTTACTCGAATATTAATCTACATATAATATATTTATATGTCAATCTTTTTTTTTTATGGAAAAAGGACAAGGCAAACGAGCGTTCGGGTCACCTGGTTGTGATCACCGCTGCCCACGACCCCGTGCAGCATCAGAGGAGCTACAGGTGCGTTGCCGGCCTTTGAGGTGGAGGTAGACGTGCGAATCTCCTATTTTTAAAACAATATAATTATTAATTACATAATATAAAATATGATAGCAAATGCTTCATATACGCTTATTGGAAAACTTTTTGAAATTAAAATGTAACTTATATAGCCTGTTTATTTTTATTATTTGCTGTCACAATTTAAATAAAAAGTAATTATAAAACAATGAGGCATTTTAATGTCACAAAATGACATAAAAAATAAGACTACGAAGTATTAACATTCGGCGTTCTGGAATTTAACAATTATTGTTTAAAATAATTATATTTTTAATAATTAATTTAATTGTATATTTCATCTAAATTTTAATCTTCCATATGTATTCTCGAATATTGATGAAACAGTATTTCAAAGAAAGTATTATATTCTTCAGGTACAATGGGTATGTAAGTGCACTAAATGCAATTTTAGTATTATATTTAGCTATATAAATAAAGTTAACCAAGCGTTTTACAAATCGCCTTGCATTCAATTTATCTGAGTCAGAATAAAAAAATACTAGAGCCGTAGAGTTGCGGAGTAAATGTATACATTACATTGAAAAAAAATAATTGTGAATATATGCTTTTTTCTCTATAGACATAATTTTATTTTGGCATTCTTATTATTGAAAATATGAATCATTTTACTTATCACAGTCATACTATATTTTGAATTGCAATGACAGATGCAATGAAGATGATGGCTCTAAGGAAAAAGAGCAAACATTTTAGAAATCCTGAGCACTTTTATATTTTAGAACTCTTTGTTCTGAAAGAGATATCCTTTCATTTCCTTATAATTTTTCTTCCAAACTATTAGTTGGAATTCAAAGTTCTTTAACTTTCTTGAAAGCTAATATCTGATAGTGCTATGAGTTTTAGGAAAAGGAATAAAAAGGAACAACAAGAATTTCTCTATATTTTACGTACATTACATTAAATGGAAGCTATAAGCTATAAAATTGAAAACCATATGCTTACGAAAATTGCACTCTGTAATATAAATTAGACATGAGACGTATTAACGCTACCAGCTTTTGAAAACAGGGCTTAAGTTCAAGTGTACTCGTACAAAATACATAATCCCACGTATGCAAGTATTTCGCGAAATTCGCGAGTTGCGAGTATGTACCGGCAGACGGGTCTAGTCAATGAAATTATGTAACATATGCGGAACAAATTAAGGAGCACAATTGCGTAACCTTTATGTATTCAAATTTGTTTTGATAAATATGCGATATCATATATATATATATATATACATCTATATGTTACCGCCAATTTGTATAATGCGGTATTCCATACAATACATTATTAATGTATAGAATACTTTAAACGTGTATGCACATATTACTAATTTTATATTTTGCCTAGATATTCTTCAAAATACGTAACTAAATTTTGAAAACAATTTTTATGTTAAGGTTTTCGGGGTAATCGTTTGTTATACTCACAAAGCTTTTAGCTAGTTTTATATTATGTTAATATATGTATGTAAAAATAAAAACATTTCTTGTATAAGTGGATATTATACAATTAATTTTTAAATTTAATAATTTTCAATTTTGTAGACGACCTCTGTTATCACCGAATAATTATCCGAGGACAACCTGTAATTATAGTACACCAAACTGCGGATGTGGCTCAGGCGGCGGCCAACGTCAAATAGTGTTCCAGCCTTACGTCCCTCCGCCGAAAAAATCTCACGACGACAAAAACATGAGTTTGAATCGTCCCATGTCCCCACATCTCACTGTATATGCACCTACATTGACAGCCATGACGTCTATCGTGCAACGTATCACTGGCAAGTTCATTTTATGACACGTTTGACACAAATTAGTCGAACCGCCAGACATGTCACAGTGTCAGAAGTATTAAGTTGTTATATTAATATTTTGCCGACCCCATAAAGTGCCTCCAGGTGTTTAAATCTAATATCAAATATTTTACCTTTGTAAAAAGTTGTATAAGTTCATGTCCGACTGGTTCAGCTTAAATATTACTATTAATGGTAACTAAATGTGGTTGCAATTTAGAAACTGTACAACAATATGTCGAGAATTTGAGTTTTGTTGACAAAGTTAATGTGATATGTGGATTTTTATATTAAATACTTTCTCAATTATATTTGAGCAACGTAATACACCTTTCATTTGAGCCAGTGGCGTAGCTAGGGGGGTGCGAGCGGTGCGGTCACACCGGGCATCAAAAGGAAAGGGGCATCAAAGTCGACGATTTTTTTTTTAAAGGTAGCCAATGTCACATTGTAGTGTCTGACACTTGATCTACGTGAGAGTAGAAGACACTTTGTTTTTATTTTATTTTTTTAGACCTTAGACCATTTTAAAGGACATCAAGTCCCCTAAGCCGCACCGGGCAACAAAAGGAAAGGGGCATCAAAGTGGACGATTTTTTTTTAAAGGTAGCCATTGTCACATTTTAGTGTCTGACACTTGATCTACGTGAGAGTAGAAGACACTTTGGTTTTTTTTTTAGACCTTAGACCATTTTAAAGGGCATCAAGTCCCCTAAGCCGCACCGGGCAGCAAATACCCTAGCTACGCCACTGATTTGAGGCCGTCGTAGTAGAATGAGACAGGATCTGGGTCCCATTCCACTAATAACGCTTGACGTCTGGACGGTAGTAGGCTCCATCCCAATCCGGGGAAATGATATTTTCATTTAAAATAAATTTTTCATTTCCTCTGTTTGGTAAAAAACGATAATATCCCTCATTCAGGTGGAAAGTGGTGATATCAATGTTTTAGCATAAGCCCGAATGTAAAAATAAAAACTCATTTCCAGGTGTCATTTTGACCTTTTACGCCGTGATGTTGTCTGGCGGCAGTTTATTTCTGTCTAACGGAGTGGAAACATACGTGTCGATGATACAAAGCTTGGATCTCTCCAGGCCCTTAATATTCATAATAAAATTGGCTTTTGGGGCGCCGTTTGTCTACCATTACTTCAATGGAATACGATTTTGCATGTGGAATGCGGGACGATGGCTCGCCATGAAGGATGTGTATGAAACAGCCCGTAAAAGTTTCACTGCTACTGCAGTTGTTACAGTGTTGTTTGCGTTTTTGTAATATTATATTGATTTTACCTAATATTTGTATTAAAATTTCATAATTTTGAAATTTATACAGAGAAAAACTCTACAAAAAAGTATAGTTTGGTTATTGATAGTATCTTAATTTATATAAAGGAATAATATGTTATGTATGTTGTACTACTAGTAAATAAAATATTATATAATTTATATTTAAATTTCTAACCTACATCATACCGTTTTCTAGAACACTGGCTACCCTACACTAAGGTGTCAAGGTAGTCGAATTAATTGTTTTGCCAAACTGGAAATTAAGTCATCCGTCGACATATACGTACATATATAGAAACATATCACATACATATTATAAAATACTAAAAATGCTTTAGTATTGCCATAAAAATTGTTTTCGCTCAGCATGTGAACACTACCGAGATTTTGCGAGCGCAGCGAGTCAATATTGAGGTCCGGTTCGCGCCCCTAGTTTATTGTACGTTTCATTTATTACTATTACAGTAAGCCAGTTTAATACATTAATATAAATCCATTAAAATGTGGTAGTTAGAGTATGATAAATAGTTATTAATATATCCATTAATAACTACTCGAGAAAATATCCTAGCAAATGTTTCATATACGCTTAATGAAAAACTTTTTGAAATTAATATGTAACTTATATAGTATATAATAAGATAATAAAACTATAAATTTATATCGTCATTTCTTCGTTCGTACCAAAGCGCGGCGTTGAGAATCGCCACTCAACACGCAGTGTCTCCAGAATTCGGCAAAACTGGGAAACGGAATGTCTTAATACTAGGTTCCATCTGCTTACTCTGCTATGTGCGTGAAGCTGATTATTGACTCAATACACATGCACCTGTATTTATTTAAAGGTAATATTTACTCAATACATCGAATATGTGAATTAACATGTGAATTTTGAATTTTTAAATTGTGTAACGATGTCGAATATGATATTTATCCGCTCAGTTATATAATGTTTACTTAGTCTGTCCACAAATATTGTTATAATTAAGAATAAACAGAATATTAATTTTGAATTTGGAATCTGTAATTTTTATACGATAGTTCATTGTGTTTTCCTATTTTTGTGCAAATATATTGTGAATATTTTATGATCTTAAAACGGAGTTGGGCCATAAACAGAACCGAATTGCTGTGTTTGCATTACATAAAGTAGATATGGAGCCAAATATATATTTTTAAGTTTTCCATACGCTTGTTTACCGAAACTGGAGTATGTAAGCTTAAAACATCATCAATTGATCTACATTAAATGGCCAACGTAACTAATATACTTATTTATATGCTGAGAGTAAGGGATAAGTGAGACGTGAGTAACATACAGCTGATGTATTAACGGCGTGATGTGTCAACAATTAAATGCCTTTTTCTTTAAAACTATTCGCAATTTCAAAATAAAACAGCAAATTTTATCTTCGTTTAACGTAGAAAATTAATAAAGTATTTTAAAGGATAAGGATTAACACCGTTATGGAAAAATATCCCTCACAATAAAAAATATATTAAAATTACGATTTTTAGACAGAAATATGATCACTACACGTTATTCTTAAAAGATACGAATATGCTGTCGCTGACTTTTTTATAGATCTTATTAAGAGGAACAATACTCCAGTACATTATTTTCATGTAGTACTTACTTCACCATGAAACACGTGTTCAATGAAATATTTTTAAGAGTCCCAATTTCAAATTTTATAAAAATCAGTGGCGATTTAAAGATATTTCCATACAAACATTCAAACCTTTATTCGCACCCTTAGGGGATGAATTAAAATAAACCGCGAAACATGTGTTCAATGATATATTTTTAAGAGTAAGTTTCCAATTTTATAAAAATCGGTTGCGATTTAAAGATTTTTCCTCCATTTTCTCTCCTTGCCACGGAGATATCCAATATCTGAGACCATGATGCATCTACAGTCAGTCCCATTTGTATACAACGAAATCCCTACGTGGGACAACAAGAGATAGTTGGCCGGGAAGATTGCTTGTATCTTAATATATATATTCGCCGTTTACTGAAAATGTAGGTTATCTATATAATGAGGAATTTTCAACTGTAAGAGGTATTTGGTATTTGTTTATAAAGGTATTTGTATTTGCTGTTTAACAAAGCTATTTGTGTTCCTGTAGGTACTGTAGCAATATGGAAAGTCAATCATTGGCCTGTGACGTCTCTTGTCAAGTACAGTATCAAAGCATTGTTCACCTTTGAGTGTTGGTCACGTCGAAACATTTTTGACACGCTTTGTACAAATTTTTCATACAAAATTGAGAAATTATTTATTTCATTAATTATTTAGTGGAAAGGAAAATATATCTATGATTAAGAAGTTTCTGTTCCTTATTAATTTCCCACTTGTTCAAAAACACGGTATGTTTATCCTTCCAGGCAAGGAGAATAAAAATATTTTGAAATATTTTCTCCCCATTCAAAACCACAATCATCGTGTTTCCGGTGAAACGCAGTTTAGTGCGACGCGATACCTACTTCAATTTTATTCACAAATCAGCTTCACGCTGTATCCCGCACGCCGCAGGGTAGGCAGAGGGAACCTAGTAGCAAGACACTCCGTTCTCCACTTTCTGTCGAATTCTGAAGGCATTGCGTGTTGAGTGGCAGAACTGAACGCCGCGCTTTGCCTAGACATCAGAGCGAAGAAATGCAAATATAAACGTAAATAAATTTTCCACTTCCTCGAGTGGGGATCGAACATGCAATATTTAAACGCTTCAAAAACTCATGAGTTTCTGTAAATCAAATAACTTCAGATGAAAATTGCAGTCACCGCCACTCGTAAAGATTGTTCAATATTTATTATTGGATTTTATTGGTAAATTGTTTATATGTTGCCAGTTTACAAATATAGTTAAATTTTTGTGATCCTATATCTTATAAAACAAAGTCGCTTTTTATGTCTGTCTGAAATTTCTAACTCTTCTTCTTCTAAACCACCCAACGGATTTTGATGCGGTTTTCACCATTAGGTCGAGTATTTCTCAGGGAAGGTTTATATATAGTTTATTATTTGTACATTCTTATGTAAATTAACATAAATACGATA